>SRMA01026889.1:140829-165074 GCA_007224835.1 Danionella cerebrum
GGCAGTATTACCACTATACTATATCCTACATATAGTATATCCCACCATACTATACATATATTACCACTATATGTATGACCATTTTAAGCAACAATAAAATGCTTACCTTAGCATTCATGTTGTTGTATGCCCCATCCAGGGTTCGAACCCCAGTCTCCCATGTGAAGGACGGCAGCATCACCACTACACTATATCCTTCATATAGTATATCCCACCATACTATACATATATTACCACTATACATATATGACCATTTTTAAACGACACCAAAATGCTTGCCATAGCATCCGTGTTGTTGTGTGTCCCCAGGATTCGAACCCCAGTCTCCCATATGAAGGACAGCAGCTTCACCACTATACTATATCCTACATATAGTATATCCCACCATACTATACATATATTACCACTATATGTATGACCATTTTAAGCAACAATAAAATACTTGCCATAGCATTCATGTTGTCGTATACCGCATCCAGGGTTCGAACCCCGGTCTCCCATGTGAAGGACGGCAGTATTACCACTATACTATATCCTACATATAGTATATCCCACCATACTATACATATATTACCACTATATGTATGACCATTTTAAGCAACAATAAAATACTTGCCATAGCATTCATGTTGTCGTATGCCGCATCCAGGGTTCAAGCCCTGGTCTCCCATGTGAAGGACGGCAGCTTCACCACTATTCTATATCCTACATATAGTATATGCCACCATACTATACATATATTATTACTACACATATATATATATATATATGTATGACCATTTTTAAACGACACCAAAATGCTTGCCATAGCGTTTGTGTTGTTGTATGTCCCAACCAGGATTTGAACCCCAGTCTCCCATATGAAGGACGGCAGCTTCACCACTATACTATATCCTACATATAGTATATGCCACCATACTATACATATATTACCACTATACGTATATGTATGACCATTTTAAGCAACAATAAAATGCTTTCCATAGCATTCATGTTGTCATATGCCCCAACAAAGATTAGAACCCCAGTCTCCCTTGTGAAGGACGGCAGCATTACCACTATACCATATCCTACATATAGTATATCCCACCATACTATACATATATTATCACTACACATATATGTATGACAATTTTTAAACGACAACAAAATAGATGTTCGAACTATACAATTACATAATTGGTATTTGGGTCAAAATTGATTATTATGTACCATAGCAACCAATATGGCATGTCTCTATCTCAGCTTAGGAAAATCATAGAGAGATGGGGGTTGCTGTATTTTACCCGTATAGATATGGGGAGCAATATATTAGGTCAGCGACCCCTCCATAGCAACCAGACTGTTTACCATAGCAACCAATTTTGTATGTACCTATCTCAGCTTATGAGAATCTTAGAGACATGGGGGTTGGATTATGTTATTGTTGTGGAATTGACAACATTTTAAAAAATAGGTATTAACGGCACCAACGCAAGCCAACAACGAAGTTTGCGTGCAAACTTTAAAATCTAGTTTTGTTTACAACCTGTGTATTGTGGCACTTTAGAAAGGTCCTTTTGCTGGTCATGTGATCTGTCATTTAAAAAGATGCAGTTGTCTAATTTTGAGACTTGTGTCGTCATTTGTCAGATGGCTTAACAGATCAAGGAAACAGACTGTCGTATATCCTCATCAACCCATCCCCTGACACTCGGCTGGAGCTTCATGATGTTGTGTGAGTATGAAAACCTCACAAGGAACCATTTACCTCACTGCAAAAATTTCGGATTTAAATTGTTCTCAATTTTTAACATGGAATTTGATGATAATCCAGTCTGAAATAGAAACATACACAGGAGGTCTCTACATTTAATATCCTTTAAGAATTCATCACATTAAATAATCTTTTTAGAAGCAAGATATTGGTTCGGGCCTTTGGGTTAGCCAACATTTTGTGGACCTTTTTTAAATCCTAATGGCTTTGTTTCCTACATATCAATTTGTATCTTGCCCAACTTCGGCTGAAGATTCAGATTTTTAATGGGCCAATGCCACAATGAATCCTGGACGAAGTCTGGATTTCAGGCAAGGAAATTAAGTTGACTCTCCAAGTTAGTAACCCATAAAATGCATTTGATGTATTGTCTACTACATTAAAATAAATAAAACCCATGAACATTTTTTATACAGTTGGGTATTCATAAATTTGTTGAGTTTCAATTTTTTTGGGTTTCCACTTATAGTTAGGGGTTGGTTGAAGCCATTTATTGTCAAACAACTATGTTTACTCTTTTAAAATCATTATGAGCACAGGAAAACATCGTTGATCTGTACAAACATGAACGGGATATAAAAAGATATCCAAGAAACTGGGAAGCCCAATCCACAGTGTTCAAACTGCTACAACTGCCAGAAAAATTGTAAGGGATGCAAAGAAAAATCATAAAAAAAAACACAATAAAGGAGCACAATCAGTAGCCCAGAAGCTGCACATGGGACATTCCAACATGACAACGATACAAAAAAAAACCACCAGAAAAAAATAGTTCTGGAGTGGCCTTCTCAGTCTCCTAACCCCAATATCATTGAACCACTCTGGGGAACTCAAACGTGCAGTTCACGCTAGAATTTCCAGAATTGGAGGATTTTTGCCAAGAAGATTGTGCTGCTTCACCAACAGGGGAGATAAAAAACCTCATCGACAACTACCTCAAGAGACTTCAAGCTGTCTTTGATGTTAAAGGGGGAAAATAAAATATTAAGAGCTGGGGTATGTAAACTTTTGATCAGGGTCATTTGGAAAGTTATGATTTGTGAAGAGTTAACACAGTTGTTTGACATTTCAAGTAGAGCATAACAAATAACTAATATAGAGAGCACGGGGACGTCAAGTGTAAGGAGAATAATGTAATTGAGGCAAGTAAAATGTATTTATTTAGCGCTCTTATGTAGATGCTTCAAAGCATCTTCACAGAAAGACAATGATTAATTCTAGAAGGAGCATGTTTTCTGGAAAAAGGGTTTTTAGCAGAGGCTGTAGTTAAACAGTATGTTTGAGTGACTTACTGTTACCCTCTCTACAGGTATCTGATCAGACCCGATCTTCTGTCGCCAGTACCTAACCAGGCCGGCAGCAGGAAACCCAGTGCAGGACCAGCCGAGGGACACCGCTTTGACACCCAGGACAGCACTCATCTATGAATATCATCACAAGCCTCCAGCACGATATCACCTCATGAGGGTGAACTGTGTGCGAGTGTGGATGAGAGAGAGATAGATGGAAGCTGGATCTCTGACTCTACTCTAAGTGATTTGATTTTAGGTGCATTCAGGTTCATATTTCATTGCACATACAATTAGTGATATTTGTTAGCTTTCACAAAACGTGCAAAATACTCAAGAAAAAAACCTATTAAATAAGGAAACAAAATAATACAAATAAGTGTCGGATCATCATTAACCCTTAGAAGTCTCTGCACACAGCGGTGCTAATCACAGCGGCCATTTTGAATTAAGTAGGAATGATGTAACCCACCTATTGTTTCATTTTGATTTCAAATAGAACGTCTAGTTTTCTGGGTTTTTTGTTTGCTTGTTTTAAATGACTAGTATAAGAGTATTGACAAATAATTTGAGGTACCTCAAAGTAAAGTGAAAATAGGTGTAATTAGTTTCGTTTTACAGACCTCAAATTGGTGTCATCAGTGCCATCTATTGGTAAAAAGAAGGGATAACCCTTGGAAGTACCAGACATGTGATATGGCTTTTGTTTTTCACGGTTCTGGCACAAAAAGAGCTTGGAATTTTGACTTTGAACTTTAAACATTTTTATAGTCTCAACCCTTTAGTTTTTTGTTATTAAACATATAAACTACTCTTTCACAGTTTTTAAAATGTTTGCAGTGAAAAAAGACAAAATTTAAGAGTTATAATAATTCATTCTAACAAATTTGAGAATTGTATTCTTTGCACGTCAGGTTTGTTTTGGAATTATTGTGTAATGTTACAAAAAAAAATAATGTCAAATATTGCCACAAAGAAACTTCAATTTATTAGAGCAAATTGTAAAGTAGCAAATGCTCAAAAAGGCACCAGACTTCTAAGGGTTGACAAAGCCTCTGAATAAGAGATAGTGGTGTGGTTTTACCTGGAGCTAAGAGCGTTTTGGTTTTTGTTCATTCCAAAAAAAAACCTTCGAACACCATCATTAGCACAGCTTGTGTTAAAACTGGAGTTCATTAGCAGGATAAAAACTTTTTACCCAATAAATGGCACACTTTTTAATAAAGGTAGATTTAAAACTCAAGGTTTTAAAAAAAGGTAAAATGTAGGGTTTAAGAATTGTAAGATTTAAAATGAAGCTATGTTCAAAAATGTTGTTTATTTTTTAAATTTAGTTTAAAAGTTTATTAGAAATGGTTGGAATGGACAAAAAAAAAGCATAATTTTTTTCTGCATTACTGATTATTCTACAAACCGCATTCAGTAGAGTCAATCATCTACTGGTAAATTCATCAGAAACTATTTTCAAACGAAAGTAAAGGAGATATAAACCACTTTATAAAGGTAAATTCCTCCCGAATGACGTTATACTTTAATTATTAGTCATTTGCGATCTTGACATTTTGGAATTTTGATTTTAAATGAACTGGTCTCTTTTCAAGTTTCTGCTTTGGTCTCGCAGAGATTTCTGAAAGTCAAAAGGAAGAACATGCAGATTAACCAACAAGATATTTTTGCAGAAGGTGAATGTCGTATTTTTGAAAAAAATGTGGATATTTTAGGGGTGTTTCAAATGCTACATGTTTGAATGTATTATATCAGCATCACCTATGACCCGTTGGGATTAAACTAGATTAAAGTACTTATATGATTATTCAGCAGAGAATCCTTTTAACAGATATTTTTTTGGCAATGTTGGTATAACCTGAAGGCTTCTGACTATTATTACAGTATTTTATTGTAGTATTGGAATCATCTACCTTTTTATGTTAGCAATTGACCTTTTCTACCTGCTGTGGTCTTGTGTTGTGTCATATGTCTTACTGCTGCAGAAATGTATTTTTATTTTTCAAATGGCCAAGCAATTGTGATATTTTGGGTAAAAAAAAGCGTAAAAGTGCAGTGAAATATAGTTTCAAGCACACTAATTCGTTGTGTTAAACCAACACTACTGGTGTCAGTGCTGTGACACTGTATGAACACTGCTGCAGTGTTAAATAAACATTACGTGTTGAATCAGCACATCCCTGTTGTAAGAGTAAAATTTTAATGATGACTAGGTTGCTATTTCAAGTCACATGGTGTTATATTTTACACTGGGGCAGTGTTCATATAGCTCTCATCATCATCAACACTAGCAGTGTTGTTTAAACACAATGAATTTTGCCTTGCAGCTGCCAGCAAGGAGATCAGAATGCAGTTGGAAGCAGACCTTGCTTATCAAAATGATAGACAGTATTTTTATGCACATTTTGGAATATCGCATTAAAATACCTTGAATGGAAACGGCAAGATGCGCGACATTTAAAAATGTGCTTAAAATATGTTGTGCACAGCTTTATTAGATAAGAAAAATAAACAGAATAAATTTACCAAATGATTTATTCTGCATTTTTCTGTCAGAACTGGGGCACGATGTGGTGGCATTAAGGTCATAAACAATGTACCGATTTCATTGAACAACATCTTAACCGAAGACTGTCTGCATTCCGTAAGAGCAATCTCTCGCCTCCGAAAGCTAGATGACATGACTGCGCATATTGTTAGGCAGCAACTTCCCTTTTTCTTTTGATATTTGGCGGTAGTTAATTAGGAAGTTGTGTTGACTTGGACTCTGGAAACAGTGCATTATCCGCAAATATTTTTATTCAACATTCTAGTATTGCGCAACTGTTTCAACTGTTAACTGTGTAAGAAGTCTATTTAGGAATGTGTATTTCATTTTTTAAATATTTTTGTTTTAGTGTCTGTTATGTTCAACACTGGAGTCTAGTGGTTAGCAGAGTTACCTCATAGTGAAGAGGTTTCTGATTATAGTCAGAGTTTGCATGTTCCCTGTGATGTCACATATGCAGTTGAAGACAACTTTAAAATTGCATTTTTTTCTCAAGTATTGTTTAACAGAGAAACAATATTTTGAAATTACTTCCTATATTTTTTTATTCTAAAGAAAGTCTGATTTTATTCATGTAAAAATGAACTGCATCAATATTATTAGCCTTCTTGAGAAATTATAACTTTGATTGGTTTTCAAAAACCTCTAATATAACCTAACTGGCACGATTTACCTAATCAACCTTGTCAACACTTAGAAGTCTGGGGCATTTTTTACTACTTTACAATTCTTCCTCTTTTTTTTTATTTTTTTAGCCTTTATTATCAGTTGACCGGACAGTGAAGAGAGACAGGAAGTCAGGGGGAGAGAGGGGCGGGACTGCAAACAACGTCAAGGTCAGGATTTGAACTCGCATCCCCCTGTGCAGTTGCACACATTGGTGTGCATGTCCTGTGCGTGAGGCACTAGGCCACGGAGCAGGACGCTATTCTAAAATTCTATCTAATAAATTACCTTTTTTTGGTGGCAATTCTTTATATATTTTTTATGTACAACCCCAACTTCCCTTTTTTAGAAATATATTTGATTACATTACACATTAATGACACAACAAATCTGAAATTGTACAAAAAAATGTATTCTCATTCAACCAAAAGTCTTGAGACAAAATAAAAAATCATAAATCCCCCCAAAAAGCAAAGACGAAAACAATGTGAAAAAAAAACTATTATAAACCTAAAACACGGTTCCAAACACTTTTTGTTCCATTTTTTGAAAAATACAAGCCATACCACAGGTCTTGTACTTCCAAAGGAATATCCCTTCTTTTCACCACTAGATGAGACTGATGGTACTGATTTAGGGTTTGCAAAATGAAACTGAAAAACCATTGTGCATTTTTTACATTTTAATTTGAATGACCTTGTAAATTGAGTGCTTTGCAATTAAAAAGGGTTGTTATAAGGGAAGCCAATGGGGCATGAATAATAACTGCGGTAGAAAAAAATAAAATCTGGTGCTACACAAAAACTGAAAATTAATTAAATTTAAACTCAAAATCAACCTGAAGTGTCTGCAAACCTCTAAAACCTTTATTAAATTCTTGCTTTTACACTTATTTGTATTATATGCATTGTTTATGAAAACTGTCTTTCTGTTAAACAGGAAATATTTTTAAAAATTTGTAATTTGATAGATGTCTTCAACTGTTCCATTGTTTGGCTGCAAAAGTAGATGACTCGCTAACCCTAATTCATTCAATAGACAACTTGAATGTATAAAATATGGATTTAGGGTCCGTGATGTCACACATAGTTTTCTGATCAAGTGGTGAGGGGTCACTACAGGGTTGTCATCGATCAAAGTGATGCAAGGCAGCAAAGATGCCTCAGTGGCTGAAAGTCTTAATACAATACAATATAAAATAGTTATATCAACATTTTGGTAGCAGAATTTAGAGGCGTTTTTTGTTTTTGAGCAAATTCAGCTTAAATATGCCCAATTCTGACAGCAACAATTCTGACAGCAACCTCGGTCTGTCAGAGAATTGCAGCATCAGCTACTTCCTGTTACGCATTCAGAAGGAAAATGGGAGGTTGTCATGTGATAAAAATGGAATGTCAGACTATCAGATTAGTATTTACAGAGCACCCCCTTTTTCTTACTAAAAATCTAATGGAAGTGTGAAAGCCTCATTTACATTTTGATTTATGCATCGACTTCATTTGGTGAATTTTCTCATGTAACCTGTGTTCGTCTCTGTGCATGTGAATGGTTATTGCCAACACTGCCCGTTTCAACTCTAAACTTAAAGCACCAAAGGAACACTTTGCCAAATATAGGGGATTGTTTTGTGTTTCTCCATTGAGTTCAGTGTTTGTCGGGGTTCGCTTATTAAGAGAATTCATTTCATGAACGGTTCTGTACTTGCAAGGCAGCCAAAAGGAACTGTACTCAACAGACCACATAACTGACTCCCAATCTACCACTTTAATTTACCACAATGTCTCATTAGAGGTTTTCGACGTTTTCATGTTGGATTGTTTTCCGTGGCTCATCACTTTCAACCTTTGCTCTAAGATTCTCCGTTCACCTTGCATTGGATCATGTGTTATCATTTTCTACCACATCTGGGCTGTTTTTGCCACTGGTTAGTTAAAATACTGTTGCTGGTATGCATGCTAAAGATCATGCATGCGTCAGCCAAGGGTGTGTATATCCTGGCATGAAGCAACAGGCGTGAGCAAGAATGTACTACCAATGTTGCTGTGTGTTCATAAAGCACTATTGCCTTGATTCAGTGCCAAACACTAACAATAAAATCAACTGAACTGTTGTCTGGCTTCTCATGCTTTGGTGTTTGGGTCCAAACTTCTGATAATGTAGAAAGCAAATATAAGATGTGTATTTGGGCTTTAGGATGTCTACATGCACTCAGTTATTTACATTGTTCATCCACATGAAAATGCAGAACCATTTTCATGCAACAGCACACTTGTTAAAACATTGGCCAAAATGCGCCAAATTTCAATACTTTGGGGTCCATTTCCTTCTGGAAGGAAAATACGTAAATGGGGTTTCCTAGGTGCTATAGGGTGGGTCACATGCTGTGCTTGCCTTTGTTTGCAAAGACCAAGTGAGGACTGTGTTGGTGTTTATTCATGTAAAGGATTTAATGCAGATGTTTCCTGTTTGATCTCTGAACAGAAGTGCCTAGGCTTTTGCAAACTCAATGATGAACACTCATTTTAAAAATGCACAAATCGACTGCCACCTTTTTGTTTGGTACAATTTTATATTCTCTGTTTTTATTAAAACATATTGAAAAGATATAGCCAATTTAACCAAGACCTAATACAATGCATATTGTTTAATTATTAAATCAATATTTACTTATGGCTCTGTCAGTAATTTATTCATTTAATTTCCCAGAGGTTGATCGAAAACCGAACAGTCTTTTCCACCTTCCTTTTAGCCATTTTTGGGAAGGGGGTAGCTGACAGTGATGCCCAGGTCGATGTATAAACAACTAAATTGACCAACCGACCGTGTCCCGAATATCATTAAAATATTTTTGAATGACTCGTGACTGTTTTTACCCCCTCATTTTAGATCAACCCGTGCATTACTGGTAGCTGAAAGTTGACATCTGCTCTGACTGCTGATGAATAATGAAGCTGAGGCCCGCTTGCTGCACTGCAGGGAATTCACGGGCAAAATTTAGCTATTTTTCTCAAAGTATATTCAAAATAAAATCATGGCCACATGAAAATGCAAAATCTTCCCAGAAATTGCTGCAAACCAACAGGTGACAGTTGTTTACAATGCTGAAGTGCAATCAGAAGTAAACCTTGTCTTTGTAAACAAAGAAGATGCTGGACAGTGACACCAAGCACAGGGCGTGACAACAATAATAACTTTTTATTTGACTAAATTTCTTACTCAACCTTCCCCTTCCCCCAAGCTCTCAAACAGTATTGGGACACCCCTTTACCTCACCTAAAATGCTATTCTTTTGGCTTTGTTGACAACTTTATTGTACTGGAAAATAGCTAACAGCTTTTTACTGAGTCTTGTCAATATTTGAAATGAACATGATTCATTAATGTCTGGTGAAATATTAAGACCCTTTAGATGGTTTTTTAAATATTAATCCTTTTGAAATTAAATATTATTACATTTCCAAAACATTGGAAAAGCTATATACACCTTTATCAAATTAGGCATTTGAGTCAAAAAAAAAAACATTCAACTGTCAAACAGCAGCACATATTAGTCAATTAAATAAATAAACAAACACAACTGTGCAAAGCTTTCCTCAAGTAGAGCAACAGTGTACCCGGAAATAGTTACATCAGATAGAATAAAAGACTACACATAAAAAAATAAACCTTTCTACACAAATAAAAACAAAACATTTAAAATGAATCCAGAACCATTTGGTTACGAGCACTGTGACAGATCCGTGTTTGGATGATCCTGGTCCAGGCTGCACTGTGTACCATGTGTTTAGTGTGAGTGAAGGACTCCCTCTTGAGGCTGGTGCCAGAACTGCTGGTCTGGGTCAGACCTTCACAAATAAGGCATAAACAAAAAGAAACAATTCACAATAAATATTGTTTTGGCTCTATTAACCTCTAGTTTCTTTTTCATCTTCAAAAAAATACAGTTGTAGTAAAAATCATTACAATATATTTTACTTCAATCATTACTAGAATAATTACAAATTGTATTGAAGAAACCTTCTAATTATAACATTATAGATAAAACTATTAATTATATCATAATTACATTTTAACTTTTTCAACAGATGTAAACTGGGATCTTTTGAAGATGCTCCAAAGGTTCTCAACTGGATTGTGGTCAGGGGAGGATGGCTTTCTCCTTTTCCCCATAATGATGCAGGAGTGTTCGTCGCAGTATGAGGAGGTGTATTGTCATGCATGAAGATGATTTTACAATGGAAAGCATTGTACCAGAGCAAGAAGTGTTCAGTCAGAAACTCCACATACTGAGACTGGGACATCTTACACCTTCAGGGAGCCTACAGGGGCCGACCAGCTCTTTTCCCATGATTCTGAACCAAAACCACTACAACACAACTCCAAAACCACCACAGCCTTGCAGGAACCATCCTTTCTTTCTTTACTTTCCCTCTCTCTATTTCATTCTCCTGTATTTATATTTTTTGATCTCTCACTTTTTCTGTCTCTTTCACGTTCTCTCTTTTCAATTTATCCGTCCCTCTTCTGTTTCCCTCTCTTCGTTTTTTTCTCTCCTCTCTTTATCCTCCAGCTCACTCTCACTCCGTGTTGTGTATCTGTCTCTTTTCTTTCATGCTCTCCTTTTTCGCTGTCTCTTCTTCTCTCTCCCTCTTGTTCTTTCTGATTCTTTCTTCTCTTTCGCTCTCGTTTTACTTCTCTATTTCTATCTAGAAACCCCCTTCAGAAAATGTCTCTGATGAGATACTCACTTCTCTTGAGCAGTTTAAGAAGAGCTTCTTTTTATTCTTACTTTGAGTCGTATTTAGATCAGATTCTTTTACTCTACTATCTTTACTTTTTTTGCAAGTAATGGTACTTTTACTTGAGTATGATTTTACAGTACTCTTTACACCACTGTTTGTAAATAAAGAACCTTTTTACCACTTGCTTTGGTTTTATTTTGTCAGAATCCCAAACCATTTTGGAATAGTTGTGGTAGATTTTTAATATTGTGGTCCGACCATTTTCCTGTTTGTTCTTCAGCACAATTGCAAAAAGGGTTTAAAATGACATAGATTATCTAAAGTAAAAACGAGATGCGGCCATTGGTCAAGATACTACTGTTTTGATACAGTTGCTTTGTAAACAGTGCTGTATGAGTGCAACACACAACTTTCACTCACATTTATTATCTTAGCTGCTGTGCCTTACCTTCAGCATTCCCAGAATTTTAGCTCCCTTCCTCTGACAAAAAAGCCTAGAGGGGAAGGGCGGCTCTAAAGTTTGCAGTAGGCATTTCTTTTAATCGCACTCTCAATCTCAGCATGACATCCTGCAGTGTTACATAACACTAACAGTGTCCACTGCTCACTTTTAAACAAACCTTTTAACGGTGGATAAGCAGAAGCAGACTAATATGGCAGCAGTGCAAGCGTGCAACATTCTGATCACGGGAGCCAACCGGGGCTTGGGCTTGGAAATGGTGAAGCAGCTCGTAGAGAATGCTCCTCAGGAACAGCATATCTTTGCAACCTGCCGAGATCCAGATGGACCAAAATCTGAAGTAAGTAATAAAACTTGCTTTTACAACAATAAACCAAGCAGAATATGGAAAGATTATGGCACATACTTACACATACAATGCACAACCTTAACTCTAAGAAGTCCGGTGGCTTTTTGAGCGTTGTTTACTACTTTGCAATTTGTGGCAATTTGGTAAAAAAAAAATTGAGAATGAATGGTGTTTACATTTGAAAATAAAAAACTATAAATCCCACAAAAAAGCAAAGACATGGTCAAAACAATGTGAAAAGAACTTTGAAAAATACAAGCCACATCACAGGTCTTGTACTTCCAAGGGATATCCCGTCTTTTCACTACAAGATGGCACAAATTTGGGGTCTGTAAAATGAAACTGAAAGACGATTGTGCATTTTCTCACATTGTAATGTTCATTTAAAACCAAAAATATAAAAACTAATAACCTTTTTGAAACCTATACATTACATTTGAAGCAAAGTGAAACAATAAGTGGGTTTCATCATTCATACATAATCAAAAATAGCCGGAGTGATGGGCGCACACATAGTGGTGCGTGCAGAGTTTTCTAAGGGTTAACTTCTACATTTTGTTTCAGACACTGAGAGACTTGGCAAAGAAACATCCAAATTTGATCACAATCATACGTCTTGGTAAATTTTAAAACTATATTAGTCATGTTAATTTTTTAAACCATGTTTAATGGAGAACATTCCATTGTTTCTGTGTTCTGTTACTAACAGATGCTGATGATCAATGCAGTATCAAAGAGTCGGCCAAAACAGTGGGTTCTCTACTCGGAACAAAAGGATTGAACCTGCTGATAAATAATGCTGCAATCTTGGCAAAGGGCATTGTTAAGACCAGCAAAGCTGAGGACTTGAAAAACTCCTTCACCACAAATGTGATAGGACCCTTGCTAATCATCCAGGTACTGCTGTGGCTTGGAGGCAATTCGAGTTTGTGGTTATTTAATATCGATGCAGTTACCTAAGGCCTAAAATTCTAAGGAAATTTAAGAAATGTTATGAGGCTGGGATCTTGTGATGAACCACTTATTTTCCAAAGGCTTACCATTATTCAGGGAAAACAATCAAAGTGGAAACCAGTTGAACTTGTTTGTTGAACTGCACACAAGATGCATTATTAAACTGTTTTGTTGTTAGTTTTGAAAGGTGCACTGTCTATTGAAATATTTTCTATTCACTAGAGTTTGCATTTGTTTATGGACTCAAAAACCCAAACTGGAATATTGCGTAAAATATCCTATTGTTTTCTGTTTACACATTTTTTTTTAAATGCAACCCATACCCCATTCTTGCGTTGCCATAGCAACATGCACTGGTAGCTAGTATGAATAATGCTTAATAATGGCTCTTCGCTATTAGCAAAATTCACTAATGATAAAAACCACAAGAGTTTGATGTGGAAAAGGAGAAAAAGAGCATTTTCCTCCATGTTCTGCCATTTGTTGTGATTTTTTGCTGTCACATACTTTCCCATTGACTTCCCAATCGACATCCTTAAATCGCCGCAAACTTGATACTAAATTGTCTCAGTTTAATGTCATTGAATGTGAGATGCATCAAAAATCTCATTTCCTGTTTACATTACAGTCACTGTGGCGCAGATCTGATTTATTTACACTTATGAATGAGGCCTGATTCCAATCGCAAAATTTATGGGAAAATGTGTTTTTGTGGATCTAAGATCAGATCTGAGTCATGTATGAGCAGAAAATCAAAATTGGATCACATTCACATTATGGCTGTGTAAACTGTGCCAAAGTAAAGCAAAAGCTCTGCTAGAATCATAAGCTAATAACTCCAAGACATTTCTAAAGTAAACGACGCTCAAAAAGGTTGTTTTTATTTGAACACACTTACAACAAGCACAGGGCTTTTATTTAAAAATGGCGCACCATAATAAAAGTCACTCAGCCTTGACGGTGAGCAAGTAAGATAAGCGCGGCTGCGGGCAGTGCGCTGGGAGTACTTCGGGGTGCCTTCACCTCACTTAGTCTAGTGTCACGTGGGTTCCCGGGACCAGAGGTGTGGGATCTCGGTGAACTGGTGCCTTCATGCTCTGAGATTATTGGATCCGTCTGCCCTGGCATCGATTCTTTGTCGGAATATGGGCGGTCCAGCACCCGGCACACTCTTCTGGGGTGACAGGAATCCAGTCGAGCCAGTGACTCAGCTGAGCTGGCAGCAACACTACAGACCGTTGATGGGCACCTCCTGGGCTCCGTTGGCTCCCGGTGGCTCTTGCAGTGTCCATCCGCTACTACCGGCGGTGGGAGTGACTCTCGTTCACCGGTTGCATCACAGTTATATCCTGATGAGTCGCACCTGGCTACACTGATCAGCCCCACCACCTCGTTACAATACATTAAGTGTAGGGAGTGTCAAACACTTTTTGAGTTCAAGCCAACTCTAATGACTGTAAAAGCAAATAAAGAAAAACGAACTTCGCGCAGAGTTTGTGAAGAGATATTCTAATGAGATTTGTAAATGCATTACCATGCAGGACATTAATACAAAATCTTGATTAAAATTCAGTTGTTTTCTTTGTTAAAGAATCTGAAAATGGGCTTTTTTTTTCATTTTTACCACTAAAGACTTCACTACCACTAATGAGTGCCTTAAATATCCAGTTAGAACACACACAATGTTCTCTGAGATGTTTTACAGCGATCTATAACAATGGGAGACTGATGTGGTATCTCACGATGTACCTTCAGAATTTTCTTCCAATGTCCCCATGTTTGACCATGTCAAAGAATATAAAGAACTTCAATGAAATCCAATAATTTGCTAAATTATGCTTTTTAATGAATAAAATTCCTGCAGACAACACATTCCTTCATGTGTGATGTAATTACGTAGCAGTCATTTGTGGATGGCGTGCACAGGTTTTGTCTAGTGAACAATCGTTTGGGTTTTAATTGGAAAAGTCTTGTATTGGTGAACATTCTTTCCAAGTGCCAATTTACTGCAGGATCATTCCTGCCCTGAATTGACACAAAAACTAGTAGGTTAAAGTTAAATGTGGATTTCAAGGAACAAAGTTGCTTTACTCTCAATATACTATAAATAAGTCTTGTTTATTTGATGTTTACTAGTTAAACTTCTCTGTTTCTTGTAGGAATATCTCCCTTATCTACAAGCAGCAGCAAAAGCCAGTGGGATGCCAGGAATGTCCTGTAATAAAGCAGCTATCATCAACATTTCCACCATTGGAGGATCTATGGCCACAATGCCACCAATGTTCGGCAAGTTTCCAGTACTGCCTTACTGTGTTAGCAAGGTAAGCTCTCACTTAATAGAGTAAAACTGGAATCTGTTTACTGGTACTGGTGTATTTATGGCATGTCTTAAATTCTTGATGAATATTCCAGGCAGGTTTCAACATGCTGACTGTTTTGGCTGCTGAGGAACTAAAGACAGATGAGATTCTCTGTATGGCTCTTCATCCAGGATGGGTAAAGACAGATCTGGGTGGAAAAAATGTATGTACGCAGAGAAAGCAAGGTTATTTTTGTTTAATAGACATTTATGAAGGTGTTTTTTTAAAGAGGACTTAAGTACTGTATGTTATGTGCTATGTGGAATTTAGTTGTGTAGTTTTTGCATGATTTAAAAAGATTGAGCTATATCATTTGAAAGGGGTAATTTCTTATGTTCATTTAAGTATTTGGACAGTTCCCTTAAGCATGTGAGAGCAAGGCTGGCAGAGGTGTTGTGGTGGAAGGGGGGGAAAGCTCGGACATCGTTAGTGACCATGTTTCCAATGAAATATGAAATGTATGCGGAAAACTGGAAAATCTCATAAAATATTTCCAACTAAAGCACTTTTTTAAATCCAAGGATTCCAAGACAACAAAATACCAAATATTAAAATGTCGCTCCCCAGTTCCGACAGAAATGCGGTATTCGGTAAATGCGTTTGCTTTCAGGACTTTTACATTTTCAATGCGCATAAAATAGATGGATGGATATCACCTAATATCTCCTCCCGAAACATGTTAATCAAACACCCAGTAGTTAACTTGTGAAGTTTACCTCATAGTTTCTGTATATTACCAAAATGTTTCTTAATTTTTAATCAGGCAACCCTCGAGCCAAAAGAAAGTATAGAGGGGGTGCTGCGTGTCATTGGAGGCCTCACCGAGAAGGATCAGGGTGGATTCCTGGATTATACTGGAGCAACATTACCTTGGTAAACCCAACTTGAAATAACATCGAGGGGCTGATTTACATCCAGACTTCCCCATCAACGAAAAGAAAGTACCAGTTCACCATTAGAGCTAATAAAAATGTTTCAAAAGCTGATCTTTGCATGTTTATGACCCAACATTTTTTAAATGTAGCCATATTTCCCACTACAAATAATAAAGGAAACAGTGAAAGACTCTTGGTGCAGATTTTCGTTCTTTCTATTAAACATAATGTGAAACCCTTTGTTTGCAATAATTTCCTACATAATTATTTAACAGCCAACAACATGGGTGAATAGAGACTATTGTTTAAGCTCAACTGAGACAAACCCGATGTCTTTAGGTGTTAATTCAAAACCAAATCTATTGGCATTTTACTTGGGTGCTGGTGGGACTTCTATAGGCATTTATTTTACATTCTTTGGATATCTTATTATTCTGTGATTCATGTGTAAGATGTTTAAGATATGAACAAAGAATGTTTAGAGTTTGTTCTTGTGGTATCCCTGCAAGAAATTTGTATCTTTCTTCTTGAGAAACCAACTTCTTGATATCCTAACATCTCCTTGTCTTTCATATCTCAACATCTTTATTCTGTGTTTTTTACAGACTTTAAATTGTAATTGATTTCTTGGTGACCATGGTCTCACTAGACCTTGCCTATATTTCAAATCAGTTTTATTTTATTATTACAATAACAGGTTTGATTTATAAATTGTTTCAATAGTTGTTTAAAAAAAATCAAATATCTTTTATTAGAGCTCGTTCTAATAGTGAAATGTGCAATGCGGTGGTTTATTTATTTGAAGAATAGTTTTCACTTGAATTAGGTACTTTTCAAATTGTTTTATTATCCGCTACTAGTTCAGAATATCTGTTTAATTTACATTTGTTGTGTAAGTACCTTAAGAGTTAGTGATGATGCCGTGTGGCTTAACTAATTCTCCTACATGGTTTCAAAATGTCATCAGTTAGATCTATCATGAGTCTCTCTTCTTGTATGAGCACTAGTTCCTCAGAGCCAAGATAATCATTCTGTCAGAGCTCTCTGGGGTAAAAATTCCCACTTTCATGTTTATGGGAGAGCTTCAGGAAGTGCAGGCATGACTGAACTCAAACGTCACGTGGATTCTGGAAATGAATAGAAACTGAAAGATTGATATCTATTTTTTTCACACAACCACAAAAAGTTACAAAATACTCTAAGAATCAATGCTCTAAACAACATTAGAAAACGCCTGAGAAGATTCTAAAACTGTATGTTTATTTGCTGATTGGTTATTGTGTTTTTATGGTATTTATAATGGAAACCTTCAACTCTTTTCTTTAGAAGCCTCTCATGTAATGGATTTAACACAATTTACATATACACACTGGCCATTTTATTAGGTACAGCTGTCCAGCAGCTCATTAGTGCACACATCTAATCTGCTAATAACATGGCAACAACTCAATGAATTTAAGTATGTAGACATGGTCAAGATGTTATGCTGCAGTTTGATCATAACACTGGTTTGATCAGTTTGATCATCAGAATGAAGGTCGATTTGATCATCAGATTTGAGCATTGTGTCAATGCCACAACCTAGCCCATCCCTTTACAACCACAGTACACCCATCTGATGGCTACTTCCAACAGGATGATAGACCATGGCATAAAAGCACAAATAATTTCAGACTGGTTTCTATAACATGAAAATCAGTTCACTGTACTTAAACAGCCTCCAGAGTCTCCAAGCCTTACCCAATATACTGCCCTAGGCGAAAGTTTAAGGCAGCTCTGAAGGAAAAAGGGGTCCAACCCGGTTCTAGCTAGGTGTACCTAATAAAGTGACATTATTATAATAAATAATATTTTCTTGTTTCTAAACCAAGATGGCTGCCGTTGACATTAAACACTCAAGTATGCAGTACGTTGTAAAGTTACACAAACTCTAAAGCTCTGATGTTTATCAGCTCTGTATTTGCTTTGTGTTGCAGCAGGTGCAGTTAAAAAAAGATTTTAACTGGATTAACTGGAAAATTACTACAGAGAATGTTCTTCTTGATCTAGCACACTCGAGGTCATCACAGCTTATGAAGTTATCATTTCAAGATTTTAGATAAGCAGCAGTTTTGTAGTTTCGTAAATAACTGTGAATAATGTGAATTGATCTTGTGTTCACCAAATTCAGCACAGATTAACAGAAGAGTGCACTAATGAAGTTTTACATGGTTTCTTGAAAAATACATTTTTACTAGAAGATTTATGTACTCATTACCCAAAGATTGTTGATCCCATTTGTAGGTACAATGTCCACATATTGCAATGTCCAATAACGGATATAAATACTTGTATTGCATTAGAATATAATATTGTTAGTGTTTCATTTGAAAAGTTAATAATGTTCATATGTTAAATTTTATACATAATTTATATATATAAATACTGATGGATGTTACTTATTTTATATTCTGTCAACATTTCCTAATTCCGTTTGAACAATGTTAATTCACTAACCAGAAATAGGAATGTTGTAGCACTATTTCAGAAAGAAAGAAGCATCACAGTGGATTCTTCACTTTGTAAAAACTATGGCTGTGGATGTTAGGATTGTAACCCTTAGAAGTGTGGGGCCTTCTTAAGCTTTTTTTTTTTTTACCACTTTACAATTTGCTCTAATAAATTATCTTTAAAACATGTTTTTTGGCAATGCCTGATATAATTTTTTAGTACAACCCCAGCTACTTTTTATCCAAATTTTTTCATCACACAATAATTTCACAGCCCTGAAATTGTTCAAAAAATAAAATTTTGAGCATTAAATTTTGTCTTTGTGGGCGGCGCAGTGGGTAGCACTGTGGCCTTCCAGTTAGAAGGTTATCGGTTCGAGGCTCGCCGGTGACCTTCCTGGAAGGAGTTTGCATGTTCTCCTCGTACTTGTGTGGGTTTTCTCTGGATACTCCGGTTTCCCCCACAATCCCAAAAACATGCGGCTAGGTTAATTGAATAATCCAAATTCCCCTTAGGTGTGAATGTGTGAGTACATGTTGCCCTGCGATGGACTGGCGACCTGTCCAGGGTGTACCCCTGCCTCTCGCCCAATGTGTGCTGGAGATAGTCACCCCCGTGACCCCGAAAAGGAATAAGCGGGTTTGAAAATGAATGAATGAAAAAAAAATTGTCTTTGCAAAGATGTAAAAATCTAAAATCATTGAGAACGAATAGTTTTATGACAAAAGTCAAGTGTTGAGATAAAATATAGATTCAAAAATCCACTCAAAAAGCAAAGACAAGGTCAAATCAAAGTGACAAAATAGGCGACCATCTCCTAAACCTTATACAATGTTCAAAAAGTTTTGTTCCATTGTGTGTTTTTTTTCATGGCAGAACTTTGAAAACTACTAGCCATCTCACAGGCCTTGTACTTCCAAGCATAATCCCTTCTTTTCTAATGGCAACAATTTGGGGTTTGTAAAACAAAACTGAAAGACGATAGCGAATTTTTACATTTTAATTTAAATTACTTTGCAAATTATGTGTCATGACAACTAATAACCTTTTTAAAATGTACAGATTGTATTTGAAATCAAAATTAAACAATAGCTTGATTACGTCAACTTAAATCAAAATAAGATGCTGTGATTGCCACACGCATCAGTGTGCGCAGAGGTTTGTCAGGTTTGAATTGACACAAAACACACTTAAAATGATTTTGCTATATTTTGATAATAAATTTAGTTTTTTATAAATAATTGTTTTACATGCCCCTCAAGAACCATCATGAAACAAAAGTTGAATATTATTTAAAATGACATATCAATTGCATGTCAATTATGAAGCTATTTATTTACAGTTTCCTGTATAAAGTCGCTATAAAAATGTGGGATGAGCGCCACCAAATGGTTCTTTTACGTCTTATTCACATCATCAAAAAAGCCAGCTTTCATTGGTAGTTCTTGCAAAAAACAAATCCGATACAGCACTGCAAAACTCTTTTTCTTTAGCACACTCGTTCGCTCAGATGTGTGATGTCTCATTGGCATCCATGCTTTTTGATTGAAGCAAATTGTCACATGAAACTTCAGACCCAAAATTCAGATCGATGTGTTTAGCCCTTAAGTCAGGGCTTCTATATTTTGTTACGCTTTTAAAAAGTAAGGACAAACGATGAACTATCAACCTTCCTTTCTCCGATCGCAGAAGACCAAGTCCAATGAGAGCTCGATGGTCCAACATGAAATTAAAAGGTTTTCCAAGAGATTTCTTATTTCTGTTACATTTCCTCACCGAACGGAACTAGAACGACGCAGAAGAGTGACGGATCTTGAGAAACATATCTAAAACTAGCCCACTCAGAGCCGATACGTGAAAATTGGTGGAAACAATGATGCAAACATTGATAACTAGACTTAAACCAGTTATTTACTGAAATCCTGTGGAAAACCAGCCTAAGAATATCCGTGTAAGTAATAGCGCAGTTTCTAATAACCCAACTAGTCTTTAGGAAGTAGGAAGCTGCTTAGACAGTTTATTATCATTTGTTTATGGACAATATGGTCTATAATATTCTCGTGTACCACCATGAGATGAAGGACATCATCAGTGTGAATCTGGTCCTACCCTACTAGCAATAGGCACATCAGAAACAATGCTTTTTAAAAATGTGATCACCAGGAGCCACTGTTCCACACTGCCACTCTCACAGGGCAGATCTTCAGTGGCCCTGGGTTGTTTCCATTTATATTCGCCCCCGGACAGAAAAAAGGGAACATTGTCTCAGTAAAGTGGTCAGTAAAAGTATAGACTGGTGTGACATCCACTGAATCAAAGAAGCTGACCTCTCCAGCATCATAGTCAATCTTGACCCGAACCCGATCCAGATGGCCTTTCAGCTTGAGAGGTGTGTGTGGTGTGGTCATGGCTGTGTACTTCCCATCAGAGAGAGCGATGGTCCAGAATCCACCCTCTGGACTACCAGAGATTTTGCCTTTCCTCGCCACTGAGGCCTTCACCACACCGATCACCCAGTCATTATTCTTACCAACATCCACCTCCCAGGAGTGGCATCCGGAGGTGAAGCCCTTGGAGCCCAGCACAAAAACAAAGTGGTCGAATCTCTCTGGGTTGTCTGGGAGCTCCTGGATTGTCCCAGTGTTGGAGACGCTTGTAAGGTTCTTGCTAAGAGACAAACAGGGGTAGGCTGTGTTGGGGTCCATTGTTACTGGAGCTATGCGGTGGAGAAAGTGAGAACGTGAGTCACAAAAAATAACCAATTGTTCAATATTGATTGAAAAGTTGCTGATTGATCATTGTTCAGGGTGGCATGGTGGCGCAGTGGATAGCACTGTGGCCTTCCATTTAGAAGGTTGCTGAGTCAAGGCTCGCGGGTGACCTTCCTGGAAGGAGTTTGCATGTTCTCCTCGTGCTTGCGTGGGTTTTCTCTGGGTACTCCGGATTCCTCCACAATCAAAAAAAAACATGTGGTTAATTGAATAATCTAAATTCCGCTTCGGTGTGAATGTGTGAGGGAATGTTGCCCTGCGATGGACTGGCGACTTGTCCAGGGGGTACCCCTGCCTCTCACCCAATGTGCGCTGGAGATCGGCAGATGCCTGTGACCCCAAAAAGGGAATAAGCGGGTTGGAAAATGATTGGTCATTTTCCCATGTTTAAGAGATTTTGTAGATGTCTTGAATAGCCATGTTTCTATCCAATGCAAATTTTATTTATGCGTTAAACTGGAATATTGCATTAAAAAAATTGCGAATAAAGCTGTTTCCATCCAACGAGTTGCTTCATCTGTTGGGAGAAAGTGGAAGCCATCAAAAGAAGCGAAATGTTAAAACGACGAGGAATTCAGGAGCTGGAAAAAAATCCTTTGCTCACCAAAGAGAAAAAAATTGTTAATCATATTTCGGGCAGTGTATTTTAATCATATTTTAATTCCCGTGTGACTGTGGGCAAGGCAACAGATCGTTTGTCTACAACTGAGCTTAGTAAGTTTATAGGGCCGTGATAGTTTTATAAACAAACTGAAATTATATGGGATGCTGGCGTTTATTTTGGTACCACAAAAAAACACAACTGTTTGATTGTGCTCCCGCTGCTAACAATGATCACCAGGCTATTCATTTATTTCTGCGTGAATGTGAATATTGGCAAAAATGACCAAAGTATAAACTATATCAAAAATGGCTGGCATTAAGTGCGTTAAATTATGTTTTCCATGTCCTCTATCAGTTTTATATGGATACTTTCATTGAACTTCTCAGATCGAAAACATGCTGCTGGAGTGAACTGGTAAACCCTGCCCTCACCCAACGTAAGCAGGAGACCAGCAGAACCCAATGACTCCAACAAACGTTTTTCTTTAAAACCATCTATGTGCAAACTTGATCTTGGAGGGCCAACGTTTAGCATGAATCTCACCCGGTCACATACATAAACATGCGGCCGTTAAATTCCTACAAACAAAGCCGATCAGTGCTGTTCTACATCATCAATGTTTAAATGAAACGATTACTTACTGAATTCCACCAGACTCTGCATTTTCTCCCACACTCTGAACTTCACTGAGTTCACATGCTCTGCGATGTTGATTAGGGAATTGGGGACTTTTTCTGGTTCATGACACGTTATCTGAGATCTGTAACGACATTCTGGTTAATGGTGGACAGAAAGTAAGCAAACACTTCAAACGTGAACTGCATCATTACCTTGCTTTGATTTTCTTGTAGTTCTGTAGGAATGAATGGGTTTTTAGTTCAGGTTCGTTCAGAAGCTATAAGGTAAATTTGTTTATTACCTGTAAAAAAAGGCTGTCTTCATTAGCAATCTCATTGTCAATGGCCATAACGACTTGAGAGAAGACCAAAATATCACGAGCGATCCCTTCAGTTTTTTTCTTAATGACCAGATTCTTTGCCTCTTCTTCCCCTGCCAGTGTGGCAATCCTTGCTGCTTCCTCTTTAAGAAGAAACTGGCGAAGTTCCTCAAACTCCTCGCGAATTTGTTTTTCGGTCTGTTGCCTTTGGTTCTGTGTGAACCCAAGATAAAAAGGTCTTTGTTGACAGTTAAAGTGAATCATGTGAGCTTTGTAAGTCTGGAGCAGTGTTGATACCTTGATGTGGACGGTTATGTCATCACACTCTTGTTTGGCTTCATAAAGACGTCGGAGACTTTTCTTGAGCGGGATCACAATTTGACGCATTTCCTCCTGGACAGTTCAAATGTCAGATTTAATTTAGACCTTTTCCTTTTTTATCATGGTGGTTATATTTGCGTTAACAGTGCCATTTTTAAGATCGGCCTAAAGATGTTGTTAGTAAACATTCATGGCCCACTATGGTGGCCCAGGAGTGCCAAATACATATAAAACAAAAGGAAAACACTCACAAAAAAAGCTCTACAAATATGAAGATAGTTGTTTTTTTTGCTAGGTAGTGCTTTTTTGTTTGAATCAAGTATATGCATATATATCATTTAATTTACATATTTAATATATATTTATTCATTCATCCATTCATCTTTCCCACTTGTTCACTTTTGGAGTCACTGGGGTGCCTACCTTCAGTGCACTTCAGGTGGGGGCAGGTCGACAGTTCATCACAGGGCAACACACACACACACACACACGCACACATTCACATTCAGGGGAGGAAACACACAAGCGCATTGAGAACATGCAAACTCCTCCCAGGAAGGTCAACCTCGAACTGGCATACTTCTAACTAAAAGTGCTCCCCACTGCGCCAATGTGCCGCATATTTATTTGATTGACAAGTAAAATAATATTTTGAATTGTCAATATTTATTTGTTCAGTGAGCCTATATTTGTGTTTTATTTTTTTATTCAGATTTATTTGTGATGTGAACATATATTTTTGTCAAAGATTTGTTTCTGTTGTTAAAGTATATATTTATATGTAGTATATATGGTGTTGTAAAAGATTGACTAGTAAATGTAATATTTTGAAACATCAATATTTATTTGTTCTGTGAGCTTATATTTGTGTTTTATTTTACATTTTTCATTTATTTGTGATGTGAACTTATATTTCTGTTTTTAAGAATTTGTGTTGTAGATGTGTATTAGTGTTTTTTATTTATTTGTGGGGTTTGTTATTTGTGCTGTGAAGTTATGTTTGTGTTTTTATTTATTTGTGAACTTATATTTGTTTTTTAAAGATGTGTTTGTTTTGTGAACTTATATGTGTTTTTTTAAAGATGTGTTTGTTTTGTGAACTTATATGTGTTTTTTTA
>SRMA01026889.1:166614-179735 GCA_007224835.1 Danionella cerebrum
TTTTTTAAAGATGTGTTTGTTTTGTGAACTTGTTTTTGTTTTTTAAAGATGTGTTTGTTTTGTTAACTGGTAGATTTATTTGTTTTCTGCACCACTAGGCCACTATAGGAGAGAAAATGTGGTTGTAGCTGCTATTTTTGCGATGTTTATTCGAAGTTGATAGTCATTGTTTAATCATTGCTTTAAATAAAAGCCAAAACAATAAAGTTTGAACATCCCTTGAAACTGCACTCAAGAACAGATGAATATTAGTGGTTGCCTCTCAGGAAGTACAATCTAAAGACATTCTTGATTTGCTCCAGGAACACAAAAATATTCCTCCTGATCAAACACATGCTTGTCATTTCCATAAACTCAAAAGTGTGAATGAAGGTAGAATGTGGCCGTGCCCATAGTGTACCAGTCTGTTTCACCCACTGGGAGATAAGAATATTCTCAGAATACATCCTCACCTTAAGGTCATTGGCTGCCTCCTCCAGCGGACACACGCTGTGGCCTTGATGCTTCTTAGATGTCTGGCAAACGCAGCAGAGTGCCTCTTGGTCATCCTGACAGAAGAGCTTGAGTCCCTCCCCATGAGTGGCACACAGCACCTCTGCTTTGGCTATTCCTTTACCTAAATCTGACCCAGGCACTCTGGCACTTCCTTGCTCCTGTAAGATGGCATCGCAGACATTCTTCAGTGCCAGGCTGATGGTGGGCTCGGACAGTGAACACTTCCTTCGACACACAGGACATTCCCTCTTGGCCGCCTTCTTGCTCCAGAACAGGTGAAGGCAGAGGCGGCAGAAGCTGTGACTGCACTTGAGGACCACGGGGTCGGTGAAGATCTCACAGCAGACTGGACAAGAAAGTTCATCCTCCAGGGGAGACTTGGAGTGCGAGGACGAGGCTCTCGGGCGCAGGGCCGGGATAGTTTTGAGGCATGGGAAAGTGTTCGCTCGTCCGGGTTGAGAAGACGCCCTGGGTCGCAAGGGCATGGCTGTGTGTTTGTATGAGGTGCTCCTGTTTTAAAGAATGATCCGCTCTCTGCAAACACGACAAGCTCAAGTGTTTCTAGTGTAAATCCCAAGCCTTCTACAAGAAGCAAGAACAGGGTTGTCCTTCACCAATAATTACCTTTTATAGAGCCGTGAAATTCTGAGAAGTAGATTTGACCACACCTCGGTCACTTTATTTTCGTTGGTCTTGGATCATTACTGGAGAAACCTGTGCCTGAGGGGCAAACAAACTTCTCCATTGATCCGTGAAATGTTTCGTGTAAGCATTACTGTTTAGGGAACTCAAAGACAGTGCCTCGGGTTTCTTTCCAAGTGCTTTGGAGGTGTTTGAGGGATATCGACACAATAGTTAAGAAAATTAAGAGCTTGCAATTATTTGGGTTTCATTGCAGCATTTGGAAAACATTAGAAGAATAGAAGAAAAATCTGCAAATGCAGATGGTCTGTAGAGTCTGTTCTTTTTTGAAGATCATTCAAATAAAAGTTAGTATTTCCAGCTGATGTAAAGGCTGTTATTGTTATAATGGAGATTATTCTACATTTACTCACCTAAGACTTGATCAGAACCCGTCAGAATTGGAATACATGGGATTTCTCCCAGTTTTGTGACTTAAAATGTATGAAGCTAGTCATCTGATTAGAATTAATGATCATTGTCATTTATTAAAACCTAATTTTTTCTTTCAATATATATATATATATATATAATCGTGCTTTTTAACTTCACATTTTTTTTGTTTTTGAATTCTGCATATATTCAGTCAGTAAAAAATACATTTTCAAATAAGTATCAAATTATTTATTTTTCATTTCAAATCATCTGTGGACAGACCCCCATAAAATCCTTGCGATAAACTGGACCGGTAAAGCAAATTTGCAGGTCTGTGATTGGCCAAAAAGCTTCATCGACTTCTGCGGTATGTTGCTGTAAAAGATGACGTCACAAAATTGGGCCACATTTTGTACGTTGGTGAGTCTTTGTATACTCTCTAAGGCCCAGGGGCTTGAGCTTTCATTTGTGCTGGCTTGTAAAACAACCATGTCAGTAATTTGTGAAGTAAAAGGTGCAAATTGCCATTTTCTTTATTGTAAAATTGTGGTGTATTGAAAAGTATTGCTGTTTTAAATAAATTTGGATGTTTTCATTCTATGTTCAGATAAAGAAATCTAAAATCCCCAGAATACAAACCAAAGATTTGTTTTGACGTAACAACCCGGGGTTAGAACATTCTTCTGTTTATGATAACTGACAGATTTTATTATGATTTATAACAAACTACAATGACGATGCTTTTTAAGTCCAGCACTGTACAATGAAGTTGGACAGGGTTCAAACAAAATACTCATTATTGCTAGAATGCTCCATCTGACAAAAAAAATTAAACTATTTATGGTCAAACTACTGTGTTTACTCTTTTTAAACTCATAATGCATCAAAATCTTTCCAAGAGACCCTGATCAAAAGTTTACTTAGTATTTTAACATCAATGACAGCCTGAAGTCTCTTGAGGTAGTTGTCGATGAGGTTCTTTATCTTCTCTGTTGGTAAAGCAGCCCATTTCTTTGAAAAAAAGCCTCCAACTCTTGTAAATTCTTGCATGAGCTGCACAGTTGAGTTCTCTCCAAAGTTGTTCAATGATATTGAGGTCAGGAGACTGAGATCCACTCCAGAACCTTCACTTTGTTCTGGTAGAAGCAATGACGGGTGGACGTCTATACACACTGATACAAATTGAGATTCGCATGAATCTTCAGATGGCTTTTCAGCAGGGTGCTCTTCATCTGGGTGGGGTGAATGCAATAACACTCCCTGCCTGAAGATGGTGTTAGCGGTACAACAGATGCACTCTGTGCCACATGGGGAAACAGCAAGGAAAAGATGATGACGGAGGACAAATCAAAGAACACAGTGGAAGTTCACAGGGAGCTTATTTCCTGTATGAAATCGCTGTAAAAATGTGTGAGGAGCCCCACCAAGTGTCTCTTTTACGTCCTCTTCACGTGATCAAAAGATACAGGTTGTTGTCGTGGTAAAAAATGGATCCGATATGGCCGTGTGAAACTTTTCGTTGGCAGCACTGGTCGTTGAGTAGTGTGATGTGCAGTTGGCACCGATGGTTTTCGATCGAGGCACGTTGACTGTTGGGTTGGAAGGTCCAGTTTGTGCAGTTTGACTATAAATGGCTTCACCCAACCACTAATATGAGTGGGAAAAATGCTTTTAGCATTCATATTTTCTGAAAACTGGCCAAGAAATCTGAAAATTTGCTCATGATCACAACATTACTTGACTTTTCAATTGAAATCACATGAAAATCAAAGTTGACTGCAGTGAAAGAATAACTTAAAGTGTAATCACAGCCACTTGAAAGGAAAATGTTTGCCAAATCTAAAACATACTACACTATAGAATCTTTCTTGGCATTCAGCCTTATCTTTATGTAGTTCATTCAATCAAAACAAAGTCAATGATTCATCTAAACAACTTTAAGAAGTCCAAAAAAACAACATCACACCAACTATTTTATTTTTTAATTTTAATACTGTTGACAAGAAGCAATTCTGACAATTACAAGAGTGTCTGCCGATAGAGAAAACTGATAAGAGACGTGAGATTATTGCATTTGAAGGAAGTCTGAGACAAGGACAAAACATGGATTCCGCCAACAATCACACCACCAGTGTAAACTATTCATTCTTAAAAACATTTATCCAAAAATGTTCAAATAGCATTAAAAGAACAAGTGTCAAAAGTCAAACTACAAGAAATGTGTTCAAGCTCCACAGATTTACAGCATGTATAAAATGTAACGATGCATTTAGATCCTATCTTACATTTGTTCGGAGTTCTTTACAATGATGCTTTTATCTGAACAAACGACTCAATCGATTAAACCTTCATTTAACTGAACACATATTAAGTGGAAGATCACTTGATGCGCAACCTGGAAAACCCTACAAGGAACAGCAACAGTCACCACTTTTTAACAATCATCCTCAAATGTGTCTGCTTTACCTCGCTAAATAATAACAGAGAAAAGAAAGAATCATGAACTCCTAGTGTGTAACATCTGGTTAAAAAAATAATCATATCTACGTCCTGTTAAAACTCAAAACTGGCCGTGTGCTCAGATCGTGTGTCATATTCAACGTATTATTGTCCACTAACGTTACGTGTTTTTCTGTAAACACATCACTATATACACCAATCACAATACAACCACACACGTTCAAGCTCTCCTCAGTTTTACAGTACACAGGGCTGGATGCTGTATAGCTAATAATCTGCATAATGTTGAGATTATGGATTCCTAAAAGTTTACTGATCGCTCACAAAGCTTTGGTTGGTGGTAAAAAGAAGCAATAAATCAAAGTTCATGCCTTTTATGGTAATCCTCATAGACGGAGCTCAGATTACAAAACAGTAAATGACTCTTTGTGACGTCTGCAGCTAGATAAACTCCTCTTAATAGGGTAAATGTTTGCATATTTTTATGTTCCCTAACTAGAAGTTAAACCGGAGGCGTAACATACTAACATTTGCACGGATTTCCAACTAAAATATTGTGCACACACAAAGCTGGAAATGTATTTACGATTGATTGATGCTGCACATATAAAAAGCAGAACACCACACACACCTCCTGTCTCATTTACATATGTTAATGAGGAACAAGACAGTGACAGGCAGCCAACATGTAGATTTAAAAATGTAATTTAGACCCCGGAAATAAAACTAATTAAAAGTCAAATGAAGGTGGACTTAACGAGTATTTTGAATCGGGAAACCCCATTTTTTTTAAATAAATCTTAATATTTACCAATTAAAACAAGTCTGAATGACATGTTTTTGTAAATTTAATTAGCATCTTTGTGTGGAAACATGGCTCATCTGAACGTGGGTGTGAAAGCTGATAAACGCCATCTTTTTGTGCGTTGCTGTTGATACGCAAGGCCCCAGTTGAACATTTCTGACTGGTTGCTTTTTTGCAAATTGTATCAGTTTTAAAAATGTTTACCAATTATAATATTTTCTGCTGCATGCTTCTGATCTAATAATGAATAATGCCCGAATAATGACTGAACAGTAAAACTCGACTTAAAGTAAAGAAACGACGCGTCCCCCAACTCAAAACAAAGTTTTTCCCTTAAATATTCACCTGTTTTCTTGTACAATTAAACACAATTAAACAATTCATTTGAGTGATTAATATTTAACTTCATTGTAGAATAGCTGGGCGACGAACAATTCATCACAGCTTCACAAAATAGTAAATAGACCCTGACACCAGGGTCATAAATAAGAGATCGCGGCTATAACGCTAAAAGGAAATAAATTCACTTGCATTGATGGAGCTCACGGACTTAAGAATTTTATCTTTAAAGAAAAAAAAAAACATAGTGTCACCCTTTTCTTCGTCATGGTCATATGAAACACACCAAATAATTGAATTCAGAGGTTCCATCACTTCCACAACTGTGGAACACCTTTACCTCAGACAGGCCACTCTCAGGAGCTCAGTTAACACTTGAAAATAAGACGCCACCTGTGATGAAATCCTCATGGCTGGATGAGGAGGCAGAGAGGATATTTTTTGGCAAAATAGTGCATTCGTATATTTTTATTAATCATGTAGCATCTACAACACCAGTAATTGGCTGATGACACGTGTAGCTAAAAATTAAAACCACCAAACCAAAGGAATGAATTGCACTGAATGAATAAAACTTCTTAGTTTCCTTTGTTTTGAACAGCTGATTTGCATATTATACATCATCCAGCCCTTCATTTTTCCTCCACAAATCCCGACAACGAACACTGTAATGGGTGAAATACTGTTCTTTACGGCGTGTGCAAACGCTGAAAAAAAACAAACACAAATTTTGGCATTGGATGGTAAAACTAAAACCTAGTTTTGATCCTTTTACTCCTTTAAAAGAAGAGCTAAGCCACCAAACAAGAAACATAAAGCACTAGAAGTCATTAAGACCACTTAAAACCCTTCCAGAGAGAACAAGAGCACGACATGACGGCGCATGCTGCAGGGAATCATGATGGTGTTGATAAGACAAATGGTTCATACAGCGGGAGGAAATGCTGATTTTGTATGTGATCACTGAGCGGTCTGTTCTTAGTTCTGACAGTGGGAGACATGATGGTAATAAACATCAGAGAAAAATAAACATGTTAATTATTGATTCGCATTTAAACAAGTTTCATGCAACGATTAACCAATTTCACTACGGGACCATGCCTTAATTTATCAGTTTATTAATCGCAAAGACTTCTCAACCCACAGAAATAAACTGCAGACACCAAACAAAGTCCTAGTTTAAACTTTGTAAGAGACACTAAGGACAATCCGCATGTACTGTGAATTCACTTTGTCTCTTTATTGTGAAACGGTTTGCTCCGAAGAAGCTCCAGAAGTTATCATTTTGGGATTATTTGTGGTACACAAATAAAAGAATGACCGGGGCATCACTGAAAATGAAAGATCTCCTTTAGGCAAAAGATGCAGAAAAAGGTTGCTGCTGAAAGATTGTACGTTCAAGTAAAGCTCATGCATAACTAAAGTAAAACTCTGTGGTAAATTATTTCAATTAAATATCTTGACGGGGAATTAAATAGCAATGGTGTCAGAATCAAGGGTGTGGCAGTGAACGTTCTACTCAGAGACAATGCGGAATCAATATTACAATGATTATGTATGAATGCTAATAATATCAACATTTGTTAGACGTTCAAGAGAAATTCAAATAAACGTATACTTTTCTCGTTCCTTTCTTTTGTCTTTGTGTCTTTTGAAAATTAAAGCAGGTGATGACCTACATTTAAAAAAAAGGGTAACTGGAAGTGGCGTGTTGCTTGCTGTACATCCAATCAGCTACAGTGACGCTGCAAATATGCAAATAGGAACAATAACTTGTGGTTATGGAATGTTCGTACACTCGTAGTGTCTCCCACTGTTAAAATGAACAGACCAGAAAATTTTTAGACGGATAACTTTGTGTCAGTAGGTTATTCATACAAAACCCAAAGCATTTCCGCCACTGTTATTCTGCCCACTGTGTTCTGTGCCATCCCGAACACTTCATAGAGAAGCAGAGAACACAGTGCATGTGAAAGTCACAGTCTGCAACAAGAAAAAAAAAGAAACTCACAGGGAAACCGAACGAGCTCCCAAGAATATATTCAAATTCAACGCCTGAACATCTTTTATTCGCTTCAGTTCACCACAAAACAACATATAATCATTCACTCTCCCCCTCATGACTCCAAACCCATTGTGAACTTCTTGGAAATATACTCAAATTTCTGACAAATATACCGATTTTAGACATTCTTGCCATCTTTCTTTGTGTTGAACAGAGAAGGAAGAGTGAATGACATAATTGTACATTTCGACGGGAGCTGTGACTAAATAAGACATTTTCTCACAGTAAGATCTCCGAATAAAAATGCAGTGGAGTTAAGAGATCTACATACGAGTGTTTCCAGCGCTCTTAAAAGCATTCCTGTGTATGCTTCCAAAATAAAATGCTAGTGTTTTAGGAACTACACACGACCAACCTTTGCGTCACCAATGGCCCCCCACACATCAAACACAAACTCATCCGGAAATGCAAAATCTCCAAGAGTCTCGTCCAAAGCTTCGGCGAACTCGTCTGGATTCTTTTTGTCCTTGCCCAGTTCCACCATTGTAGCAGCTGTGAAGAAACCAGTAGGTTAGAGACACCATTTGAATTTTAAAAGTGTGAAGGTTAAAGGATCCGTACCAAGTTCACTGTCTCGGATTCCCATATAGCTCTCCAACAGATCGTCAACTTTTTCAATCGCTTTTTCTTCAAATGCCGAGGGCTGCAACACAATTGAAATATAGTCATTGTTGCGCATTTTATTTCTGATCGATTTGGAGACAGGAATTTCATTTTGAGCACATTTTAACATGAGGTAAGGTGTTTTTCTAATAAAATACCATCCTCAAAGGCTTAAAAAAATAAAATTTAACAATAACAAACTTTTATTAAAGGGGCCATATTATGCAATTATTAACACATTTCTAATAAATATTTTTATACAAGTTGTTTCACACTGGACATCGTCGATGCCATCGCCCAACTCTAATGCCTCTTCCATTATAATGAACAGAAAACACACTTTCTCTAAAATGTTCTTCTGTGCGGGTCTGCTGTTCTTACTTCCTGGTCAGGCAGTGCACCCGATCTGCATAGAAATGACCTGTATTATCGAGTAATCTGATTGGTCAGTGGGCGGAGGTAAGAACTATGGGCGTAACAAGGAACATCGAGCCCTTTTCAGCTCAAAAAAACTACTCGAATGCTTGAAAGATTCTGAATAAAACCTGCGTCATGTTTTTATGAGGGAACACTAAAAGTTGATTTTGCATAATATGCCCCCTATATTTAGGGGTGGTTCTTGTTTAAACATTGTATTGTATTATTTTTTTAAAAATTGGTACGCATTCATTCTCCAAGCCACTTATTCCCTTTTGGAGTCACGGGGGTATGCTGGTGTACATTGGGCAAGAGACAGGGGTACACCCTGGACAGGTCACCTGTGAATGATTTATTGATTGATTTTGATTTGCAGAGTCATGCAAAATGTCTGGAATTTTCCAGGGAATAAACAGGATTTAATGGAAATAAACTGAAGGTTTGCCTATAACAGGCCACTTTAAAGTAATTTAAAAAAATCTAATATTACACACATTTTGGTTATCACTAGTGATACTGGGGATTTTTTGCTATAAGTGATCAATCGGGCTTCGGGGTGGGAAAATAAAATCTCCCGCACACAATCTACCTTTGCCACTTGGATTCTTAAATGCCATTGCCTATAAAGTTACAGCTGCTCAAGTATGTTTTGATATTTGAGTAAATATATGTGATATATAACATCAAAGTTCAGTAAGAAAAAAGAAAAAAGCTCAGATGCTGAGTTTTGTTGTCAAACAGAAGTACAGCACTGGTAGAAATTGAGAGCAAATTACCATATTTCTACAGAGTCACTGAAAACAGAAATAATGAAATGCATTATTTTGATTTGTAATAATACTATTTGCATTTTTAAACACAAATATAAATGCAGGCTTTGATAAATCTTATCAGCGCAGGCTTTAATGATGAGGATTTACAAAATACAGAGCAAATGTTTGTGTTTGACACGGCTACTTATGGTTTGTAATTACACCCAGCTTACATTTATTAATAAAGCAATGGGAAATGTGTTCTTTTCTGAGTTTGTTTCATTCTACATAAAACATGTTAATATTCATGGAAACTTTGTCTCAAAGATTTGGGGAATTCATATTAACATATAATATAACTTCCAACAATTCCCAAGTTTACAGAAGCGTTTTTGATTTGCAGTTGTTTATTTACAATAGAAAGTGGATTGCTGTGCAAGCAGCCCCATGAAAGCAGGCCCAAACATTCAGGGAACGTCCACCATTCTTCACTGTGCCTGTAGATACTTATAGTAGTGCTCTCCACAAACAAACTTGTAAAAAAGCAAATCACCAGCATCTGTGTCTTCTTACCAATTCCTCTACAGTGGCTGGTCCTTTGGACCTCAGACGCAGAGTTCCTCTACCTGTTCCCAACTGAGCAGAGCCAGACCGACTTCCTGACCGCTGACTGATCATGTCTGGAGAAAGCAAGGAAAGTGGAACATCGTTTTCAAGTACACTACCGTAGCCTTAATATCAGGACTCCAGTGCCGGGAGGCCATTACCAAATGCCTTCATAGGCTCGAATAGCTTCAAGAAGAAGGTTTTCCCTTTGGGCAGCTCCTTCAGCATCTTGGCGACCTCATAATGCCGGCAGCCAATGAGAATCTGTCCGTTGATGGACTCGATCATGTCGCCCACATTAATGACCTGAATCTGATGAATAACGCTGCCTTCTCTTATTCGCTGCACAGGAAACATAGGATGAGGTCAAAAGAGTGGGTGAGGATCTCAAGAGGAAAAAAGAGCTTAAAAAAATGTTTAACTTCAAATGAGAAACATGATCATTATAATTATCAATTACCATTATCCCGATTATTAGGAATTTCATTAAAGAATATAGAAAATGGGAAATAATGACGTGATAGAGAGTGGAAACTGGATCATAGGATTTAATGAGAGTTGAGGTTTTCCCGGATAAAACAGGCTGCACAGCTTCAGATTTACTTCATTTTCTCAAATCGTGTTAATATTTCTACAATTCAAACCCATAAATGGACGTTTTTAAGCCTGCAGCGCTAATATTGATGCTAACGTTAGCAGATGCTACCGACAATTACAGACAAATTAACAAAAAAAAAAAAACACCAATATAAATGACTTTACAACAATTTTCACATTTTTACTTCTTGATCTCTTTAGAATCTGTATAAAATAAACAATTGCTAAGCCTGATAAAGGTTTTCCAAAGAGGCTTATTTAAAAAAAAAACTGCTCAAATGTGATTGGCTCTTGAAGTTCCTTTCTCTCACCTTTATAAAAGCGTAGCCTGCTCCGTTATCAGTGATGGTGAGTCCTAGTGCGTCCTCTCCTTTAAAAACCTCCACCTCCTTCTTCTGGCCCTTCACATGAGCAAAGATGAAGTCCTCCAGGCCAATCTGGCCACCGAGCAGTTTGTCCATATCCACTTTGTGAGTGTTCAGTGTGCAAAACATCACCTGAGAACAAAATTGGGGACTCAGTGAGAGCGTCAACAATTCTAATATAAGACATTAGGGCTACAACAACAAATCAATAAAAATGAACGGTGGCAATTGTTTACAGCTAATCTCATCATTAATTAGTCCACATGTGACGCCAATATGGGTTTTTATGATAATTTAAAACCATTTTGAAAAAGGGATCCAAGGGATCAGTTGCATGAAGCTTTATTGATGGATGCTTTTGCAATATTCATTCTTGAGGATATAATCTGTCTCATATATTTTCTTCGCAATCAGATTAGCTTCTATGTCTATGTAGAGCAAACACATTGTGGAACAAAAACATGGAAGTGTCGTGATCAGATTCTGAGTCGTACATTTAAAGGACTTCTACATTACGAATAGCCATTTTGTAAAAATATATAGATTGTTAATATAGTTTACAATAATATATAGAGATGCTCTGCACAAATGTTCGCTCAGAAGAATAGAATTGAAAATGGCAGGTTTGGGGCAGACTGATAATATGAACTGATTCAAAGATGTTGTCTGTGATAAATAATGTAATAAACTTCTAAAAAGTACAGTATTAGTCTAGAGGGGTCCAACATTTATAGTAAATGCTGTGAAAAACCAGAATATTCCTTCTTTAACCTTCAATCGATCCATTAATGCAGAGCTGGGAGAAACTTGTACATAAACTTGATCTCTGATTTTAGAAAAAAAACGTATTTACATTTTAAAGGAATTTTTATGGGTCGAGCACCATAAAAACTGACTTTTGCTTGACTTAAACTGGTGGTTAGTGGAGGAAATGGCTCTATAGCACCACCTAGGGCAGGCAGTATGACTGTATATGGCGTTGGTTATGAATGTTTAAATGCAAATGAAATTCAACACGCATGTGTAGGGCTGGGGTTACCAAGACTTAAACATAAGTAATATGGATCAAGTTTCCAAAATTGCCAGGAAGTTGTTTATTTTGCAAAAAAACTCTAAAAATGGCCACTTTTGCATTTGAACTTAAACATTTGTCGTACTCCAAGATATTTCATCCGTTTGTCTCCAAACTGTAAAGCTTTTTTTTTTTTTACTTTAGGAAACTATGTGGATACGGCAGCCATTGAAATTTATCCCAAAACAGGAAGTTGTTAATAACTCAGCCATGCGATATGTGATTGATCACAAATTCACCATCTATGCTAACGGTATATGTCTGAACACATCTACAATGTAGTCGCTTAGTTAAAGCACCACCAGGGGGCCAAAGGAAATACAACATGTTAGATTGATAAGGTACCGTATTTTTCGGCTCATAAGACGCACTTTTTCTTCCCCAAAACTGAGGGGGAAAAGTTGGTGCGTCTTATGAACCGAATGCAGAGCGCCGCGAAGTCCGGTCACGGCGTATGAGAGGCGTAAGAGCTCCGGAGCTAGGCCGAAGCAGCGGCCATATTTGTACACCCAGCGCTGCGCGCTGACGTCATCGCCCATCTCTGCCATCGCGCGGTCGTAACGAAAACGAGGGAAAAAACTACATTTCCCACAATGCCTTTCGCTACAGTAGCCGCAGCAGTGCTTCCGCATCCATACTCACGAGCTACAGAGCTGCCGTTTCACACATTAAACGTAAAAGAGCCCCCGGAGCTAGGCCGAAGCCGCGGCCATATTTGTTTACCAAGCGCTGCACGCTGACAACATCGCCCATCTCTGCCATTGCGCGGACGTAACGAAAACGAGGAAAAAAAATACATTTTCCACAATGCCTTTGGCTACAGTAGCCGCAGCAGTGCTTCCGCATCCATACTCACGAGCTACAGAGCTGCCGTTTCTCACACATTAAACGTAAAGAGCCCCGGAGCTAGGCCGAAGCCGCGGTCATATTTGTACACCCAGCGCTGCGCGCTGACGTCTTCGCCCATCTCTGCCATAGCGCGGTCGTAACGAAAACAAGAAAAAAAACTACATTTCCTACAATGCCTTGGCTACGGTAGCCGCAGCGGTGCTTCCACATCCGTACTCACGAGCGGAACTGCTGCCGTGAGCTCTCTCTCTCTTGCTCGCGGGAGGAAAACAAAACGCTCTCAATGACTGAAACTCTCCTTTAATAAACTCAAACTCAAATCATCTCTCAACGGTACATCTCACATATGTACATACGAGATAACAAACGTAAGTAATGTGCTCTGCAATTGGGTAGTGTTGCTAACCAGGTAAGAGCGCATAAGGATCATATCTTAACACCATGCAACCGAATTGCCGCTTAAATAAGCTATAAATAATGAGTTATTTAACATTAAGGAGAAGTTACATTTATTTTACATTAAAATAGTTATTAATTAATTATTAAATAATTATTATTTTATATCTTTTACATTCTTTTCAAGGTTTAAAGGGGGGCTCGACTAAAAAAGTTTGAGAAACACTGTATTATTACTAATGTG
>SRMA01026889.1:180026-239122 GCA_007224835.1 Danionella cerebrum
ACTAGCTATTATTAGTAATGTAGTGACAATGTTACTAGCTATTATTAATAATGTAGTGACAATGTTACTAGCTATTATTAGTAATGTAGTGACAATGTTACTGGCTATTATTAGTAATGTAGTGACAATGTTACTGGCTATTATTAGTAATGTAGTGACAATGTTACTGGCTATTATTAGTAATGTAGTGACAATGTTACTGGCTATTATTATTAATGTGGTGACAATGTTACTGGCTATTATTAGTAATGTAGTGACAATGTTACTGGCTATTATTAGTAATGTATTGACAATGTTACTAGCTATTATTAGTAATGTGGTGACAATGTTACTGGCTATTATTAGTAATGTAGTAACAATGTTAACAGCTATTATTAGTAATGTAGTGACAATGTTACTAGCTATTATTAGTAATGTAGTGACAATGTTACTGGCTATTATTAGTAATGTAGTGACAATGTTACTAGCTATTATTAGTAATGAAGTGACAATGTTACTGGCTATTATTAGTAATGTAGTGACAATGTTACTTGTTATTATTAGTAATGTAGTGACAATGTTACTGGCTATTATTAGTAATGTAGTGACAATGTTACTAGCTATTATGTAGTAATGTAGTGACAATGTTACTGGCTATTATTAGTAATGTAGTGACAATGTTACTGGCTATTATTAGTAATGTAGTGACAATGTTACTGGCTATTATTATTAATGTAGTGACAATGTTACTAGCTATTATTAGTAATGTAGTGACAATGTTACTAGCTATTATTAGTAATGTAGTGACAATGTTACTAGCTATTATTAGTAATGTAGTGACAATGTTACTGGCTATTATTAGCTATGTAGTGACAATGTTACTAGCTATTATTAGTAATGTAGTGACAATGTTACTGGCTATTATTAGTAATGTAGTGACAATGTTACTAGCTATTAGTAGTAATGTAGTGACAATGTTACTAGCTATTATTAGTAATGTAGTGACAATGTTACTGGCTATTATTAGTAATGTAGTGACAATGTTACTAGCTATTATTACTAATGTGGTGCCAATGTTGCACTGGAACAGTGATGGTGATAACAAATGGTGGACTTTAGAGTGATGAGTGGGGGCAAAGAAAAACATTACTGCCTTTTTTTTGTTACTTTTACTGTTTACTGTCTGTTCACGTTACATGTTTGGCTGTTAACTTTTACACAGTTGATATAAAATATTTTACAACAGTATTTGATTCAGAATCTTTTTTTTCTGGATTTTCCTCTTTAAAAATTGGGTGCGTCTTATGTGCCGGTGCGTCTTATGAGCCGAAAAATACGGTAATTCTTTTTACTAATTTTCACATATGGGACAAAAATATTGGCCTAAACGATAACAGAAAAATGTTTTGACTTAATCAAAGCGCCACCTGGGGGTCACTTTATTATATGGTTCTAATTATTTAATTCTCGCTTGAATACATCTCGTCAATATGAATTGGGTGTAGTGAGAGACCATGGTGTTGGAGTTTTAGCATTAGCAGCTTTAGCATTTCTTGAAATTCATTCAATCGCTGGATGAAGCACATCGGCAGCCTAGTTGGTAATTGAGTATGGAAATTCACCAAACCATACCAAAATCAATTTCATTCTCTTTTCAAAACATCAACATTAATCACAAATCACACTTGCAAGACAGGAAATAAAAGTTGATAGAATAGCATCTTGGCTGTATTACTGTGTTGCTTGTTACAATTGCTACATCATCTGCGAAATCCGCTAATTCTTTGTGAATAACCAGTATAAAGTACTATCTTTCGACTCATTTCTGAGAATAAAAGAAGACACTTGTAATGTTTGTGATTGTCCGCACCTCTGTCGGGGGGATCCCAAAGGCCTCTCCAATCTTAGCGTAGAGCTCACGCACATTACTGAAGCCTTCGATGCGTCCGGTGGGGCTGCCGTGAGCCAGCTGAGTGTGGAAGATAAGTCGTGGGCGCAGACTGCTGGGTGGTGGGGGTAAACCCTCCTGGGCGGCTCCCTCACCCAGGCCCATTCTGCCTCCCTCCATCCCATCCACGTTCAGCCCAGCCCGGATGGGTTCCGCCTCCTCGTTCTCCACCAATGGAGATGCCTTCTTTCTTCGGCCAAGTCCCAGAGGCATTTCAGGAGTGGCAGAGTTTGAACGAGGCTTTACTGAACCGTCAAAATAGTTTCAATTGAAACTGGATGGGGAGAATATCTTTAGGTGGCCACAAATAACGGAAAAGGTGGCATGAGTTCAACCCATTCAAAGAAAATCTTCAGACCTACATGAAAAGAGACATTAGAGTCATTCCAAAGAGACTAGTACACAAAAAAGGGCTATTTCAATATAAAGTTATGCACTTTGGTGTAAATTTAACACTAGGATTCATCAGTGAATCATAATGTATATAAATATGATTTTTTTAATAACTGTTATAAAAGTAAAAATGCAAAATAAAACAGATGTTATCATTGATATGAATGAAATATGATAGCATTTTCACACTAAATGAAAGAAAACTGCAGGTTAAAATAATGCTTGTGTAAAAAAAAACAAATGTGCTTTAAGCATAAATAAATAAATTAAACGTAAAAATTGGTGTATGAACAAATAAATAATCAAAGAAAAGAACTGCATAACGCTAGAATAAATCCATAAACATATTTATAAACCAATACATACTTAAAAAAAAAATCACAAAATTCTAATTCTAACCAGCCTTCCATGTTGTTATAATGGAGCGCAACAGCCATGAACAACAGAGGAAGAAAAAGTCTAATTAAATCTGGTCCTGCACAAACACTAACAATGTATCAGTGCCAATGCCTTTAGTAATGTTCGGCATGTCCAAAACTGATTAACAAAATCCAGACCACAATCATTTTCATTTTGAAAATAAGATTTTTTTCTTCATAAATTAGTAACACTTTGTAAGATTTTGGCAACAAAAGGGTAAAAAGATTTTTTTTAATTTGGCAACTATAGCAAGAGCTGAGGTAGATAAAGAGAATTATGCAAAAACAGCAGTTTAATTTAGTGGCAAATTTAGAGCCACAAACAACACAAAAGGGTAGTAAATTTGCCCAGAGTGTATTTCTTAATTTTTAAAAAAGTTCAAAGCATTTTCTTAAAATATGTGTAAACACAAGATTTGTCACCAAAATCATTCAATTTTATGAAACCGAGAAAAGGTTGTGGCAAAAATTTAGCCTCAAAATCACCCAGAAGTGGCTGAAAACTTCCCTAACTCATAAGGGTGTATGCATTTTCACATTTTAAAATATTTAGGTATTTTTTGTGCTTATGCTAATTGCATGGACAGTGAATACCAAGATAGGTAATCAGGATCACTCGTTGGGACTGTATAAATGAATATGTATCTAAAATGTATTTATTCTTTTATCTAAGCAATTATCTATAAACGTATATATTTAAACAATTAATTTAACATAATTATGTTTAGTTAATTTCTGCACAAATTAATTTCTACTTGTATTTATTAATGAACATTTTTATACTTAGGTTTTATTTAGTCATCCATCACAGGCTGTAAATTGTTTTGTAAATGACCAAATTTCAAGAGATTTTTCAGCGCAGTAGTATATATAAAGGAGAGAAATGTACAGAAATTAGTTCTCAGGGAAATAATCATGTTTGCAAAGAGTAAAATCTAAGCAAAGCTTTTAATTTTGATTGTGTTATAGTCAAACTATGTCTTTTCTATCCCCAGAATCACATGTTACAGGTCCTTTGCTTGAGACTGTGCTCAATGCAGTGCAGGGTACAAATACAGATTTAATACAAAATTAAGGATTCATTTATTTGGCTTCAGGACAACGGAACATATTTCGACTTGATCTTTAATTATTATTAAGCTACATTAACTAGGTTAATAATAATTTATTGTACACTAAAAAAAAGTCCAATTTTCATGTTTGGGAGATGTTACAAAGATGTTGAATTTCCTATACCAAAGTGATTTCTAGGTTCTCATGTTAGAAAAGTTGGCATTTAAAACAGATATTTAATTCAATAATGTACCACCCAGTAAATTATGCTCAGCATAGCTTACAAATTAGGTGTAATGTCATTTATTTTGGGGGGGGGTTGGGGTTGAAACAAATGATAATCAAGTTAAAACAAGTCAAAATGTAGTTCATTTACAATCATTCACACATCAAACTTAACCACCACAAAAATGACAAAACAATGAGGGAAAACTCAAGTGGTATAAACACCGAAACGTTGCATTGGGGTTTACCGTTTAAGAAACAAATTATCCTTGCATGTTTCTATTCATAGACTCAAGCTAACGTTAGCCGGTTAGCATCCTGTAAACATCACGTCACTTACCAAACCGACTGCAAGCGTGTAGAAATCATGAGCTTCTGAAATACCAGCGTTATAACGTGTTCATTACTAATAATGACCTTTAATGGGGTGAAAGAGGGAGTTTAGGGAGTTTGTTCCAGTATGTTGGAGGAAGAGGGCGGTTATCATCACATCACTCAGCAGAGCAGAGCAGAGCCCACTGAATCTTCTTCTGCGGGTCATACGCTCGATAGCGGAAAACTCAGCTGAGCGAGTTACTGCCACCTCCAGACGAGAAGTGGTCATTACATCAGAGGCACCAAGAGCGGGGGATTTTAGAATAATTGTCTGCAATCATCTTTCTTTTGGGTATATAAATACCAAATACAAAATGTAAAAATCTGGATGTTAAACTTATAATAAAAAAATGTAGATTATACTGTAGACTCTACATAATTAAAATCAATCACATGACAATCATTGGTTATGACTGGTGTTAACTATGTTAACTAGGATTTCCAACAGCTTGTTCTCTGGTTTTACAGATAATTAGCAACTTTACAGTTTAATGTTGCTTTAGATATTTAAAACAAGACAGAACATTTACAGATTACAGATTTTTCAAGTGATTTACGTTTGCTTATCGGTGTCTCTGAAACACACAGGTCTGTAGCTGCTGCTTCAATGAGGATGTCTTTAAAACGAAACTGCTTCCGTTCCTAGTTGAACTCAGCAGCTATTTTTATACCAGAATGGTGCCTTTCTCTCACTCATTGTCCTGGGATACAGATATTTTGAAAGTGTGTATAAATTGTGGTTTAAAAAAACATTTAGAATCCCATTAGCTGATTTAGAATCACAACACAACATGACGTTCTAGACCTGGCATGCGAACTGATTGAGGAGAACTTGCACATTTGTCATTGATTTTGAAGAGATATTTTACAGGGTTTCAGCAGATTTCACAATGTCAAATGTAAGACTTTTTAAGACCATTAAGAATCTTAACGTTATATGTATTTTTACTTATGAACTAGAGATTTTTTTCCCACTTATTTGTAATTGGTACTGGAAAACTAAAATAAAATTATTATTTCATAACTTTAAACCCTTTGTAAATGACAGCTATGGATGTAAGTTGCTATGGCAGCCATCTTTGTTAAACAACCAAATGTGCCGACTAATGCAGTGCATGGTGGGAAATGTCTCAATTCGGAAAATTAAGACCTGTAATTGTGGTGATTGTCAGAAAGGCTCAATGTAAAAAAAAAAACAAAAAAAAAACCCGCAAATCTCACATTAACATCTAATGTAAACACTTCTTTGTCCGTGAGAGACAACAAATATACAAGAGATTGCGTACTTTGTAAAGCTTTTAATAGCAGGAAATAAAAACAATTATGCTTTTTCACAAAAATCATTCTCTTTTCACTGAAACACATCCTCAGAGTGGAACTTCATAAAGCATGCTGATGATGAAAATCTAATTAAATCCACGAGGTGCATTACTTTGTGTTTTTTGCACACATTCTCATAATCTGCATCTACATTTGGCACAAATACCTTCTTATCTTTAAAAAAAAAAACGGTATTCAATTAAATCTTTAAAATCACAATCCAATCACGTTACATCTGCATTTTCACAAAATAAATGATTAATAGCTTAAGTGGAATGCAAATGAATTGTTGTGTAAAATAAGCCAATGAAAATGTTTGAATCACATAGGGAGAAGAAATTCAAATTTTCAAGGTAAATAAACAGAATTGAGTCTCATTAGAATGCAAACACAAAATCCTTATTAAGTTGAACCCTTCTAGGGGTTATTTGTTAATCACTGCAAATCTTTAAAACATTGTTCTCCTGTTGCTATGTTTATGACATCACAAATCTTAAAATCCTGCCCATGACAATGCACCAACCCCACCCCTAGCCATCATCTTCTACAGTGGTTAATCTCAGTATACCCCTACCGTTAAATAGGAGGGGCAACCTATTCCCCAAAGACTGTTTATTTTTAAACAACAGTCATGGGCATTTTTGAAATTGTGTGTAAATGTGGTTAAAGTGTGCATTTGATCAAACCCGGCTTCAGCAGACAGCGTTTCACAGAGATTACCAATAAAAACAATGGCAGCTCATTTAACGCAGTCCTTTGCAAGACGCTAATATTCATTTTACGCTGCCAGAACACAGCTAGTTTACCGCTGAAAAGTATTAAAATGTTCTTTATTTACACCGCAGCATGTTATTTCTTGAAGTCCACCCCATGGAACATATATCACCCCCAAACCTGTAAACGTAGGGGAAACACTGAATTTCACCTACGCTATTACAGTACATCTATAATGTGTGATGAGCGATGGTTTAGTACTGTTCTTGGGAGTGAAGATAATCAACTGCTCCCAAAAAAACTGCTAAAAATGCATTGGACCCTGGGATGTGATGCCAGCAGCTCAGGATCAATCAAATGACTCAGTGAAATGAGGTGTTTCTGAGGAGGTAGAAGGATGTTCTTTCACATGATCATTGAAAAATGTAAAAAGCTGCGACTGATGCCCCCTTTGCGATTGGTTGCTTTCTCACTTCTAGAAGCAAAACAGATCAAATGAGAAAACTCACCCAAAAACTCATTCATCAGTTACTCGCTCCCTGTGAAGCCTTTGTCTGCTTTAGTTTCTTTCTTCAGTTGAACACAAAAGAAGATTTTTATTTGGTACAATATTGTAATCATGAAGCTGTTGACATCATGTTGAGGGTAATGAGAATAGAGAGAAACGTAAACGTTCTTTTGGAAGCGCACATTATCGCTAACAATATCGTTATTATTCAGCGATGTATCGTCATGTAATGCTTTGAAAATATTCCCTTGCTCAGAAAAAAAAAAATCCTAATATTTACTCTTTAGTGTTAAAACAACTCTGAAGTGGTGTTTACATTTCAAAACACTGTCTCAGAGTGCATTTAACACTGTTGACATGAAAATATATCTGAACAGGGTTTAACTACCTCTGCAACCCTCACAGAGCATGACTCACAAAGGACTGGAAAAGACTGAACGATGATGACGACAGTAAACAATGAAACGCATCGGTTTAACTCGATTGAAGCTCTTTTCCTGGTTTTATTTACACTCAAGGAGTGCTAGGCGAAATGTGTCACAGCATAATCTGACACTGAATTATAGATTTGAACAAAATGTAAACAAAAATTGGATTCCAAACAAAGAATAGATCTGTCCCCAAGTTTATATAGGGAATGTTCATCATAAGTGAAGACAAATTATGCCTTTGGCAATATTAAATAAAAGTGCTTTCACTTGAAATCTGTCCAATCATTCTAAAATACCAGAAGGGGAACCAAGTCACTATTTTACAAGTCAAGTGCCAAGTCAAATCAGGGCAGGTCTGCGTCAAGTTCCAAGTTGTAAAATGTTAATTTCAAGTCAATACACGTCATAAAAAAAAGAGAAAAAAAATAATAGATAGCCAACTGCATTAATATAAATGTGTTTTACCCCCAAAATACCAAAACATTAAGTCTAAAAAAAGAAGAAAGGAACGTCAGCTGTTAAATCTGTAAAACTACCAGGACTCAAGCAAAACATCTAAATGTCATGTGCATGTCACTCAAACGGAGTGACAGCGGCGACAGCCAATCACATGTCTGCAATACTGGCAGCAAACAATAGATGAACTTAGATCTTAAAGAAGCTTCAGTTTTATTGGCTGATTAGACGTGGTCTCTCTCTCAGACACAGAAGCAAAGTCTTGCTGAGTGAAAGACGTCATGTCCGAGTCATTGGGGTTTGAGTCCAAGTCAAGTAACCAAATGAATGACTCGACCAAATGAATCGAGCTCTGAGTCCACACCTCTGCTTGGTACTACTGAACTTTTTTAAGTGCTTTAGTTTAGGGGTCATTTCTCAAATTTCATCAAAACACTGCTAGCACTCGATGGAAAACTCCACATTTACTTAAAAAAGGGCTCTTTGCTCAACTACCCCATTTAAAAACGTGATCATTTTCCATTGGTTTTAGTATACGATGTAACTATAGTAGGGTCAAATGGAAGAAAAATGTATTAAAATTCTCTGTTAATGTTTGTTACAATGCTTCTGATCAGATTCAATGATCCATGCAAAGTTCTCTGCGCTGCATTGGTTCTAAAACAATAAAACAGAACTCTGTGGGAGTTGTAAAGTTAAGAATGCACTTTTCTATTCATTATATCCTTTTAAAACTTTCTTGTAACCATTTTTTTTCATTGGAAATTTTATATTGCAATATTAAATGTTCCATATAATTTTCTATTAGGGATTTTGCATTGAGTGTGATTAACTTGAAATGATACATGCGTGACTGAATTAAAGCAAGGGAATCTTCCAGCCTGACCCTTCAAAGTTTTACTGGATTGGCATGAGATTATATTTGTGACAAAGTAAACGCACAAAACTTTTGCAAAAAAGCTAAATTACATTGATACCCGTGAACATTTAAAATAATCAAATTGTCCTCAAATAAACGTAACTTTCAGTAAATAATTTTAATTGTGCGGCTAGTGTTTCTGTTTTTAAAGTTTTCTTTTCCGTTTTGACAAAGTTATATTTGTCATTCTGTCACAAATCTCTAGTAAGAAGGGCTAACGGGAATTCAATCTTACGGGCTAGTGAAATTGATTGGTAGCTCAGTGCTGATACATGTTTGGGTTTCGCAGCTGTACGTACTTTTTATTTTATTTGATTTGGAGAACATCTGTTATTTATAATTATTTATTTAATATATGCAAATATTTAAAAGAAAAAAAAACAAAGTACTTATAGATGGGCAGTCCTAACATGGTTCAGTGAGCCGCCAATCACAATCTCACTAGTGCAGTGGTGTTAAGCCCGCCCTCACGAGAGATTTGTTCCAGAATACCAAACGTTAATTTGCGGCCATTAGAAATATTTTGAGACGGTGCTCATTTTCGGCTAGTAGTTGAATTTTTTTGTGTCTATTTTTGTTTGAGAACTTATTTTTGTTTGCTTTCACAAAAATTGTGTGCCCTTCATTTGGTTTTCATGTTTCATGTTTTCATGCACTAGAAGCACAGTACTGAAAAGTCTTTGTCAGTTTCATAGGGCTCTATTGAAAATAATAATATTCTGTTTGCACCCTGCTTTGTGAGAAGATCTGCCAGAATCCTTGTCAAGCTAAATGTTGACCATTCAAGAGTCTAAATATGGAATAAAAATTGAATAAAAGAAAATATGAATGCAAGCAAAAGAAGCAAACAGATGTGGATGACGCTGTACACCTCTGTGTGAAAGTCTACAGAACTCACAGTGTATAGGAAAAGTGCATTGCCATGTCAAAGGATATAAATAATACTTCTGTTCCTCTGAGATGGATTGACTGAAGTCTGTCCGTTTATCATTGAACTGTTCGGATGTAGTAATCCAGAAATCTCTCATCTGGTGATCAAGGTGGGAGGATCTGAACCAGAGCCTCTCGAGCACCCGTTCCAAGCTTGTCCGGGAATCGAACTGAGAAATCCAGCACCATGTCGCCTCTCTTCTCGGGACATTTTGACAGAGGCAGTCCTTCACCAACAATCCTCTTCTTCATGCCAGGTTTGATGACATCACGTGATGTCACTGTGACAGTTCTTCCATCCAACGTGGGAGCACTGATGGTGCAGCCGCACAGAGCCTAAAGCCAAAAAATAAGAACAAGAAATGGGGTTTTTGAGTTGTCTGCTTTGATTAAAAAAAACTGCAAAAATTGTTCATCGATTACATTTAGCTCCTTCATTAAAGCAGAAATGTGTAGAAAACCCTATATCATAAAATAAAAGCTAAACAAGGAAAACGTTAAATAGTGTTTAAACAACTAGTTAGAGATAACAATCGAAGATGGCAGTCGTCGCCAAAAATCTCATTATTGATTAGTCAGCATCCATGTCATTAGCAGGTAATACAGATGTTTTGAAACACTGTGTATAAGACAACAGCTTGTTTGAACAAACAGGTACGATTTATCGATATATATCCTAGAACACTATTCTGAACGGGACAGCTCCGCAAGTTTCCTTCATCACGATCATCATGTGAACACCACGAATTGTCTAAAATCTCTTCAAATTGGGGCCTGTGAACCAGTGATCTCTCATTGGGCGAGTTCCATTCTCATTACTTCTGCATACGTTCAGAAACTAATTTTTGGTGTATTTTCCAGTTTTGTATTTATGCCATGCGAATGGTGACGAAAGGCTTCCAATTAGGGTGCATTCACATTTAACTTGTTTAGTTTGATTCGTGCGAACTAGCTTGTTTTACCTTTTAGTTGGGCCCATTCATTTTGCACCAAAAGTAGACAAAAAAAGCAGTCAGAGACCTGCTCGACGAGTGGTTCGTATGTGGTGAGAACCTGATCGAACTCTGATCAGAACTAAACACAAATGGGGTAACAAAGACATGCTTTTAGAATGAATACAGCCATCGTACTTGCTTGCCCGTGGCATTATGAGTTGGCTCTTTTTCTGTTTACATGGCAGTAGTGCTGGGCGATATGACGATATATATCGTGGGGACGATAGAAAAGTGTCTATCGTCCTATTTCTCTTCTATCGTTTCTAACCTAATTTTATCAATAACTAAAGAAAATATTGCATTAAATAGGCTATGACAAATGTATGATAATGTCTTGTGGCTATGCAATGCATACTCTACCCTTTATATAAGTGATAATCAAGAATAAAACTTTTTCGCAAAGAAACTCCGTCTTGTGATTTTGCGACGTGACGCTTTACGTTGTTGCGACATGCTTTACGCTAGTTAACTCGTGAGTGCTTAAAGATGGAGACGCAAGAGATTAAAGATGAATGCCCGGAGTCGCAACAAATTGAAACTGCTATGCAGACAGCAGCCCAAGAAGTACTTTTTCCGAAACGTGGGGGTATGTCAATGATTTGGTTGCACAGAGCAGAAGACAGCCATCTGCAAACTCTGCCAAAAAACTGTTTCCGCGCCCGACGCTAACAACGCTAAGAATACTGGAGAATCGAAGAAATGCGACGTAAAGAAAGTTGTGAAACAGCCCGGGCAAGTGGCGAGAAAAAATATGGCCAGCCTAAAATTAAAGAGTCTTTCATAAAATGCACACCGTATGAAAAAACGTCCCAGCGCCATATAGAAATCACATGTGCCATCTTGCATTACTGTTGTCAAGGTATGATCCCTGTGTATGCAGTTGAGAAGGGTAGCTTCCGAGACCTCGTCAAAGTGCTTGACCCGAGGTACGTTATGCCCAGTCGTAAGCACTTCAGTAATGTCAAGTTGCCTCGCATATATAACGCATGCCGGGCCCAAGTAGAGAAGGATGTTAGCAGTGTGGTTCATTATTTTATTTTTTTTAACTAGTTAGTTTTGATAATACTATTTAAATAACTATGATGTGGTTAAAAAAATGTGAAGGCTACTGTAGCTCTACCTCCACCACATCTGTTGTCATTTGATACGTTTACATTGCTGCACTAAATTGTAGTTTTTCCCTCATTTGTGACAGTTCAGTTAAATGTCACTTCAAAATAAAGTTGCAAAAAAGTATGCAATGATATTTTTGTCAAACTTTTCAGAGAATAACTGAAAACGTACATTATTGTGGTATATCGTGATATATATATATATATCGTTATCGTGATATAAAATAATCCATATCGTGATATATGATTTTTCCATATCGCCCAGCACTACATGGCAGCATTGTCATGGTAGCCCAAGGAACAGTTTGTAATCCAACCATCACTTGCATTGTGCATCATAAGCAATTAAAATCAAATGATAAAATAAAATATGCCAAGGATAAAAATCAAGCAGCGTTGTCTGTCTATGTTGATTGCATTGTCCCAGTCTTCAGGTGTTTACTTCTGTGTGTGCGTTCAGTGTACCCAATCGAAAAGCAGTCGAGGAAAAACGTGGGGTGATGTACGTGACCAATGAGTGGCCCGTGTGATGTCATCGTTTTCAGCTGATGCGACCAGAGAGAGCATTGCAGAGAGTTGCCACAATGTATTTGTTGTTGTTCCCCTTGGTCCAGACCAAATAAATGAACTAGAGGTGTGAAAGTACCCTTAAAGGTTCCCATTTTCATCCACGAGACATACTTTTTAGACATCCAATGCTTTAAATTTCAATAATCGATTCCGAATCAGACAGGAGAGAATCCCAATACAGATAACAATACATTTGCCACTAAAAATGGTTTGGGTTTTTTGTTTGGGAACTGTTACAAATGGTCACTTCAAATCCTTTACCTACGGCCTTTAAAAAGCCTGACAGGCTTGACAACTAAAGCTAGGGTAACATTATAACTGAAAGGGACACCCACCTCTCTAAGGGATATCCTGGCAGGGAAGACGATATCAGAGCCGTCTCTTCGAAACACAGGGTGCATCTTGTCCTTCACCACAAACACTATATCAGCAGGGATGTTGGTAGGCGTCTCGTCTCCCTCTTTGGGAAACGTAATTTTGGTGCCCTCCTTCCAGCCTCGCTTAATGTCCACAGTCAGGATCTTATCCTCTGTGCGCATTGTGCACCCGTCTGGATTCAGCCTCTTGCGTGAGATCTTCATCTTTTTGGTGCACCCTGCAAACACCTCCTCCAAGCTGACCTTAAGCTCATGAACCACTGGAGGATCCTTCCTCTTTTCTCGCCTACCATGCCCCCCACCAACCCGAGACTTAAAGGAAGTGCGGGGGAAGCCACCCATCCCTCCCATCCCAAAAGCAGCAGCGAAGGGGTCATCGATCTCCATGTCGTCATCTCCGCCACCAGCAGAAGTGAAGAAATGATCAAATGGGCTACGGCCACCAAAAAACTCTGCAAACATGGCATGGGGATCCCCATGAAAGGTGTAGCTAGGACCATTGGCACTGCCTCCAGCATGGCCCTTGAGACCTAGGAGAGGAAGAAAGAATATTTGGAAAAAACAAATAAAGCTTCTGGAGAAATGATGATTTGGGAATGGTGAATTATGGTTACCCATGTACTGCCTTAACAGAACTAAAAAGGAACATATCTCTTCTTGCCCATCTATAATTTAATTATGAATGCACCCATAATCGATGTAGATATCAAAAGGTTTATATACATCTACGTTTAGTGTTTTTATCCATTTTCTGTCTATTCCTTTATTTACCTGGTCATCTGTCCATCTATCTGCCTTTATCCCTCCCTCCAGCAATCAATCCCTCTATCAATCTCTCACCGTCCTCTCCGTATCGATCGTAGATCTCTTTCTTCTTGGCGTCACTCAGCACGTCGTACGCCTCGGCGATCTCTTTGAACTTATCCTCGGCTCCAGCGGACTTGTTTTTGTCGGGATGAAACCTTAAGGCTTGTTTTCTGTACGCTTTCTTGATCTCCTCATCGGTGGCGCCTTTTTCGATCCCTAGGATCCTGTAATAATCTTTACCCATCACAACTCGCAAATAAAACTCCTCTATTCATCAACCGCCTCTTGCCATACGGTAATATCCCACGGATATCGGTCAAATTGTAAACGAATCACCTTCTATCCTTACGAACATTTAGTTCGTTAAAGTGTCAGTAAGTCATTTATCCAGAGTATCCTTCATCACACACAATTACTAATATATCTGCGTTATATCTGTAATTTACTCGAGGTCGTGGTAACTTTAATCGATGGTAAATTAAAATAAGACAGTTTTCTCACTATTGCAGTTGTCAACGTAGCACAGCACCCGCAGAAAGTCCGAGAAAACGACTTCGTTGGTGGTGCTGGTGTGAATGTACACGGCAGCTGTGAAAAACCAGCGCCGCGTCTGGAAAGGAGTGCGCATTACATGTACGCGATGTGGCGCCAGTTTATGATTATTTAGTTTAAAAAAATACTCCATTTTTTTAAACAAAGTTGTGTCAAATATTCTATATAACAGTTACAGTATAATGTTATCCAGAGGATATCGGTTCTAGTGATAGGCCAGACATTAATATAAAAAAACGTTCAACATATATGTATTATTACTTTCACATTTGCTTAACTAAACATATGCAGTTCTTGAAGGCACACTTTTTTGCCTTTTCTAAAACATGGTTTACATACCATTCTGAGTCCATGCTGGGTATGTTGCTGTTTTAAAAAGGAGAAAGAGAAAGTGGATTAAAGCATTGGCTTCACCACATCCATTTGGCACAATCTTCTTTTCATACAACAATTTGGAAAATAGCATTTTATATTACATCTTCATCTGTTTTTTTTAATGCTAACTAAAAAATATCTCTGGATAGTCCTGTCCTTCTTTCGAATGATTTTACAGAATTTGACAATGGGCACATTGGGCGCGAGTACACCTTGGATAGGTCGGCAGTCCATTGCATTCACACCTAAGGGGAATTTAGATTATTCAATTAACCTAACCGCATGTTTTTGGGATTGTGGGGGAAAACGGAGCACCTGGAGGAAACCCAAACAAGCACGGGGAGAACACCGGCAAGCCTCGAACTGGCAACCTTCTATCTGGAAGGCCACAATGCTACCCACTACCAGTGCCACCCTATTTAATCATATTGTCATGGGAAACTTCATGTCACTGACTAAAAAGTCTACCTTGGCGACCAATCCATTTTGCTTATAAAACACTTTTAAACATTTGCAATTTACAAGCCAACATCAAAGTTTCTGTACAAACGTTACCCATCTAACCAGGGTTCTAAATGCTGTAGCTTTTTTCCAATGCTGTTTCAGTATCAGTAACTCCGGGGACATTATTAGGAGAGATCGAGATTAAAAAATATTAAATTATGGATTAATATTAAATGCATGGTTGCCTAATCATACACTATATCATTGTTTTCAGCCTTCATTGTTCATTAGGGACTTTACTTTTCATAAAGTTTGATATCTTCCAAGATTCCAAGTTACTAAGCTCAATCTCCAACATTGAATTGCATACACACCGTGAAGTTTTGATAACTGTACAAAGATCACAACACAAGGTTTTAACTAACTGGTGAGGAATGAACAGTGATGTAATGACTAGTAACGCATTACTTTTAAACCCTTAGGAGGCCTTTGCAAGCACCGAGGCGTGTGCCAATCACACAGGCTGTATTGAATTAAGCAGGAATGACGTGACCCGCATTTTGTTCAAATTTAAATAAAAAATGTGTAGGTTATTAGTTTTGATATTTTGGTTTAAAATGAACATAACAACAGAACACATAATTTCCAAGGTGTTTCAAATTAAAATGTCAGAATCGGTACCTTCAATTCAATCTAGTGGTAAAAAGGTGTATAAACCTTGAAAGTACAATGGCTGTGATATGGCTTGTGTTTTTAAAAGTTCTGGCACAAAAGGAAATTGGAAAAGTTTATAAGGTTTAGGAAATTTACACTTTTCAAATCGTTTTGACATTGTCTTCTCTTTTTTGGGTGAATTTCCTAATTTTTATTTTGTCTCAACACAAGTTTTTGTTATAAAGCATGAAAACAGATTTTTTTTAATTAAATAAAGGGCAAAGTGTTATACTCGGAATTGTGTTTTTGTACAATTTCAGGTTTGTTTGTGGGAAAAAAATATTTGTAAAAAATTAAAAAAAACGGGGTTGCACTAAAATTTATATCAAGGCTTGCCTCAAAAAAATGTCAAATGTAATTTATTCGAGTAAATTGTAAAATAGAAAAAAAGGCCCCAGACTTCTGAGGGTTAAAGCAACGACTCCCTTGGGGTACTAAGCATTTTAACATAGATTTGGTGTGGCTCAGTCAGCAGCATGTGGTAAACCTAAACACTACAAAGTGTACCTATAAATTCCTCGCCTTGAGTAGCCACTATGTCACGGCATCTCTCCTGAAGAGTTGCGGACAGACCTTCATGTAGTAATTGCACAGGCCTCCACCTAGACAAAGATGTCCAAAAGGTGTTGATTTAACTGCTTCCAAGACATTGGCTGGGCATCTCACAGACATTGGCGGCTTGCTGGTTAACTATCTGGGTAGTATCTCATTTTTTGTTGTAATCTTTTGTAGTTGACTGTATCTACCGAGATTTTTAATAGGAATATTCCTTCAAACTGAGATTTTTAATAGTCTCCACTTTGCCAATTGTATGCTTCTCATAATTCAGTTCCCCGATGTCAGTTGCTTCTTGCATAACTTTGTTGTGTACAGTACAACCCCATGCATTCCTCAAGGACAGGTGATGGAAACTAAGAGCTCCTGTAAATAAGCTACATACCAGTAGACCTTCCACCCGTCACCAATTTTGACGCATCTCTCCATGGCTGACAGAGACAAAGAGAGAAAGCAACCTCTACAGGGACTAACAAGTCGAGCCCGACCATAGACAAACTCAAATAGATGTCCCGCATTCTCGTGTAGCTATTACATAACACTGCTTGTAAAGCAGATGCAGTCATATTCCCCATACACACGTTGCTCTTTCCCGCTGGGCAGATGCACACTTCAGTGTGGATGGATGAACCACATCCGACTGGACGGAGTCCCACAAGGTCATGGGGCTGGTATTCAGCAAAGCAGGCATATAAATTTAGCTGCATGCAAAGCCATGGATTATATCTTGGGACTCTCAGATTTCATCTTCAGGGGACCGGTTGTGATCGGCAGCTCTCAGGTGTTAAAAGGAGGCAGATATTTCAATCACACGTCACTCACTCTCCTACTGTAACTGCTCCTTGCTGGACAACTGAGAGTCATCTCTTGGATGAACTGGGAAAGAACTTAAATTTTAGATTCATGAAGAACTCAGGACTTGTGTTTGTTATGTGGAGAGTGCAAGAGATTTAAAGTAGAAATTGAACTATTCAGTGCTCAATACATTTGAGGAGCACTCATGGATGCTTTAGCTTTAGAGGCTAAAGGAGCTAAGACTGAGGGCGCATCGGCTCCTGCGCCTTCTAAGCCTCGACCAAAACCTCCAAAAAAGGCCAAACGAATTGTTTACTTTGAGGTCGAGATTCAACATGTAAAATCCAGGGAAAAACTTCTGCTGTTGGATAAGGTATGTGCATGCTTCATGTTTGGGTTTTAAATACAAAAGTGAACACCATCCAGGAACCGGATTGTCTGTAGGTTCATGGTAAATAGCCAACAGTGATGTGAGCTCAACTAATGCTCATTTAAGAACTTTGTAGTAATAGGACGGTCACTTTCTGGTGGTTTGAGCATTAGCCATGTTGCTTTTGCAATGTGAGAGCCAGGAATTCCTGTGTGACGTGGAAATGCATGTCAGGAAAAGAGTAATCCTGATTTATGACTGTATGAATTGAACACTGGTATGGACAATATCACAAATAATCGGCTATAATTTGTATGTTTTAACAGGTAGAGCCAACAGCTACCATTCTGGACATTAAGTCTATGTTCCACAAATCAAGTAAGTTCTATTCTGCGCTTAGAGACTGAAATTGCACACCCTTTCTCTAAATAGCTTTGCACAGGGAAGATGATCAGTTGATGACATTTTAATAAAGTCTTACATGTCAGGCTTCAATTTCCACAGATCCACACTGGTATCCAGCTAGACAGTCCTTGTGCTTGGACCCAAGTGAGTATGAATTAATTTATATTCACAATGACAGGTTGAACATTGTTGTGATCAATGAGCAAATGTCCAAGTGTAGCTTTTCTTTTTTCTAAAATGAACATGAACCATTCAAGGTAAATGACAAACTCTGTTGATGTTTGGGACCTTTTTGAGCGTTTTTGACTTTATTGCCTTTAAAACAGATTTTTTGTTGCAATTCTTGATTTAATTTTTTTGTACAACCCTAGCTTTTATGATTATATATCATAATTAAATTAAATCCTCAACAAACCTTAAATTGTAAGAAAATAATAATAATAATAATAAACAAATACAATTCAGAGTATTAAATTGTGTAATTTTCTTATTGCGAAAATTTAGAAAAAAACACAGGTTTTATCCTTTATAACAAAAATCAAAAGTGTTGAGACTGAATAAAAATACAGAAATGTCAAAACAATGTGAACAGTGTGAATAAAAAAACAGGCAAACATTTTCTAAACCTTCTACATTGCTCCAAGCATTTTTTTGTGCCAGAATGCTGAAAAATATAAGCCATATCACAGGTCTCATACTTCCAAGGGTTATCCCTTCTTTTCGCCACTAGATGGCGCTGATGGAGCAGATTTGGCGTCTGTAAAAGACTATAAACTATATAAACTGGAAGACTATAGGGCGTTTAATCACATTTGAATTTGAATTGCCTTGCAAACAATGCATCAAAACTTGTGTAACGTTCATTTAAAACTAAAAATATCAGATCTAATAACCTTTTTGAAACCTACACATTATATATGAAATCAAAAATAAACAATAGCTCAGTTGTGTCACCTCTACTTAATCTACGTGTGATTGGCACACGCACTGGTGCATGCAAACTTCTAAGGATTAATATGTATTGCAGTATTCATTTAAACTCAACAACTAGTCAACAATGGGGACATGAAGGCTTTATCTGATGAAAAGTCGGCGTCAACACATGAAAAGAGGTCACATGGTACAATGGAATGGTTTGCATTGACGAACAGACACAGGAAGACGCAAGAAAACTCTAAAACACGGTAGCCTACTTTAGAGAGCTCTTTGGCAATCTAGCTGCAATACTGTAGTGCAACACAGTTAGGCACCACAAAGCTAGGTCCCGAGATTTTTGAAACAGTGATTTTTCGAAATTTTGGGGTTTTGATTTAAATGTTAGATATTTAAACACTGATAACGCTTGGGGCCTAACAGTGCCTGCCTAATCTCACTGCAGCATTGCAGCTGGATGTTACTCAGTACCATGAGTGGGTTGCCTTTTTATCAAATAGCAGTTTATATTGGAGTACTCTGACTGACGAAGGGATACAATACGACTGACAAAGGTTGTTTTGTTATCCATGTTCCTTGGTGGTGGTTGTACTTAGTGCCACCATTAGATCGGAGCATCATTGCCTATTTAGATAGTTGACGACAAAGATCTCGAGCTGAGATGGAGTGAAAAGATCATGGTTAGGTTTGTAACATCGTAAAAGTGGAATGTGCAATTTAAATGACACCAACGCCCAAGTACAGCAATTTACCATAATGTTACACAAATGAGAAAACATCCCTATGTCAGTTGTGACATAGCCCTCAAGAGCTATTTTATACGATAATACTCCCACCTCTCACCCAATGTGCACTGGAGACCCCGAAAGGGAATAAGCGGGTTGGAAAATGAATGAATGAATTAAAAGATTTGTAGGAAATCACATTTTGCTTATCATCAGGCACACTACTACCACCCCCTGCACCGGCCCCCCACATTCAGAACCACATTGATTCCAAACCTGTTAGAACGGTGTACCATGTAGTTGGCATCAAGATTAGAAATACTACGCTTGTATCCAACAAGAATGAAAAGGTTTGATGAGTCACATATGTACGTGTTTTGCCGAGCTATTAAAATAGGGGACGTTCTTTTTGGGCTTGTTTGTTTTTTAATTCAAACGTAACCTTCACTGTCTACTAGTAAATGTCTATGGTTTCAGCACTAATATAATCTCTTTTAAAATCTGTACGTACGGGGTGGCACAATGAACTTGAAACTCCAGTCACTGTAGTGATAATTTAATTCCCGTGTGGTCAATCATCTTTTAAGCGCGTACTGATGTGCCTGTGCTGGTTCTTATCAAACCACAATGCACCATTGTTGATTTCAGAAGGAAAACCCTTGAGAGATGAAGATATCCTTCAAGAGCTTCCAGTGGGAACTACTGCAACCTTCTACTTTCGAGATCTCGGGGCTCAAATATCATGGGGAACCGTGAGTAATCAGTGTAAACAGCAATGAAATGTCGTATCAGACACACGAATGGTTTTATCCTTAAGGAATGACTGTTCAATTCAGATGATTTCAGAGCAGTCAATAATGTCCAATAAATAAAGCACACATCAGACTAAAGAGTTTAACTAATCATCACCATACTTGTCTTTAGCTCAGAAATGAAAACTTGAGGACCACTAAAAAAGCTGTGTCCCAATCCAGGTTCTAAAAGCCTCCGGAGGGTTCTTCCTATCCAGCCTCCAAGGCTGCAGCTTGGAAGGATCCTTCAAAGGATGCAAAACACCCTTGGTAAAAGGGACGGTCTAGCCTCTTATTCTTCCTCAGTTGTTTTTTGACAGTTTGCTTATTAGCGCCACCAGCTGGATCAGTAGTTTGGATCCCGAATTGAATGATTGAATTGAATGAATTAAACGTTCTTGTATAATTAATATTTTTCTTTGAGTGATAATTTTATGTTTATATTTTTTAAATTTGTAAGATCACTGTAAGTTCTTTCATTGTTTCATTTATTTTCTAGTGTTTTAGGGTTTATTTTTAATTGTTATATTTCTTTCTTTCTTTAATTTAGTCTTTTTTTTTGTTTTGAATACATTGTATTAAAACATACTCTGTATTTTTGTTTTGGTTACGTTGGTCACATTTTCCTCTTGGATTATTTTCTGTTTTATGTTGTGTGTGAGTTTTAATTTAAACCAGTATGACGTTCTAGCTTCATTCTGTTTTGTAAACTGCCCAAGTGCTCACTGGTTGGATGAAGCCAACATGAAAAGAATCACCATGAAATCATGCACTTCCCAACCGGACTCCCTTTGGACTCTTTGTTGCACCGGGAGACTCCATCAACTAAACTATGATCATGTCAGGTGACAAACGTGAGCCCTCCATTTGATTCAGAGCTTTGCTCTTTGCCCATCTGCAACATGCCAGACCAGTACACTAAGAACCGTTGACGCCTATCTGTCTGTCAGTATCCATCTTTCCCTCAGTCCAGTACCTTCCTCCCGAGACACTACCAGTAACGGTGGAAACGCGGAAGAGTTCAAGGCACCTTTTTTGGTTAACAATGACTTTGTTCTTTGATTTCTACCACTGATGAATTTTGCTCCAAACAGTCCCAGTGTTTTCTTTAGACTCTAGCATGATGGAGGTAACTGGATATTAGGATCTTGTACCATAACAAATGTAAGATTCTTTGTAAGCAATGCTTTGCCTACGTAACTATTTAAGAACAGACCCAGAGACAAACGCTGATGTCTGCTGACCCTATAGGCCTCTACACACCCATCCAAATTGTTGTGTGAGAACGTGCCCACACATCTGACGGAATCAGTGGTGCCACTGAAAAACAGTTTGGCTTTGACATGATCGGATTGGTTTTTGCAAGGAGATCGACCAATGAAAGCTGGCTCTTTTGACGGTGTGAGTACGATGTAAAGGTGCTACTTGGTGACATCACACATTTTAATACAACCTAGCACAGGAAATAGAAGACGATGATGGAAATCAAAGAACACTTAGAAAAATTCATGGATGTCAAGGAGTTTATGCTGTTGGTGGCTGATCATAGGGAGCTGTTTGACAGATGCCATAAATATTTAAAAAATGTGGAGAAAAGAGAGGATTTGTGGCGATTTCCTGTTGTACCGCAATCGCCATCTTCAGGCAGAGAGCGTCATTACATCCATATTTCCTCGAAGCCATCTGAAGAATTGTGTAAATCTAACTTCAGGCCTTACGAACGTCTATGGTGTGCATTCAAACCCCATTTCTGCTGGACTGTAGGTGTTTGATTTACATTCTTCGGTTATCTGATCATTCTGTGATTTGACCCCACCTTTTGAGGACATCCCAAGTTCCCAAGCATACCAGATACAAAGTAAAAATGTTTAGCATTAGTTCTTGGTGGATGCTTGCACTGAAGGAGTTTCCATCTCATTGAAGAAACCTGCTTCTTGATATCCCAAGATCTTCTGGTCTTCAATTCAGAATTTTCTACAATTTGTAAAAAGTAGAGATCTCCAAGCCTGTGTGAGCGTCATACCTGGGTCAATCACAAAAAATTGGTCCTTGAAACGGAATTAACTGTGAACAAAACACCACATTGTGCTTGAAAAGTATCACATTTAGTTCCTAAAACACATTTGATTTTATTTAAAATATAAGATACCGCTGCTGACTTCCTCCTTGTGTTTGCAGGTGTTCCTTATTGAGTGTATTGGACCTCTTGTCATCTACCTACTGTTTTATTTCAGACTGCCTTTAATATACGCTCCCAGGCATGATTTCAGCACCAGCAAGCATTTGGTTGTGCAGTGAGTATCCACTTGATCTCAGATGAGGTTTTTTTTATTGCTCAACTGGGTTGTGGCCAGGAACAGTGTCTGCTGACAACTGACACTGACCCTCAAGTGTATTTTGGGAATTGGGCTGACAAGAGTTTCATTGAAGCCTTGGAATAAGAGTTTATTTAATAATCAGGTGACCTTGCTGAACTCTGCTCTCTGCAGTATAGCCTGTGTGTGCCATTCCTTCCACTATCTGAAGAGAATCTTGGAGACTTTGTTCGTCCATCGCTTCTCCCATGGCACGATGCCAATGCGGAACATTTTCAAAGTGAGCATAGTGTTTATTGCAGGTGCATTTTCCTGTTTTGTTTGAATCAAATTTATCAAAGGGTATCAGATAGTGATGGGTCATGGTTCTTTTGAATTGAATCTTCAAAGTGAACCATGAGCAATGAATCATTTTGGTGAGTAGCATTGGCAATATATACTCTCTGCACTGGTTGAACAGATTCATTTTTTGAGTCCTCACATGGGTCTTTCAACAAATCAATCATCATGTGACTGTTCTTTATGCTATTCCTAATCTTTTATACCTCTACTTTGTTTAATTTGGTCCGAACCAATAGGAACAACTGATACATTGTAGCAGATTTAGCCATCATTCACACCACACCGATCACTCTGGTCCGCACTAGGTGAAAATACAGTCATGTGACATCATACGGGCCACTCACTGGTCATATATGCCATCATACGTGTTTCCACAACTGCATTTTGATTGGTTAGAGTTACGTGCACACGGAAGTAAACAATGTGTTTTATTTTTTACATTTCCAGCTGTTTTGAACATAAATAATATATTTTGGAGCTTCCACAATAAACTCTGCTTTGTAAACATACGCACGTCACCATTCCATAGTGCGAGACGCAAGCAAGTACAGTAGCTGTATTCGTTTAAAAGGCATTATTTGTCGTCTTCCTTTGTTTTTAGCTTAGATCAGAGTTCATTCACCACAAATGAACAGCTTTAGAGTTAGTTTGGAACCGTACCACCTCCTCAAGCAGGTCTGAGACTGCTTCTTTAGTTCACTTTGGTTCGATCTAGAGCTTGTTGCTGCTTTTCACACTTGCCCAAACAAACCTTACAAACAAATCAGGTGTGAAAGTACCTTAAAATTATATAAATCCAGAGAAAACAGCCCCCCCCCAAAAAAAGAGCATTTAATTATTTATATTTTAGCCCTAATAGCTCACAAGTATCTAATAACATAAAAAAAAATTTTTGAAAAGACAATTACAGTTTTTCTGCCCAATTTCTCCCCAAATGGCAAACATTGAATAGGCAAAAACTATAATTAACAATTAAGGGTAATTTATATTTATGGCGAATCCCATATTTATACATCAAAAATAAATATTGAACCACAACTTGATTGAAATAAGGCTATATTCCTCTTTTGGTCAGAATGGATTTATGGCATTTTGCTCTGAATAAAAGCAGATCAAAACACGCATTTTTATCTTATATTGCTACTATTTTATACCCATACTGCTGCTCGCACGACTTTGAGACAAAGAGCAAGAATATACGGTCGAAATCAGAGTTTGTCTAAAAAGAACAGCGACCAAAGTCAAGTGGTTTTTGGCAATAGCTCAATAAAAAAAAAAAAACATTAACTAAAATGTTAATAAATGCAGTCCTTTTGTGGTAGTGTCGTCACCAAACTATTTAACATTTCAAATGCATAAAACCTCCATTCCTAAATTTGACAGATACTCTCCTAATCATGGGATTAAAAACAAAATAAATTTGTGAATTCACCCATTTGAGGTTTGTTTTACTTTTTTGTCTTTTAATCGAAGGGTTAACTGACAACCAAAAGGCCAGAGAAAAGTATTAAAATCCAGATCTGAAACAAAGTTTAAAACTATTTTGGTGAAGGAGATTCAAAGATTCGAATCACTAGAATGATTCAAATTTCCCATCACCAGTATCTGGTATACTAACAGTTACCGCAGTATTTAACTGAAACAGCAGAGTCTTTTACTTTCCAGTTGAACTATATTCAGTGTTTTTCAACAGAACTGCTCCTATTACTGGTGCTTTGCTGCGTGGATGGCTTACTACATCAACCACCCCCTCTATACACCTCCATGTATGTAACTCGTCCAGACGCCTGATTATTCTTCCTAAGGTTCTTTTTAAAGTTGACGTGTGTTTCAATACAGATTATGGCGAGAGGCAGGTGAAGACAGCGCTTGGGATCTTTCTTGTAAGCATTTTCCTTGCTGATTACTTTAAATCGTATAAAGATATGCTTTTAAATATGTTTGATTTCTGCAGTTCTGTCAGCTTGGAAGCCTCTCAATTCACATGGCTCTACGCAATCTCAAGCTACCTGGTAAACATCTACAAAATAAACTAGAATTCCAACGGCAACAAAAAGATCTTAGATCTTAAGATGTGTTTTGTTTACACGAAGGCTCAAAAAACAAGAAGATTCCATATCCCACCAAGAATCCTTTTACATGGATATTTGCACTTGTTTCCTGCCCAAACTACACATACGAGGTGAGAAGAATGCATGTTTGCTCTGTGGTTTCAGGTATAGATTGTTACTAAAGTGATATTTTACCCAAAAAATCGTCTATTTCCAAGTAAAAGCCAATTTAAACCCAATATTTTATCCAGTAAAAACCAAATATGTTGAGAGGGTTTGGTAAAAGATTTGATACGATTTTTAACAAGATAGAGCTAGTATCTGTTGTTCTTTTAAACAATCCCTATTTGATTAGCTAATGCATATAATTGTATTACATGTATTATTATTATTATCAATTATTATTACATTGCAGAAGTACAACTTTTTCTTAACCCTCCACGTCAAACATAACTCCCTTTTGTATACGATTTTATTGCTTGATGCACTAAAGGGGCGGAGCTTAGTGAAGGTTTTTATTTTCTTCATTGTTTCAGCTTTAATTCTTATAATGAAATCTGGTAAGCGTCTGAGCAAATTTGAAAATGATGGCCTATTTTTTTGTAAATTTGGCAAAAAAAAATTAGAAAGCAATACAACGCAACAATCTCTTTGAGCATTTTAAATCTGATATCCAACTTCTGGCTCAATTGCTTGCACTCAATTCTGAATTTTCTGAGAGTTAGTATGAATGATGAACTATGTTTATGCCCTTTTGAGATCTCACGGTTGCAAAAGTAAAGGCACAGGGACAGAGTTTTCAGGCCTTCACCAATGCAATCAAACTCCTTCATCGTTGGTTCTTTGCAGGTTTGAAGGTATAATGTAGAATATTTTTCTCTAAAGTACCCCTTAAGGTCTATTTAGTTCTTCACTTGTTCTTTTGGCATTGTTATAGCACAATGTTAGTGTATGGAAACTGTTACGGCATTTTTGGTACTTGTGGTTCTAAATTAGTTCTTTGTTTTTAGTTTTGTACGTGCTATATACAGATGCTGGTCATATATATTATGCCAAGTTTATTTATTTCATACATTTGAGGGTTAGTATGGATTAATTAGAATAATTGAATATTGATTGTTGAATCGCACCAAAAAAGGTTCCTCTAAGATTACATGCCAAAGAAACAGATTTGGTTTTATATAGAACCTTTGTTTTGAATCAACTTTTTACATCAACTCTTGGTAAGGTTGGGGATGTAGAATACAGTTTTTATATTGAAACATTTCAGGCAGTAAAAATGTTGATTCTGATGTTAACGACGCCCTGACTGTTAGCTTAGCATCTCAAAGCCAAAAAAGCACTCTTTATATCTTTTCATTAGACACAATGATAGATGTGCACTGTTACCATGGCTCTTACCGTATGTAGAAACGGCTATCCTCGACGTAGCAACAAAACTGCAATCCTATACTATGCTGTAACTTTTCCTCGACTTAATGGCTGAGATCACTTTTAGCACAAATTTTGTCTAATGGTCAGGAATATTACAGTTCTCATGGTCCATTGCTTTTTCTCTCACACAGGCACTCCTCTGTGTTGTGCTGGGGAAAAAAATCACCCTGACGTAATTTAAATTGCTGATTTGAAATTGTTTAGACTATTTATAAAATGTTTGGCATTAGAAAATAGTTGCATTTAGAGAAACAACTATGTGTTTGAATAAACAAATAGTGATAAAACTTACTTTTTAAAGGTTATTAAACAAGTTAAACAGCTAGCTTGCTAATGCTAACATTACGATTAATTAATTATATTAAAATTTCAGAAAATTAAATCAAATATATTTGAGGGTGATTTTTTTTTTTTTTGCCAAAAACGTGACCAAGAATTAATGATTATAGAGCTGGCGGAGTAACATCATCGTGTCCGCCATATTTGTAGTGTGATGCCACCGTTGCCATATTTACACATTAAACGAGCAACTGCTACCGATTGAAACCAAAACTAATTGGATTATTTTTGGATTTTTTTATCCTATTTTACTACATGAAATGTTAAAACTGTTAAACACTACTTTGGAGTGAGGAGACCGGTGATAGGCGACACGAGGCTCAGTACAAGTTCTGCTTCTGCAGCCTTTGAGGTGAACGCTGGCGTTCTTACATCGAAACACTGACCTCTGGTGGTCACAACATGTCAATCAAGTGCTGTGTGTTCCTTTAGGTTGGTTCCTGGCTGGGTTTCACCGTCATGACGCAGTGTTTGCCTGTACTTTTTTTCACGGTCGTGGGCTTCATCCAGATGACGGTCTGGGCCAGAGGCAAACACCGGAGTTACCTGAAAGAGTTTAGAGAGTACCCCACCTTGCGATCTCCCATCCTGCCTTTCATCCTATAGCTCAACATCCAGATTTACTAAGATGGTGTTTTGTTTGTTCATTAATATACAGCGAGTCTTAACTGTGGCAGTGTATGAGACACTTTCTTTAGTGTATTTATATCAAATGTATTATTTCAATCCTACGTTTGAAAATATACAGAGCCATATGGCTACATAATGTTTTGTAAATAATTTAAAAGACTGATACAACAAACTATTAAAAAAAGAAAACCCTTTCTTTCTGTGAGATTTGGTGTTGGGATTTTTTTGCAGAGTTGGTTCTCCAGCCAGCAACATTTTACATGGCCGGGAAAATATTTGATTTCTTGGACATTTTTCCGAAAATATGAACGATGACAAACTTTTTACCAGTCATTGTTAGTGGTTGGGTGAGGCCATGGTCTCATCGCTCCAAATAACTTTGTTCCAGAAGTTTGGAGGGTTCTCTCTGAGCTGTTTGGCATATTGTACACCGGCTACATTATGACATTTGCAAAGTATTTGCTTTCTTTCTCTTTATTTGAGTCTTTTCTATCAGCTGAAGGTATTTGTGGGTTTTTCTCAAACAATATTTGTAGCAGATATTTTTGTTGGTCTACTTGTTTTTTTAGTTTGAACTCATTACCTTGGAGATCTTTTTATATCCCTTTACTGTTTGGTCAATTCTACCTTTACTTGTGGATCCTTTTACAGCTCTGTATCTGAACTCTACATCACTTAGAGTTCAGAAGTGTCAGAGTTCTGCACAAATGTTGATTACAAGCAAACAGGTCACAGGGGAAGATGGTTACCTTCACCAGCCACTCAAACACTTTTGTGTCAGTTTTTGCACATTAACAGGCCACAATCACTTTTGATTAGGGTCATTTGGAAAGTTTCTGCTGTCATTATGATTTGAAAAGAGTGAACAATTACTGTTTGACGATAAATGGCTTCACCTAACCTCTACTAGCGGAAACATTATTTTGCTTTAAGGTTCATATTTTCTGAAAAAATGTTCCAAGAAAATAAACTCATGAGCACAACTGTACATCAGTGATTCCTTAACCCAGGCAATGATCATCTATCAATAAGTGAAAGCAATGTTTGTTACTATGAAAATTCAGGGCGCCGTGGTGGGTAGCCTTCCAGTTAGAAGGTTGTCGGTTCGAGGCTCACCGCTGACCTTATTGGAAGGAGTTTGCATGCTCTCCTCGTACTTGCGTTAGTTTCCTCTGGTTTCCCCCACATTCCCACCAACATGTGTTGCCCTGTGATGGACTGGCAACCTGTCCAGAGTACCCCTGTCTCTCGCCCGATCTGCGCTGGAGATAGGCACCAGCAGACCCCCGTGACCCTGAAAGGAATTAATCAGGAAATCAGTCCCACCTGTTTCAGGTCTTTTCTGCAAGTGATCATTTTTAATGAATCGCAAACTAAATGGGTGTGTCCGAGTAGGCAGGGCATGCCCCCGCAATAAGTGTCTTAATATGCCACATCTTCCCACAGGATAAGTGAACTCGGACTCATGAATAAATATGAGGTACAAAATGGTTTGGTACAAAAATGGTAGAGAAAAGTGTAGAAATATAGTAAAAACTATAGATATTACCCAGTTTCCCCCACAGTAAAATGTAACAAACAATAACATTGTCTGAAATAATGTTCAACGCATGCAAATCTCAACAAATTCTCATGTTTACATCCAGGATATCATTGAACTTTAAATGTGTTTCACGTAATTTTCCGAGTGGATCTGGCACAGGACAAATGTGTGGGAAAATGGAATGTGTGCGTAAGTGCTCTGATTACTTTCATTACGCCCAATAACGACATTAACAGCAGATCAAAGATGTTTGGTTTCTGTCAGAAACTGGAATTTATTTCCCAACTCTGCATATCCATGTTAAGACTGCAGTAACATGGCTGAACATCAGATATTTAACAGGACACGAATGATCGTTATATAACACTGACACAGAGTAAATCAAATTAGAGGATAAAAAAAAAATCAAAGGAAAACACGGGTGAATGAAAAGCTCCACCACAGAAAAGAACAACAACAACACTTCTACTACGACGAGTGGTCCCATCAGACAGACAGCGGCAGAACGGAAGAGCAGAACGAAGCGACGTGCATGTGCGTCCTCACCAGGAAGAGGAAGATTGTGCAAAATGGAGATTTTAAGAATTAAACTCCCACAGGATTGAGTCTGTTTTCTCAGAAAGGAGCTCTAAAAGAGGCGGCCCTCATCCTCCTGAAAGTGGCTTCTTTGCAGGACTTTAATGTGGTTCTCGTAGATTTTGAGAGCCGGACCGAGTCTGATGGACAGACCGGTCAGAACGTCGCTGCGCTGCATCAGCAGGAGAGATTTCCCATCGATTTCCTGACGAGAATGAGAAAACAGAGTTATTACTGTTATTCTCTGTAACAGAAAAACAACAATCATCAAATGCATCACACACAGGAAGTGATGCAGGACAAGCTCTTTAAATAAAGTCACTGAACAGTGGAAAAGTGAAAATTACAAAAAAAAAAAAAAGAACTGAATTTTTTTTTTAAAGAGCATAAAAAAGGAATTTACATTCAAAGCTGTTTTTTTTATATGACTCATCTTCCACCATATCTCGACTTGGTCTAATTTCAATCTCAGTCTTTAACCCGAGTCTCTAGAGCAACATTGCTTTCAATTTCAATACGAATTCTGTAAAAGCTGAGAATTTCTACTTTTTGTGCATGGTTTTTGACTTGATATGTCCTGAAGTGACAACTGTAGAGAGGAGTTGCAGTGAGAATTAAATTAATCAAGACATCTGCATTTGCCAGTGTTTGGTCAAATAACCAGGATAAAAGATTTATAAATATTTCTGCAGCACCTTCATATCACATTTTTAAGCAAGAATGTATAAACAATAGAAACATAAACCTTAATTTTCTGTTAAATAAAACCGCATTGTGTACTTACAATCAAAAGGGGGAAAAAAATGAGAGCAAGAAAAAGTCACACCTTTTTATGTATTATTGAACATAACTGTTCAGAAATGTAGTCAATAAAATAAAAACACCAGCCCTGACCTGCGTCCTGAAAGCCAGCGCCTGCTCTGGAAACCCAGCTGAGGTGAAATACTTGGCAACATCTGCCACACTCCACAGCAGCGGGTCCTGGCCCATCTCCACCTTTACCCCTCCACTACAAACACAAACCAAGCAACATGTTAAAGAGCTTATAAGGATGTTTAAATGAATCCCTCTCCGTCATGATTCCTTCCTCTGGAGTCACATTCAAGGATCCGTTCAAGAAGAACGAATCATTCAAAAAGACACACCTCGTCTTCATTAAATGCTTTTTTAATTGATCAAAACAAAGATCACTTTGATCACAAATTGATCACTTAAACAACCACAATACAGTCACCAGTTATGGCAGGAGCTGACGTGCCATCAATAAGTGAAAGCATTGTGTGTTACTGTGATATTACAGTCAACGTGTTTTTGCAGAACTGTTTGTTTCAGGTAATGGTTTAGCTCCATTTCACGAAGAGTATTGAATATTGAAGATCAATGCTCGACTAAACAAGACTTTGAATAGGGTTGTTCTGATTCCGATACCAGTATCGGAAATGCTGCCGATACCACAAAAAATTTTGGCATCGGTATCGGCGAGTATTTGAGTCCACGTACCGATCCGATACCATTTTCACAAACATAACCTAGTTATGCCCGCTAGCTTTGCTTATCGCTGCAACAAAACGGAAATCTATTCTTCTTCGCTGCTCAGAATGCAAACACAGGAAGTTGTGTCGTGTTGCCACAAGCAACCAATGAGAAGGACAAGCTGCACCAGACGCAATAAACATTGGAAGATTCATTCAAACAAAGAGAAAAGTTTACACAAGACAGCCAACGAGCAATAAAGATAACCGACAGGATTATCGAGTTTATTGTACTGGATGACCAGCCACTGTCAGTGGTCGAAAACGTGGGCTTTCGCCGCTTAATTGAACATTTGGAGCCCCGTCAAAGTTTGGCTGGTCGCAAATATATCACCGAAACAGCGCTCCCTAAATTATATGAGACAGTGCGTGAACACATTTAATGTAAACTAAAGGACGTGCGAACTATCAGCTTCACTACTGTCATCTGGAGCTGCGATTCTGTCTTTACTGAGTTTAACAGCACACTGGGTAAACACAGTGACGCCGTCATCTTTTACTCTTCAAAGTGCAGTGCTGCAGGCTAACGAGTTTCACGGCTCGCACGCGTCCATAGCTGAATCAATCGAGGGTATGCTTGTGAAGTGGAATATTTCTAAATCCTGTGTTCATGTTATTTTTGCGCGACAACGCAGGCAACATGAAAAAAGCCATGAAAAACAGATTAGCTCCTCCACCTCGTCTGTAGCGGAAATGATCCCCTCAGTTACAGTTCTAAAATGGCTACTTGCTCGGGAGAGTCAGGACACTGGTATAAAAACAATGAAAAACACTCTTCTTAAGGCCGTCAAGAAACGATTCGCAACCATTGAGGAAGAGCCCTTGTATGCAGTTGTAACTCTCTTGGATCCATGTTTCAAAGATAGGGTATGTCTTTTAAATTTCTTTTCATGTCCATATTGATTATTGTCATATTGAGTATATCTGAAGCACAGCATAAAATAATTCTGTCAATTAATACAGGGCTAGTAGTATCTACAGCTGTATATACAGATCCACACCCAGGTATCGGATCAGTACTCGCTATCTGCCGATACCATGAGCCCAAGTATCGGGATCGGTATCGGGAGGGGAAAAATGGTATCGGAACATCTTTGAGCTCGATCACATCCTTCAAACTCACAGAATTACAGTAAATCGCTCTGTGTAAGATGAAATTAAGAAGATTATGAATATCCTCACATCACAAAAACCCAAGTTTCTTGTGTGTTAGAATAACCAAAAATTGTGACAACTTCCACTCACCCTCCATTATTCAGCACCCCACTGTTAACAGATTCTTGCTTTGGCGAGTTCCTGGTGTCTTTGTTGAATACTTCACCTGAGGAAGCAGAGTTTGCATACAATGAGTCAATAGAAACAAAGTCATTCATTAGCAGAAGACTGTTTAACAAAATCCTCCCTAAAGTATACCTGGGAGTGTTGATGTAACTCCAACAGAATGTTTTTTCCATTTTTTTTCAAACAGAGGAGGGAACTAGAGACTTATGTTGGTTCAGTGATTATAACAGAGCTTTGTTATGTTGAGTGTTGTACCAAATGTACTCACAACATCCTTTCTGTTACTCAAGCTGCAGCAAGAAGCACTAAACCGACAAAGTGAGACTTTCTGTAGTTCCTTTAATAGCGTTGATTGTATTTCACAAGAAACAAATGTGTTTTCCTAACTGTCTCTGAATCAGGACTGGGTAAACAATCAATAGTACCAGATTTTCTGCTCAAGATACAATATTGATTCCAAAATCCCTGTTTCACTTCAGACTTTGGAATATTATCTCTACTTCGATTGCGGTCCTTAAATGTAATGTTTTGTGATGTTTGAACAGAAATGTAATATTAGTGTGTGCAGGCAACCGCACAAGTTCTCTCCAGCCCAACCCCCCCATGAGCACGCAGTGTTTAAAAAGATACTCTGAACGCATTTTGAAGCAGCTCGGATGACAGGCTTTTTTCTGGCTGATTTGAAAATCTTGGAGGCACATACATTCACACATTTTGGAATGGAATAATGGATGGTAAAAATTACACCATTTATTAAACAAATATTGCACTTATTTAATTAAAAACTAAAAGTTACATAATAGTACTTTATTAAAGTTACATAAAATGCTAAAGATTGTAAAAATGTAGAAGAATTGAACAGACAGACAGAATGAAAAAAGAAAAGTTGTCAGGGATCTTTTCAGCCACTTTAGCATGATTTTGAGTCTAAATCAAACCACAACCTTTTCTTTGTTTCATCAAATTGAATGATTTTTGGTGACAAATCTCATTTGTACACATATTTTAAGAAAATGCTTAGAAATTAAAAAAAAAAAAAATCAAAAATGCACTCTGTGCAAATGTACTACCCTTTTGTGATAGTAATTTAAAATTAAACTGCTGTAAAAAATAGTTGCTTTAGTTGCTAAGATACTACATGTCACTGGTTTCTGAAAACAAGATTTATTTTCATTATGAAAAATTATTCATTTTTTATCACAGTTTTGGACGTGTCAAACAACAGTACCTTTGGCTGGATATTGAGTTTTTGTGTAGCACAAGATTTTAATTTTTTTCCTCATTCTTTTATTGTTCGTGCCACACTGACCTCCATTATACCAAACCTTTCGATAAAATATTTTTTATGTTCACCATCACCATTTAGAACCATTAACCTTAGAACCATAAGCGTAATTTCTGATGGGTCCTTTTACAAATATGACAAGTTTTAGTCTCATTTTAGCCATCTGCTTTGTTTAATAAAAAAAAAAAAATTGTTCAGCAAAAGAATGTAAATGAACGTTGACATTTTTTGTTTTGGACATGCTTTGAAGAATATTCACTGGATTTTCTAAAAAAAATAAGTAAATTTTTTTCTGTAATGTACTGATAAATATTTGACTTTCATATATTTCAGATTCTTTTACATACAATTGAAGTAGCTTTTCAGCCTTTTATTGTTTTAATATTGATGATTTTGGCATACACCTAATGAAAACAAAAAATTCTCCAAAAAATTGCATATTTCATCCTACCAATAAAAGAAAAGTGTTTTTGATACAAAACAAAATCAACCCTTAAATAATTCTGTTCAGCTATGCGCTCATTGCTTGGTCGGGAATCCTTTTGCAGAAATGACTGCTTCAATGCGGCGTGGCATGGAGGCCATCAGCCTGTGGCACTACTGAGGTGTGGCACATGGAGGCCCGGGATGCTTTGAGTGTTGGGTCTTGCGTCTCTCAACTTTCTCTTCACAATATTCCACAGATTCTCTATGGGGTTCAGCTCAGGAGAGTTGAGCACCAGTAATAATATGGTCCGTAAACCATTTACCAGTGGTTTTGGCACTGTGAGCAGGAAAATGAAATCTTCATCTCCATAAATCTTTTCAGCAGATGGAAGCAAGTGCTTCAAAATCTCCTGATAGGTAGTGATATTGCCCTTGATAAAACACAGCGGGCATCACTGACTGTGGGTACTTGACACTGGACTTCTAGCATTTCCCTCTCCCCAGTCTTCCTCCAGACTCTGGCACCTTGATTTCCGAATGGCATGCAAAATTTGAGCAACAGTCCAGTGCTGCTTCTCTGTAGCCCAGGTCAGGTGCTTACGCCGCTGTTTCTGGTTCAGAAGTGGCTTGACCTGTGGAATGCGCCACCTGTAGCCCATTTCCTGTACACGGTGGCTCTGGATGTTTCTACTCCAATGTCTGGAATCAGTCCTTCTCCACAATCTTCCTCAGGGTCCGGTCACCTCTTGTCGTTGTGCAGCGTTTTCTGCCACACCTTTTCCTTCCCACTGACTTCCCACTGAGGTGCCTGGATACAGCACTCTGGGAACAGCCGATTCGTTCAGAAATTTCTTTCTGTGTCTTACCCTCTTGCTTGAGGGTGTCAGTGATGTTCTTCTGGACAACAGTCTTATCCATGATTGTGGTTTTGAGTAATGAACCAGGCCGGGAGTTTTAAAAGCCTCAGGAATCTTTTGCAGGTGTTTAGAGGTAATTAGTTGATTCAGATGATTAGGTTAATCGCTCGTTTAGAGAACCTTTTCATGATATGCAAATTTTTTGAGAGGTTTTCATGAGCTGAATGCCAAAAATCATCAATATTAAAACACTTAAAGGCTTGAACTACTTCAGTCGTGTATTTTATATATAAATATTATTATTATAGCGCAAACGTTTTCTAAGGTAATCCTTCTTTGGTATTCAGTTAGTTTGAGCTTTATGAAGTAAACTGCAATTCGGCACAAACACACCAAGCTTGATTTTCCATATGAAGCACATTTATGCAGAAATACAGAACATTAACAGGGTCCCATGTTGTTTTTTTTATTTAGTTATTGTTTTGTTTTGTCTGTTACAACTAAAATCTTTAAAAAGAACCAAGACAAGCTCCAAATAAGGTCACAGAGAGTGAATAAATGCTTTCCAGATGTAGAATGTGCAAGATTTTGCAAAGAAACAAACAGAATGCAGCCCATGTGAGGAGTGCTAAGTATAAAAAGGTAAATAATCCTCACCATCCTCTGTGTGATGGGGTGCATTTCGAATCCCTCCGAGCAACACAGGTGACTCGTCCTGTAGACAAAAAGCACTCAGTGAGCCATTGAGGGGCATGAAGGAAACGCATTGCTGTTGATGTTCTTACTAGCAGGCCAGTGCGCTGCGACACCAGTGGGATGGGTTGAAACATGCCCTGCTCCGGGTTAACAGCTGAGAGACAGAGGGGCTGCACAAGCTCCAGTCGACCTGTGGGTCACAGACAGAGAGAGTTGAAACGAACTGTCCAGCATGTCAATTATGGCTCTTCACCACTCCATGCTTTGAAACAATATGGTTCGGTATAGTTCAGTTGCTTCTCCACTGTGTTTGTCTCTTTAAACGTCCTGATAATGCGTCACACTAAAACTCATTACCCTTGTGGAGGTCATCAGTCTGTAAAAGGGCAAACACTGTGCAAAAGTATTAGAACCCCAGGCTTTAGAAGGGGTTAAATATTTTTACCATTGATGAAAATAAATGGGAAATGTTGTCAAAATCAAACATCACAGAGAACAGTGGATTTCTACACTGACGGCTCCCTAGCAACCAAACGGTTTAACCCAACAACCAAGTTTTCTGAACTGCATCTCAGCTTTGGTATATGATAGAGATATGGGGATTGGTTTAAATAACATAAAGTGACACAGGAAACATGACCCTGCCATAGCAACCGGGCTGCTTACCTTAGCAACCAGTTTGACATATCTCTATCTCAGCTTAGGAAAATTATAGAGAAATGTGGGTTAGTTTGTCATTGATTGACTTTAAACTTTAAGGCTTGTGTGCAAACTTTAGCCAAATAGTTATTTATTCTTTTAATATATAATATATTCCTAGAATAAATGGGGAAAAATGTCAAAACATTACCGAATTTGAGAAATTTCACCAGGGCTCTTTGGGGGGCCTTGACCAGTAAAACAAGTTCAGGTTTATTTGTAAAAAAAGGGCAAAACCGATTACCAACATTATTTGCATAATAAAAATACAGGAGAGATGTGATGGTAGAGGACCACACCAGTGAATGGAAATCAACATTGTTTTACAGTGCAGGTAAAAAAAGGTTTACAAAACCAGTGTCATCTGCTACTTTAACCGACAAGATCCTGCAACAATGCACCAAACCTATAAAAAAAAAAACACCTTTCAAAATGATATTCTCCCTGTTTTGAGTGATCTGCAATGTGACTGTGTGATTTCCTGCAAACTACAGTCTTTTGTCAAAGTATATTTCAATAGACATCTCATACTCTCAAAACTACGGCTTCACTGTGATGGATTTGTCACTCTGGGGTGCTGTTGAACTACTCTGAGGCAGCGATGGTTTTAGCCATGGGCAGTTGCGCGGCCACAGGGATGTTCGCCTAGGGCACCAAATACGCTACTGCTGCATCTGCGGAATCTTCATGTGTGCTGCTGGATTTTCATCCGCAGTAGAGACAGAGGCGTATTTGCAATTTTGCAGGCCCTAGGCAAAGGGAGTATCTGGGGCCTGCAGCAGGTGGAGTTTATAGAATGAAGTGATGCGTGTGAAACTTGAACTGCACTCAAAGTTATTGCTGTACAGTATATGCTCCAGAATATTTTTATTTACTTATTTACTTTGACGTTTTAAACGATTGCGACCATTGATCCACAAACAAAAGAATCACTACTTTACTTATTTTAACATACGACACAAATCTGATGATCATTGTTTTTGTGAAATATCCAATGTTTTCATACCTTCTTCAAGGCATTAAACTACCGCAAATTCTGGGCTATAACCTGCTACTTTTTTCATAGGTTTTGAACCATGCGGCTCATACAAAGGTGCAGCTATTCTGCAGATTTTTTTCACCACTAGGGGCGCTCTAACTGGAATTAGAATCAAAACTAAGACAACATAAATGCAAAGAAGAATACGCTAGTTCAAGAAGAATAGTCGGTAAAAGTGGATAGAAGGGCGACAAATTACAAATCCTGTCAAACTCTAATCCTCACCCCTTCATCATGGAACCCACACAAAGAAGTTCGTATGATGCAAGTTTTAAGTTGAAGGTCATCGATCTCGCTATACAAGAAGGAAACTGCTCTGCTGCTCGGAAGCTTAGCGTCAATGAGTCTATGGTGAGACGCTGGAGGTGGCAGCGGGAAGAGCTCATGCAATGCCCAAAGTCGAGGAAAGCTTTCAGGGGACATAAAAGCAGGTGGCCAGAACTTGAAAATGTCCTGAGCCAAACTCACCGGAGGATGACAGTGACACGGAAAGCGATACTGATGGAGACAGATGTGACGAAGCGCTGCTGAGTTTGTTCAACTCTGACAATAAAGAAGACGACTTCGTGGGTTTCAGCGAAGGTGACGTGATTTCACACACAGGTGAAATGAAGATAAATACTGCAAATACCGGTTATTTTCTCTTGGTTCTGTCCCGTTTTAATCATCAAGGCTGCTGCCGTGTTAAAATAAAGATCCTTAGGAATGGATCTATTTAGGTACATACATTTACAATTACAATTCAAAATCGTTCTGTTCCTGTAGCAAATATCTAATCTAAAAACATACATATCTGTGGCTTGCAAAACTTTTTTACATAGAGCGGATCCGGCTTGTTTTTTTTTATTTTTTTCTTAAACTAGAGCGGATGCGGTTTATATGCAGGTGCGCTTTATATTCCAGAATTTACGGTATTTCCCAACTTTCAGCAGCAGAGATTCTTTTTCATTCCCATGTTGCATGAAATACTAAATTGATTCTTCAGCAGGAACTCCAAACACATAGCCATAGGTAATTAAAAAAATGCTAAACATTCAGGTCGCATCACATGAGGTTAAGATTTACATTTGTCTGTTGCATTTGAAAAGCACTCAATGGATATGTTTAGTGTAGAGTTACCAACAAATCCGTTTTAATTCTTCAATAAGTTTCTATTCTTGTAGTACTGAGGAGTTTGTTGGTACCTGTGTTGTGCTGCTGCACTGTGGTCTGTGTGTGCTCAGATGGGACGTAAGCGCTGTCGGCCTCCTGCCGCAGGGAATCATGGGAAGGGGAGTTCTTGGAGGAAGCGGGCGACGGCATCGGCAGGCTGGTGGTGATGGGGCTCATGCTGATGCCAGAGTCTGCATTACTCTGGGCACAGATTGCGTCCAGACTACTCTCATCTCCCTCTTCATCCATGCTGCTATCCAGACCAGCTCCCATTGACATCTCGTCCTGGGGAACATTACATCATCCAGTTACAAACGCACTCAATCATTTAGTGGAAGCTTTTAGTGGAAGGAGAGAATTTTTTTAATGCAAAACATTAAATCGTCAGAAAGGACAAGAGGGGTTACAGCTCATCCGTTCGTCTCAGGGAAGGTTAGGAGTTTATGCCAGCGTTCAATGACCAAGTGTCAAAGCGTAACTGACGTGTCAAATTAACAATCCCATGTAGTTTCACCATGTTTTAGTGCAAAGTGGTACTAACTACAGACACTCAAATTACTGTAATTAAGTAGTTATTTTCAGAAAATGTGTACTTTTACTGCAACCACTTTATTATAATTTTTAATGTATTCTTTCTATAGTGATTGGCACCCTTCCGTCCAATCAAATAGTATATAAAGAAACGATCCCACAGAAATAAGATAGAGCGGACGTAACCAATCCAAGCTTGATAAGTTAGCAAGCCCCGATAATATAATTAACAGAAAACTGTGCCTTATTTTGGCACCACAATTTCTACCGCTATTTGATTATGCTCCCACAGTTAACAATGATCACCGGAGATTGTAATTAACAAAGTCAAGAAGGTGCTGAGCAAATCATCCATTTCTACACTGCTTAATAAAGCACAAATTCACTCAGTCGTTGAATAAAATGTGATGGTTAGTACACGCTTATTTTCACCCAAAGCCACCACAGGGGATCTCATTAATTCACAGTGGAACACTCCTCTTTTCTCTTTTTCCCCCCAGTGTTGGGACCATAATGTTTAGTCTCTAATAAGGGTTTCTGGTATTTTAAAATAAGGTTTAATGCAGTTTTGCTACGTCCTATTTTTCCATGGATCTAGTTGAAGTATGATGGTTTAAATCCTCTATAATGTGATAAAATAATGTCTTCTTTAGCAAAGGTCAGTATGAAGCTCGTGCTTCTGTGAGCCGATGCCTCAAGCCGGTGCATCCTCCTCCTGAAAGCGTGACATGGTTCAGCTGACGGAAGCAAGAAAACATTAGCGCTGCGAACAGGACTGCGTAGTGTGGCAGCGCTGGAAAAACCCAATATTTGACATTTAACATATTTACACACAACAGTGAAGACTTTTCTACCATTACACCGCAGAGACGAAGATCAATCCGTTTCAACAGGATTATAGTCGTCGAGCTGCAGTTGCTAAAGGCCGCGTGAACTATTCACAACGCATCTTATTTTTTGAGCTGCATACGACGTTTTAGTGGTGTTTTAAACAGAAATGTAGTCAATACGCCACAAAATTAACTTATTTTTGAGGCGCGAGCAAAAGCGAGTTCGAGTTTGTTGATCTCAGGCGCGCTGAACCCGACTGAATGAAGAGGGGGTTGACTCATGAATATTAATGATCATATTATCCAACCGCAACAGAGAACAAGGACTGGGCTAATGAATATTAAAGCTTCAAAAGAAGAAGTTCGTTCGTCTCATGAATATTAACTCGGTAACACACTAGGGAAGTTCGGATGGGCAATTAATATTTATAAGCCCGCCCCGCATCGCTTCGAGGCGCGCTGCCTGTGTGAGACAAGCGCGTCCCGAAGCAAGCCAGCTTTAGACGTGGCTACAATCGACATTTTTTATCTGGAAAACACATCCAGAGCTGACGCTTGTCGATTAATACATCCCACAAGTTCACGAGCGCATCACCTGAACGGACACAAAGGGAGCGCGTCGTTGTCAAAACTCGCTCTTCCTACATTCATGTGGCTTTCAGAGCCATGCCAAGCACACGCGCAGAAATGCAGCCGATAAACCGCTAGCGCAGTTGTTTAAGACACTGTCCCCCGCGACTTTGGGCTGATTAAACACTGACTTTATCGCTGAAGTTGCGTCGCGGCGCTCCGGCAGAAACTCGTGGGGAAGACCTGCGCGCCTCGGACCAGGCGCGTCCATTGTTGGAGATTTTGCGACGCTCTTTGAGCTTCGTGCCGCTCCCCGTCTGCGCCAGTCTCTCGCTCTCAGTGTGTGCGTGCGAGCGCGTGTTTGTGCGCGCGTGTGCACTTGCGTCCATGTAACGTTCACCAGAACTGTTCAACTAGTGATAAAAGAGCGTTTTGGCACTCACCTCCATGTCTTCCATGTGGTCCTCCTCATCCCCGGGACCCTGCGCGCTGTTCCCGGGGCTCCAATCCGCGCGCGCCGGTGCTCTCCCTGCCGCACTCTTGCCCTGCTCGGCTCTCCTCCTGCCCCGCAGCACCTTGGCCGCGTTACGATAGGACACCGAGCCTTTGTAGTTGACTTTGAGCACCGCCTGCTCCTCGATGAGCTTCTCCAGCTCCGAGCGCGTACGGTCCCAGTCCGAACCGTGGCGCCGCTTCACCATCCGGCAGATTCGCTCCAAGTCCGGCCGGGCTTTCCGCGAGCGCAGCGAGTCTATGGAGCCCAGGATCCATTCGCGGAACGGCTCGGACATCTTCACCGACGCGCTTCAGGCTCGAGACACGGGATGAAGTGCGTCAGTTCTGCCTTCGACGTGACGCGCGCAGTCTTTCGAGCCGCGGCGCGAGCGAGCTGGAGGAAAAAAAGAAAAACGGAAACATACTGTACGCGTGCGTTGAGCACTTTGAGCGCCTTTAAGGTGGAATGAGCGAGTTGCGAGTCCAGGTACTCGCCATGGAGTCGATTCCCAAAATGTTTCGAACAGAGCGCTCAGAACAGAGTCAGTTCGACAAAAATGAACTAGTTCTAATGAGGGGAACCGACACAATTTTAACAGAATATTTCGTTTAAAAGAACAAGTCATGGTCCTAAAACAACGCTTTAATATTTCATAGAGTTATACATCACTTTGAATTGATTCTAGTGATAACAAACATCTTTTCAGTGTTTTGTTCAATTGTGTGAAACTAACGACTTAGTTTAAAACTTACACTCATCGTGTATAGCCCAGGCACACTTGTTCTTTAAAAAAAAAAACAACCTCATTTGTCATTAACATTTTTGAATTACATATACGCGCACTTCCACTGGTAGTACAAAGTGATGAATCGGCTCACTTAATTGATTCAAACAACTCTTGATTTGGGAGTCGGAATCGCGTAGCTAGCTGAAGCTAAATTTAAGGTAGCCTCGTGCTACTTTTGAATGCAGTTACTTTTCGGACAATTTAAACCCTTTATTTCACATTTACCCTCGGAGATATGTGTTATATAATAATTAGGGTTTTAAAAATGCATCTCTTAAAGAATAAATGATCTTGTTGTACTCAAAGTGTACCATCATACGCCCGCTCTTCGGTAAACATTCAGAAATTCTCAATTGAAATAAATTGGCAGTTCACATAAATATAATATTTAACAGAAATGGGGAAAATGTTTAATAAAATGGAAAAAAAGCGAAATCAAATCAATATTTGTGTGAGCGTTTACCTTCAAAACAGAAGCAATTCTACTAGGTTCACATGTCCAGCGTTTAAAGGAAATCTGCTGGTATATTGTTCCAAACTTCTTTGAGAATTCCATATCTTCTGTGGATGTAGCTTTCTCATTCTTGTCTCTTCATGTAATCCCAGACACTTTTGAGTATGTTGAGGTCAAGGCTCTGTGGTAACCATGCCATAACTTCCAGAACTTCTCATTTTACTTTACATGTTAGATAGTTCTTAGTGGATTTCACTGTGTGCTTGGGACAACTGCCCTGCTGCAGATGATTATTGCACTTCTATTCAGCACTTCCACGAACAAACTGCTTACTGTTAACACTATGTATTTTACATTTTGGCTCATCAGTCCAGAGCACCCGCTAACATTTTTCTTTGCACAAAATCCTGTTTTTTGTGCATCCATGAGTTTCTTGGCCTTGTTCTGATGTCATAAGTATGGAATTTTGGCTGGAACACTCCCATGATGAACACTTCTGGCCAGACTTCTCCAGAGAGTAGATGGACAAACCTGGGTTCGGCTGGTCATCTGCTGCACCAAGATTCTTTACCGGACCACTAGGATTAGCATTACATTGCCCATTTCTTCAGACTTTTTCCAAGCATTTGAACAACACATCTTAAAACCCGTTTACTTTGAGATCTTTGTCTGGGAGTGACCTTGTGTCTTGTTGCCGTGTTTAATCTTGCCATCACAAGAAACGGTCTTTCTCTACCTAACCTCAGCAGAGTTTTGTTGCTTCTCAGTTTTAATCTTCCTACATAGATGAAGAAACTCCAAGAAGTCTGTGTTCTTTTAACAAGTAAAACTTTATTGGAATGATACATGTTGCAAAATATTATTCTGTGATTTTTCATTTCAACCATACTCGATGTGTCCTACAGGTCTCCGTCAGCTTCTCCAGAAGGTAAAAGAAAGAATTAAGACTGTTAAAGGCAGAGAATATACAGTATTGTTTCCCGAAGAGGTACAACTGACTACAACACACCATCACCGTCCCTGTGTCGGGAGGAAAGAGACTCCTGTCTTCAAAAACACACCTAGAAAATATTGTGTACGCAACAACATGTTTTTTTTTTTACATGATTGAGTTTCACAAAGCAAATAGAAGAGCGTTGGAAGCTGAATGAATGCAAAGGCAGCCTGCATCATGGACTGATGCGCTCACACACACAAACACAGACACACAGTTGATCGATGGTGTTGCTGGGAAGATGAGAGTAATCCTAAACGGAAGCCCTCAAAATGACAAATCAAACATTAATATATGAACAGTGTATGTGTTTGAATGAAAGGTGAAAGTGAGCCACCATCAGAGATGTAGTAAAAGAAAAAGTTTCTGAAATTCCTCACTCTGGCAATGTTCCTTGTTCTTTCGACCATTCCTTTAACTTGAGACCATAGACAATCAATCCATGTAACTCATGTGGTTCATCCTTAAATGCATTTTGCTCAACAAGAAAAAGAGGTTGTGATGCTCTATAGAAGTAAATAACTCAAACAGCTGTCCCATTGTCCCTCGGAATAATGACAAGGAAGTGAATAAAATTGCAATTCTTTAACAAAGTGGATTCCCATTGACTCCCCATCATTGCCAAGATTTACAGCAGAACATGTTCACAGCCTGGTTCCTTCTCTAGTTTAGTAACGTTTTCAGCAAATTTCTCTTGACTAGTATAGTGGCATTAAAATTTGAGTTCCATTTCTGCCACTTAACCCAATTCCTCCATTTTGTGCATTCACACTATGAAAGGGTGTCCCAACCCATTTTGGAATGAAGGTCCATTAGTCGAAGGGGTGTATGACTGAAAGCTGCCAGTGCATCATTTTGTCTTTTCTTTTTTATTATGAAAACTATAGATTTATGTTAGATTTCATGTCCCATTTTTATTTATTGATCGGTAAAAGTACTTCAAATCACAAAATCTCAAGTTTACAGAAATAATAACTTCTGGCATAAGGTTATGGGTAGGTGTAGGGCTAAGGGATGAGAGTAGCGAAAGGGCCAAGGGGTAGGTCTAGGGCAAGGGGTGACCAACTGAGGAGTGAGAGAAATGTACATCAGCCTTAACAGCATGATTAAGGAAAAGGTCACTTCTGTGATTTCTACACCAGGGCTGAGCATTTTTGACTTTTTGGTAGTGACATAAAAGTAACATGGCCATGCCCATGTTAGCTTAAACTTCCTCTACTGAAGCCAAAGATTGTAGACAACCCTCCATAGGTTTCTGATCAAGAGGCTCAAAGTCCTTAGCAAGGGAAGCGTGTCAAAACCAGGTAGTCATTATTGGGAAAGAGGTTCACACGGGTGGGATGTGGGGGAACCAGTGACGTGTGAGGGGCTGTTGTTAAAATGAATAACCTGTTTATACCAAACTTTAAATGTGTTTCCTTTTAATGTTCCTCAATGAGAATCCGTTCACTTCCGACACCAGTGGCTAGTTGATGAACTGCAGCTTCGGTTACTTCCTGTTTGAGGGAAAGTGGGAGGTTGCTGCTGGAATAAAACGTACGGGTGATATCATAGACTCTACCCTCACAGTTTTATATGGTTGAACCACTGGAGTCACAAGGACTGATTTAATGTTGGTTACTTCAAAGAGAAAGTCGCATTGCCCATCCATCAGCAGAGCGCAAACATCGATTTTACAGCTTTCCATTTGCGTTCTTTGCATGAATGAATCTCAAGAGGCATAGGGAACACAAAACGAGGTAACATGTACCTTTTTTGGGCAACACGTTCCTTTAAAATCACAGCAATACACATTAGAAGTCCAAAGCACCATCTGAACACTGATTGGTTGGTTAGTTTCCCACTGTTAGAAACCCAGGATCCAAGCCACTGCTACAGAAAGCTCTCCAGAAACGTTGAGAATGAACATCACCGTGTGAGGACAATACGATTTGTCTTGGTCACAAACTCAGCCACAAGGGGATAATTTGGCGAATACAATAAAATGCTGTTACTTTCGGGGGGAGTGACTTATGATGTCTGTATATTGTACAAGTTTTTTTTTTTTCTAAATGACGAGTTTCATGTTTAGCCAAAAAAGCAACTTGAAAATATTTGGAACAGCTTAACGTTGACATTTGTTTGTATGCATTTGAATTGCTTGTAGTTGGACAGCGTTGTGTTGAATGCCAGTGCCTCCAAAGACGAAAACACACACATAGCATTGACTTGAATATATTTTGACCTGGCACAAATTTGTGGCTAAAACATTCTGCACAATTTATTTACACAACTCCTTATTACAAAAAACAAACTAGCACAGTTTAGATCTACCATAGCACCTAAGAACAGCAGGAGGTTCGAACTAAAAGCAGAAGTTCGATTTTGTTTGAATGGTCTATTCTCTGCAGAGAACAATGGCTTAGCACTTTCATGCTAAAATAAATCCTTTTTGGTTTTGCCATTGAGATGGCAGTTAAGTAGCGCCCCTAGTGGTGCAGACATGGCTTTAAAGGAACACTCCCCTTCAGTTCTATCTTTTTGGAATCTATGTAGTCATTCTCCAGATCTAGCGATAGGACTTTTATCTTAGCAGTGTTTTGTTAGACTAGATAATTCTCTTGATACGGCTAGGAAGTCTTTCAGTCCACCAGAAAAAAAAACAGGAACTTGGCAGTCGTAACATGACTGTAGTAGGCGCAACAAAATCCCACAATGTCTGAAATTAGTCCCAGCTTAGAAACGTCCAATATGACATGCGCAAAGGTTTGGTTTTCCAGGGTAGTTAGTCGAGATAAAGGCCTGTACACATTGATCCAAATTTTCAATACAAAGTTTTGTGCAAGACGCCTCGATTGAAAACCATGGGCGCCAACGGGTCATCAGACATTGGACAAAAGAGTTGCCCAAAGAAAAAAAAATTTCGCAAGGAAAATGACCAATGAAATCTGGCTCTTTAGATGACTTGAGCAGGACGTAAAAGAACCGCCTGGTGGCGCTCATCCCACATATTTATAGCAACTTCACAGGAAACAGGAAAGAAATAGTGATTTCTTCTCTGTGTGATTTGATTGCTTCTCTGTCATCATCATCTTCTCTGTTTCCCCGTGTGGCACAGAGCATCTGTTGAAGCGCAAACGCCATCTTCAGGCAAAGAGCATAATTGCATCAATATTTCCTCGACCCAGATAAAGAGCACCCAAATGAGAAGCCATCCAAAGACCCATGGAAATCTCAATTCGGATTGGTGTTTAGAGGCTGCGAATAGCTCATGGGTACATGCAATGTAAAGAATTTGGGTTTGAGATCAAAATACTTTTAGTTCAATAAAAAGTTCCATGAGCTGGGGCCTCATGTATTAATATTTAGGTTTCTTACTAAAACATTGTGTACAAACCAATCTGCACATACACAGGTTCTCTCTGTATGTACGTTCCTTCATGACAAAGAGCATACATAGAAAAGCAGAACACCCCACGCCATTTCATTTACAAATATTTAAATATGTTAATGAGCACACAAACGAGACAGCAAGGACATTTCAAAATCCGGCAAAAATGCAACTTTTTAGAAACGGACGGATTGCTTTGGGAAGTGTCGGAAGAAGGATAATTATTTGCAACTTTGTTGTTACTAATAAATAGGACGTATTTGAGAGTTCTCTGAAGCATTCGGTTCCTAAAAATCATTGAAAACTTTGTCGGAATAGTTATGCGAAAGAGATGCTCTTACAACATTCTGTAGAATAGAGAAAATCATCAGGAATTTTGACCAATTAAAAGTTATGTAATATTAGTCACAAGCTAAGGTGGACTAATGGAGACAAAGATGTTAAAGTGACCCAGGTTCTTTTTTTCAAGTCTGAAACATCCCAGTCTATAAATAAAGGCAGGAAATAAACGTTTACTAATCAAATTTTATAGTTACGATCACACATTGTGGTTGCGTTTAAATGGCTTTATGGTGTAAATGGTCAGTGCTAGTGTGATAGACTTGACTGACCATAGCTGCTTCAGTTCTTCGCCTATATAAGTCACTAAAGGTTAAAAATAAACAAAAATGAACATAATGGTCCAGCCCCGTGTTTTAGCGGATGGTGTACCCTCAACCAATCTCTCTCCTGCTTCGTTTCCTGTCTCTCTACACCGTTTTGTCAGGTAAAACTAACAAAAGCAATTGCCTCAAAAATAAATCTAAAAAAAAAAAGAACATACTAGAGAAACACATTCCCACTGAACACTGATCGCAAATTTGATGTACACCAGGTTTTTGCAACGTTGACACATGAGACCCCAGATCTAGAAAACAGCTGAGCAGATTTTAAAAAATGGGCGAAGAGTTTGGTCACTGGCTGGAGTACCCAAACATTTGGTTCATTTCTTAAATGTTTTCTAAATATCCAAGATTTTTTTGTATTAAAAAAAAATGGTGGTAGTTGTAGCGTTGAAAAAGCTACAGATCTCCAGTATAAAGCAGAGTAAGATCTCATCCGTGGCCACTTTCACGACAATCCAAACTAACAATGAGAAGTTGATTATTCTCTATTGTATCTAATCTTAGAGCACTGTGTTAGAGGAATGATCTCCGCCATTTTACTCTCCCGTGAGAGGCATGTCTTAACTCGGACCTGGAGGGCCATAACTCTACACACTTTAACTTCAAACTCAATGGAACACCCCAAATCACGATATATTAGGCTCTCTTAGCTTGTTTGAAGCTAGACTATATGTACTGAAGAGAAGATGGGTAAAGCCCAATTTAAACTACACATAACCTATGCTGTAACCTGACACAGACCTCCCAAAAAAGGTGACTTCATACAGAGTAGATGCTAGCGGTGTCAGAATATACCGCAATACAAAATTGTCAAATTTGTATCATGGATCTACCATCACATTTGCTGCTTGGAGTGATTGTGATTCTAGTCACTTCTGAAACTTCTTTACCATGTCTTCTTGTTTTATGAACTATTTACTAGGAGAAAATGATCCTTTGCTCACATTTGAAATGAGAAAGATTATAAAAAATTTTTCTCCATCACTAAGAGAAAAAAAAAGACTTAATGCAAACATTAACACTGCCACCTAGTGGATAGATGGTAGCAAATGCTCTCATACAAACCAACTTTGTATGAGCTTTGTGGTCTTAAAACGGGTCTTAAATTCCAAGTCTTCCAAAGATGATTTGTTATTTAAACAGTTTCAATCGTTGGGTAAAAATAAAAGTACGTTGTAAAATACTGTGTTGCATATCATAGACATAACATCGAAGTATGTATCGTATCATGAGTAGAGTGTCTCTTTGCGCCCCTAGTGTATGGTCTATGCTTGGCCTGTTTGGTAGTGGAGCAATTCTGGAATGATGTGATTCATATCTAAGCGTCTCAGGAATGGGCAAAATAAACACAGACCAAATCACTGTGCGATTGGTCGAAGAGGATGGCCATTCTTTCATTACAAAGATCGTCAATAATTTACAATATTGAAGTCACAAAGTGGAATTCCACACAGTGAAACACTGCTCTCTAGTGTTTCCGAAGTGATATTGCAGGTTGGCTACATACATAGGTTACCCATGTAGTCTGTTACAGAAGTAGACATTGAGCTTTAAAACCCTAAACCCACCCATAAATCCTAACCTCAACCCTCCGGGCATGGCTTGAAACCTTTGTTATACCACAGCAGACAAAATGTGGAACCAGACTCGGAACTAGAAGGGGATGAACACATCGAGAGTCAGATTTTGTTTCAGACTGAACAACTTCTTTTATTTTAAATGTGATGAGAAATGATGGGATGATTCTTGATTTGATTTGGTATCGATTGCAAATGCGCGTGAAATGAACACAATGCGATGCAGAACTAAAGAGCAGCGACTGCTTTGCTAATAAAAAAAATTGTATCATCATATAGTAATTTTGCCTGGAGAAGCCGAGAATTCAGTACCATAAATAAGCGGTGCATCTCTGGACAGCAAAACACAAGCAGTCACAAAAATACCCATGCCAGCCAATCACAGAGAAGCGACCGAAGCTCTGCTCATGATGGACCCTGGCGACCAACCAATAGGAAAAACATGAAAATTGACGTAACAAGTGACGAAGGATCTGAAAGGCAACACTGTTGGCGTCTCTTCTCTCAGGACTCTCTTCCTCCTCTTCTTCCTCCATCAGTGTGTGTGTGTGTGTGTGTGTGGTCTGTGTGTGTGTGTGTGTGTGTGAGGGCTCTGCTCATTTGTTACCAAATTCAGGCTTAGTCCAGTCCTTCCTCTCACCCTGGAAAGCCTCATCTTTTGTCAGTTGCCACACGTCGATTTCTCTCCACGCCTCCTTCAAGGTTGCCTTTAGAATTCGGCAAACTCCTTTCCACATTTCTCTGTGAATGAGACCCGGATCTCCTCCTCCTCGTAGTCGTCGAAGTTGCTGGTGTCTCCAGGGCCTTTGCACTTCGGGATGAACGGAGCTTCCACCTGTAATAACACAAAGTCATAAAAGAGGCTTAAAAATAGATGGCAGGAAAGCCACGGAATCCTCTTCATTAGTTATTTCATTAAAAGGTTATACACATCAGACACAGCAAAAATTTACATTAGACTGTAGTTCGTAAACTGTGTCAAAGTGGTTCTACAGCGCCACCTAATGCGTGTATGATGCGCTAACAGTTTGTTTTAGGCGAAAGAAATTCAACACGAAAGAAATACAACGACTTAAGTTCAAGTTTCCAAAATTGACAGGAAATCAGGCATTTGGAAAATTTTTGCTTGTGTCGTACTTTGACGAACTCCTCTTAGAAATTTTATCAGCTCGTCTCTAAACTCCATCCGTATCATCATATGGGATAATAAATTGCAAAGCTTTTTTGACTTTGTTTAACGATGCGAGCACAGTGTGCAATGGCTCAGCCAAGCAAAGTTCAAATTTGCCATGTGTGTTAAGAGTGCATCTGTGATCGAATCTATAAAGTGAACTTCAATGTCAGCTATAGTGCTACCTAGTGGTGACAGGCAATACTACATTTTCTGGCGTTTTATACTGCTTTTTCAGATTGTGGATACGTTTTTCAGATTGTGGATTGACCAACGGAAAAAAAGAGCCAATTAGAACAAGTTTCCAAAACCAACAAGAAGTCAGTTTTATGTAAAAACTCCTGAAAAAACATATTCGGCATAAATCACTCTGCAGCCAGGACCATGGGGGGGGGGGGGGGCTGTTTGGCTTAACTTCACATCTAGTCTTTTTTTTGCAATATCTTTAAATACCAATATTTATATTCAACTTAATATCTCCTTTGAATATCTTATTTCTAACAGGTTAGCCCTTGAATACAAGGAAACTGGTACCTTTTTCTGGTAGATGGCAATCCAGTCAGTAGTGGCAAACCATTTGTGGCCCTTGATGTCATTGACGCCGTTCTTAAGGTTTCCAAAGCGCTTGGTCAGGTCAACCTGCAGCAGGTTTCTCAGCAGATCCTTCAGGTCAGAGCTAAAGTGTGAAGGGAAGCGGACCTGGAGGAGAAGTACGATTCAGGACATCAGTGTAACAGACTGGTCTTCTGGAACTTCCAGTTGACAACAACTTCCTTTATGAAATTCTACATGCCACTAATTCTCAGTCCTACCACAATCAGCGTTTCCTCAATCCAAACTAGTGTGTGCAAAACAACATTTTAGTGATGGAGAATGCACATGGGATTTGATATTCACCTTCCCAGAGACAATCTTCTCATAGATCTGGATGGGCTGGTCAGCAAAGAATGGAGGGTAACCAGCTGCCATCTCGTAGATGAGCACTCCCAGAGCCCACCAGTCCACCGCTTTATTATATCCCTAGAACACACATCAAGAGCAGTGGGCTATGAAGAAGGAGCTTAAAAGAAACTAGGGGGTAAAGCAGTAGTGAGACTCACTTTACTGAGGATGATTTCAGGCGCCAGGTACTCGGGTGTGCCACACAGTGTCCAGGTCCTGCCCTTTACGCGCTTCGCAAATCCAAAATCTGTTACCTGGAAACACAACAACAATCAATCAATCAATCACATTCTCTGATGAAACTTTCAGAGATATTTTCATCTATATCTAAATAAAAAATATTTTAATAGATACACTGTAAAAGGTTAATTTGTCACGTCCTGTTTTAATAGAAAGGTTACGTAGCAGTACTTTACACAGAGGTCCAGAGGTCCAAAAAAAAAAGAGAGCACAGAAGTATTTGGAGAAGTATTAATCTTTTCAATCAATTGAACATTTCGATATTTCATTGTCAATTAATCACTGAAACCAGATCATGGAAAATGCTTCTGGTAGTTGTTATTTATGAAATTTTTTGTAATTTACGTTTCACATTGTAATTTTTTGGGTGCAAACTCATTTAGGCTATTTATTTATTACTTATAATTTGAAAGATTGCGACCATAGACTATATTGAGGATGATATTTGTTTTATCTGTCCTAAATCTTTTTTTATCTGTCTCCACACACCGATCCGAATTGAGATTTGCACAAATCTTCAGATGGCTTCTCAGCAGGGGGCCTTTCTTCTGGGTCGGGGAAATATCGATGCATGAAGATGACGTTTGAAGTACAACAGATGCACACCGAGCCACAGAGGAAACAGGAAAGAAGATGACGACAACAGAGAAGACATCAAGGAACCCATAGAAAAAAAAAATGGATGACGAGTGGTTTATTCTGTTGGTTGCTGATAACAAGGAGCTGTTTGACGAAAAATTAGAGAAGAGAGGATTTGTTGGGTGCTATTTCGTTCCTGTTTCCTGTGTGAAGTCGCAAGGGAAAATGTAGGATGAGAGCCACCGAGAGGCTCTTTCACGGCCTACTCACGTCATCAAAAGAGCCAGCTTTCATAGGGTTTTCTCCTTGCAAAAACTAAATCTGATACGGCAGGGTAAAACGCTTGCATTTAGTTGCCACCACTCGTTGGGTCAGATGTGTGGTGTCTTGTGCGAGGCGCGTTGTCGCACAAAACATTCAGATTCAGATTAGTATGTAGAGAGGCCTTTAATCGCTTTTAAGAAGAACTCGCAGCTCTCTTTAATAAATGCAACATATTTCCAAAGTCAAAGAGTAATTGTGTTAAAAGATCATTATTTTAATAGTGATAAAAAAAAATGGTGATTATTTTTTTCCAGAATATGCATAACAAACTATCCAATCGCTGAGTGGCTTTGAGAATGTGTTAAAAAGCACCATAAATATGCGTAAAGTATTGTTTTCATTCGTTTGGTTTGGAAGAAAGTTCCAACACGTGATCAGGAAAGCGTTTCTAATATCTAAGGATAGTCTCACACGGTGGCCCTTTCCTCCTGTGCATTCTGACCATCACTTCAACACATAACTCACAAATGTGCTTTAGGTAAAGGCAACAACGCGCAAACAAAACTTTCAGTGTTTACCTGTATGTAGCCCTGTTGGTCTATCAGCAGGTTTTCAGGCTTCAGATCTCGGTAGATAAGATCCAGAGAGTGAAGGTATTCAAAGGTCAGTACTATTTGAGCGGCGTAAAATCTGGCATGAGGTTCACTGCAGCAGAAAAACAGAGTTCAGATCCTCACAGCTGTTACCAAAGAATGAGGAAAGGCATCTTTTGAACCATTTTTGATTAAGAAATTGGTTCAGCATACTGCTTCAAAACATAAAACACTATTAAATTAATCCTCAAAAATTACCCAAACTACAGTGCATTGTAGAATTCTCATAACACACAAATTTAAATTTTTCATAGATTTTACCATTCAAACTTTTTATTAATGTGATACTCAAAGAGTTCAAATTAATTGTACACAAGGGTGAACTGGATAAAGTTTACATATTTTTTTTTTACCATTCGTGGGACTATTTTAATAGATTGTGCTTTTCAAACTTTTACACTAGAAAAAAAGCAGGTGATAAAACTTGTAAAGCATCACCAAATGCAAAACTTCTGGCCGTTAGAAACTTCTTCAACATGTAAACATGTATGTTGTGAACCATTAATGTCATTAATCTACAAATTTTCCTTTAACACTAGCATTTTATGTGATTTACAATAACATATTTAGACGTTTATATGCATTTATGGCATTAAATCTAAAAAGAAATGATGGATTTCTTAATTTTATAACTTTTAAAAATGCTGTTTAATAAAAAGTTACAGCTCATGTTTAAATCCATTGTAAAACGTTACTATTATATGGTCAACAATGGCATATTTTTCATGTAAAACAGGCATTTTTGTTTTTCATTTAAATATAATTTTCAAACAGATATGTATTTGTTACATGAAAACTAACATAAAACTGTTGTTTTCATCGCTTTAAAACTTTTGTAAATTACAAAATTACTCAGTGGTTTCTATGGAAGCCATCTTTGTTTAGCACACTCGATTTCAAATGTATTGGAAAATTAAGACTTGTGAAAATTATTTTATGTTTTTGAAGGGGGATGAGCTTCAAAAAAAAAAAAAAAAAAAAAAACCCTTTATGCTCCTGATTTTTTGTGCCAGGAAGTATTGACAATGAGTCTGAGTGTAGGCTTTCATTAGACTTTGAAAATGACCAAATTAAAGCATTCAAAAATGACAGCCATTTTATACACAAACTACACAAACATCTTTGAAACCCTCGTTTTCAAAGATATTGTAATCAAATTTTAAATTTAGCTTGGTATGGCTTCCTGCATTGCTTATCATCCATTATTTTTGCATTCAAAGTTCTATCACAGAGTTATTCTAGTCAAAACCACGCAAAATACTCCAAATGACTCAAGAACATATAATTCCTTTGGGAAATTTTTCTGCGTTACTGGGTAATGGTATTTACAGTTTGCAAGATAATGCTGAATAATAAAATCATTCACAATCTGTATAAATAGACTATTTCTTATTATGGAGAGATACATTTTATTCTCAAAATATCTAAATGTACCTAAAACTGAACTCAGTTCAAAATGTAATTAAATAACATTTCAAACAATGAAATCTAATGTAATCTGAAAGTATAAAGACAAGCCTTTCAAGAGACTAACCAACAGTCTTTGGATGACCTCCATTGTTATTTTATGATTGAATCCAGGTCAACTGTATATCCAAAGCCATGTGATGAGTTCATTTTCCTTCTGAGTTGACCGAATATGGGTCTGATGAGTTTGATGATTCTGTTTTAAAGGGTCCCAATTGTTCTCCAATAAACTGTTGAGAGTCTGAAACCTGAGCGAGCTGATCCCACAGTGATGCACTCACCTGAACCGACCAATTCTGCGCAAGTGAGAGAACATCTCTCCTCCGGGAACATACTCCATAACCATGTATAGGTTTGTATTATCCTGAGAAAAGAAACAGATGAATTGAGAGCTAAACGTACAACTAAGACTTGAATAATTGTTCTTATATTCATCATTTTGTCAGCTCCAGGGAAGCATGGAGTGTGAGATCAAGAACTACAGCGGTCAATGTACCACACTCCCACAGTCAAGTAAGACCTGAGCCAAACTATTCCTGCTCCATTAGAGATAGCTCCCCTGGATGCCTCAGGCATTTCTCGCCAAGAAAGTGCCATGGGGAAAACGAAGGACACACTGGAGACACCAAAGGCCAGGGAATGCTTGAATATTGCCCCATAAAAGGTGGATAATGTGTCTAAGGAGAGGGAAGTCTAAGATTTTTGTCTAAGAGTTTGGACTGCCACCGCAATTTTGGTTAAGTATGAGGACTTTGAGGTCACTGACCTCCAAATATTAAGGAAAGGGGGCTGGCACTACATAAAGGCTTAGTTCCATTTCCAACCCTTAGCTATATCCCTTTCGTCATCTCTGTTTCGTGGACTTGCAGGTGGTTAAGGGGTATCTCAATTCTCCTTTGAACAGATGAAAGATCTAAGGCTAAGGGGGATGCATCCTTCCAAAACCAGTGAGGTCTTCCAAAACCAGTGAGGTCTCACACTTCCAAACAAAGGGAAAAGAATGAATTATCCTTTATCCAAACAAACACTAGGCGGCATGTCCATTTGTTTCTTGTTTAAAGATAGCCGCCAGCACATCAAATGAGACCCATAAAAATGGTCCCTTATAAGTTTTTCAAAGCAACAAAAGTTTTGATTTTAGTTTGTTTCAATGTGGTAAATAAGTGAGAGAAATGGAACACAGAAGCCCTCTGTCCTGACTTCACTTCCAAGATTTACTATCCAATCTTTGAGAAAAGCCTAAACATAAGAGTGAACTATCCGTGAATCAAATGAAAATTAAAAGCATTGATTGTGTCATTTATGCCCTCAAGGTTTGGGATTTGAGCAGTGTTTTGGATTTTATAGTCTGCAGAACACAGAGGGTACTATGGGGAACAAATGGGTTTCCCGATGATTGAGGAGCAGACCTTGACAAACTTTGTTGTGCAATGTGATTGACTGGGATCAGCACATGGAAGTCATTACATTTGCAATGCAGACATAATAAAAAGTGATAAAAATTCCCTTGATGGTGTTAGATGGGAAACTTTCTCAGTAAATTTCTCCAGACCATCAAGTCCATGGTGTCTAAATGGTTGCCTTTTGAGTTTTCTAGAATACCAGGAGTGATGAGAATACATACATCAGTTTAAGTTAAGCACCAAGTCAATCTTCACATTCATATCCCAACCCCCACAAAAGTGTACTTTAGGGCACCGGCTGAAGGTAAACAAAATGCAGTAAATCTGTTCTAGCAGAAAGAAGTTCAACCTTTTATTCAGCAGGAAGTATTAATTGAGGGGATAGGATGGTGTCATAATGAGGGCTTGAGTGTCCCTCAAGTGGACTGAACATTTGGGTACATTAAATAAAGCAAATCACATGGCAAATAAATTAATTTCTGAAATAATGCTTTAACATTAGCGATCAATTCAAATGGGTCATAATAGCAATAAAATTTCACCAAACACAAAGACGATTAGCTGAGCTCAGCGTTTCCCTTTAAAATCCTTTAGTGACTATCTAGAACTGCAACTCTTCTGCATCTTTTTGCATCGCGGCAGGAAGTACAGCTTGATCTGCAGCTGCTACTACTATCCATAGTTTGTTTGCAAGGAAATGGATATCAAACCTTTACAATATAATTACAGCATAGCAGAACAGTATTTAAATGCTTCTGACAGGTGTGAACATGGATGTGATATCACACACCAAAATTTGTGCATGCATTTAAAAATACATTTTAATTTTCAAGCCTCTCATGATTTCTGGTATAAGAATAAACTGCTTTACATCATAGTTGTGAAAACTCTATCTTTTATGCAATTCCATGTAGCCAAAAAAATCTGAAGCCCTGTTCCATGAAATTAATACTGAACTAAGATTGGCTGGTGATGTGCCAGTTGAAGGAATCAATGGGATGATGTCTCTAAACAATCAGAAACATTCGCAAGTCTGATGTCAACATGAATCTATAAACAAGGGTTTGGTTCCCATCACATACGGTTCCAAGACCTCCATAATTCTTTCCTAAACACCAACACTGCCACCATCAAAATGAAAGCGAACACATTTTTTTATAACTCTGATGACAAATATCGTGTACCTTGAAGGAGTGCTCAAGCCGCACCAGGAAGGGGAAGCTGACGGCCTGCAGGATGCGCTTCTCATTCAGAGTGTGTTCGATCTGTTTCAGCTTTACCACCTGATTGAGATCAGAGGATGAGAGCCCACAAACACACGGAACGAGACATATGCAGAGCCACAGGAGATGCACACTGACTGCGTACCTTCTGTTTGTCGAGGATCTTCATAGCAAAGTGCTGCCCCGACTCTTTGTGCTTGACTAGCATGACTCGACCGAAGGACCCCGTGCCGAGAGTCTTTAATCGCTCGAAATGATCCAGAGCTGCCGTGTTCTGGGAAAAATGAGAGGACACAACAGAGAGTCGTTTTTGACTTGCATACTATTACTATTAGACATTTTGTTCCAAAATGCAATAAACACCAATTGTAAATAAAAAAAAAATGTTCCCGCCCAAAAAAAAAAAAAAAAAACCACACACGCCAATCTATAAATTTGGCCTCTGTTCAAAGTCATGTTGCTTTTTTAACAACTTGATTTCGCATGAACATTCCAGTTAAGTGTTTTCACAATATGCCATATATCCATTTGGCCGAATCAACAACACACTTTTAGATCACATGACTAGCAAAAAATTGTTTGCTATGTTGGGGAAATAAATTGGTTAATTTTGAATGTTAAAAAAGGGTCATGGATCATTTGGGTCACTTTGAAAGAGAATTAAGCCATTTCCATGCAAACCCTTTCTTGGGTAAGAAACGCTTTTTATCTCAATTTAACTTGGATTCATAACATGAATTAATGGATTAATAACATTTGGATTCAAACTCTTAATTTGGTAGGGGCGTGCTCACTATGGGTGAAGGTAAGAGCACCCTTGAAATAACACATTTGGTCTCTATTCAAAGTTCTGTTTTTTGACAAAACTTGACATTGCACAAATACTTTGCTTAAAGTGTATTTGCAATACGCCATGTATCCATTTGGTCTAATCAACGACACACTTTTAGATCACACGACTAGCATGGCAGGGTTGGCTATAAAATATGTTTTCAGTTATGATATAAATTGGTTAATTTTATTTAGACTCTGCTCACTTTGTGCTGTACCACTGAAAGACTGCCACAGTATGAAATGTAAAACAAAAAAAACAAGCAAGTATAAATATTCTACTAGTTATTTACTGAAGTGTTTATTTTCACAAAAAAAACTTTATATCGATAGAATCAATGGCATTTTGAGGGAAAAGGGTCATGGACATAAAGAACGTATACTTTATAAATAATTACGCATTTTTAATGCAAACCCTTTCTTGGGTAAGAAACACAATTTATCTCAAATAACAATGTATTATCTATTTCTTTAAAGCATTCATAACATTTGGATCCAAACTCTTCATTGGGTAGGAGTGAGTTGGTTGACGTGCTCACATAGTTTTCAGTGTTCGGGATATAAATGGGTTAATTTAGATGAGCCTGCACTTGTTGTGAAAACTGCCACAATACGAAAGAAGTATAAATATTTTACTAGTTCCGTTCTTTAGAATCGGTCTTCACAAAAAATGTACATTGACAGGACAAATGTTTGGCGTTTTGAGGGAAAAGGGTCATGGATCTAAAGAACTTACAGCTTGAAACAGAATTAAGCCATTTCCTTGGGGAAAAAACACGTTTTTCCCCCCAATTTAACTTTAATGGACCTTAAATCTTGATCAGTTTGATATTTTAGCTTGATTACGAACCAATTATTTCACTGAGGTTTTGTACATTAAAAACACTCGCATATTACAGGTAGTGCTGGGCGATATGACGATATATATCGTGGGGACGATAGAAAAGTGTCTATCGTCCTATTTCTCTTCTATCGTTTCTATCGTTTCTAACCTAATTTTATCAATTACTAAAGAAAATATTGCATTAAATAGGCTATGACAAATGTATGATAATGTCTTGTGGCTATGCAATGCATACTCTACCCTTTATATAAGTGATAATCAAGAATAAAACTTTTTCGCAAAGAAACTCCGTCTTGTGATTTTGCGACGGGACGCTTTACGTTGTTGCGACATGCTTTACGCTAGTAGTGATGGGAAGTTCGGATCATTTTACGGATTCGGTTCTTTGAGTCTCGGATCTTTTTTCGAGTCATTTCGTTCATTTTACTAAAATATCAATAAATGTTGTGTGTACTTCCACATCTACTAGCGTTTTATACATAAACGCGAATAACACTACAAATAAGACAAAACTATAATGCTAAATTTAAAATGAATATAAATATATTACTAAAGCCTACCTGGGTCTTTTAGCCTGGTTTACCCAAACTCTGATCTGTCTTCTTTAGATTTAAATCTCTTTTGTTCGACACAAAATTACTTCACTCTGACGCTAACGTGTGCAGTCCGTGCACTCAGTCCGGACTGGCTTCTTTAGCACTTTTGTCACGTGACCGCTGTAGTGCCGGGATCCGAAAAGATTCGTTCTTTTAGCGAGTCCGGGTCCTTTCGGGCTTTTTTCTTTCCAGCTCATGCTGCATTGGTTAACATTACGGAGC
>SRMA01026890.1:0-157005 GCA_007224835.1 Danionella cerebrum
GAAATCATGCGCTACACTTCTGAAGCTTAGTTTGATCCATAGTTCTCAAGAACCGGAAACAGAGCAAATATTCCGTCGCAAAGTGCCATGTCCAAATAAAGCTCATGTAATGCCAGCGCATCATTTTGAGCAGTTTTATTGTGTCAAGAGGCATCTCAGAAAGAGATTAAAATAATCTGAAATCATGCGCTACACTTCCAAATTTTCGTTTGATCCCATAGTTCTTGAGCGCTGGTCGCAAAGTGCCATGTCCAAATACAGCTCATGTGATGCCAGCGCATCAATTTGAGCAGTTTTAACGTGTCGAAAGTCATCTCAGAAAGAGATTAAAATAATCTGAAATCATGCGCTACACTTCCAAAGTTTCGTTTGATCCATAGTTCTCAAGAACCGGAAACAGAGCAACTGTTCCGTCGCAAAGTACCATATCCAAATACAGATCATGTTATGCAAGCGCATCGTTTTGAGCAGTTTAAATGTGTCAATAGGCATCTCAGAATGAGATTAAAATAATCTGAAATCATGCGCTACACTTCTGAAGCTTAGTTTGATCCATATTTCTCAAGAGCCAGAAATAGAGCAAATATTCCGTCAAAAATGGTATGTCAAAATACAGATCATGTAATGCCAGCGCATCGTTTTGAGCAGTTTAATATTGTCAAAAGGCATCTCAAAAAGAGAATTAATTCATCTGAAATCATGCGCTACACTTCTGAAGCTTAGTTTGATCCATAGTTCTCAAGAACCGGAAACAGAGCAAATATTCCGTCAAAAATGGTATGTCAAAATACAGATCATGTGATGCCAGCGCATCAATTTGAGCAGTTTTAATGTGTCAAAAGGCATCTCAGAAAGAGTTTAAAATAATCTGAAATCATGCGTTACACTTCCTAAGTTTGGTTTTCTCCATAGTTCTCAAGCGCTGGAAACAGAGCAACTATTCCGTCGCAAAGTGCCATGTCCAAATACGGATCATGTTATGCAAGCGCATCGTTTTGAGCAGTTTTAATGTGTCAAAAGGCATCTCAGAAAGAGATTAAAATAATATGAAATCATGCGCTACACTTCTGAAGCTTAGTTTGATTCATATTTCTCAAGAACTGGAAACAGGGCAAATATTCCGTCGCAAAGTGCCATGTCCAAATACAGATCATGTGATGCAAGCGCATCATTTTGAGCAGTTTAATATTGTCAAAAGGCATCTCAGAAAGAGAATAAAATAATCTGAAATCATGCGCTACACTTTAGATGTTAAGTTTGCTCCATAGTTCTCAAGAACCGGAAAAAGAGCAAATATTCCGTCAAAAAGTGCCATGTCAAAATACAGATCATGTGATGCCAGCGCATCATTTTGAGCAGTTTTATTGTGTTAAAAGGCATCTCAGAAAGAGAATAAAATAATCTGAAATCATGCGCTACACTTCCGAAGTGTAGATTGATCCATAGTTCTCAAGAACCGGAAAAAGAGCAAATATTCCGTTAAAAAGTGCCATGTCCAAATACAGATCATGTGATGCCAGCGCATCATTTTGAGCAGTTTTATTGTGTCAAGAGGCATCTCAGAACGAGTTTAAAATAATCTGAAATCATGCGCTACACTTCTGAAGCTTAGTTTAATCCATAGTTCTCAAGAACCGCAAACAGAGCAAATATTCCGTCAAAAATGGCATGTCAAAATACAGATCATGTGATGCAAGCGCATCGTTTTGAGCAGTTTAAATGTGTCAAAAGGCATCTCAGAAAGAGATTAAAATAATATGAAATCATGCGCTACACTTCTGAAGCTTAGTTTGATCCATAGTTCTCAAGAACCGGAAACAGAGCAAATATTCCGTCAAAAATGGCATGTCAAAATACAGATCATGTGATGCCAGTGCATCAATTTGAGCAGTTTTAATGTGTCAAAAGACATCTCAGAATGAGATTAAAATAATCTGAAATCATGCGCTACACTTCCAAAGTTTCGTTTGATCCATAGTTCTCAAGCGCTGGAAACAGAGCCACTATTCCGTCGCAAAGTGCCATGTCCAAATACAGATCATGTTATGCAAGCGCATCGTTTTGAGCAGTTTTAATGTGTCAAAAGGCATCTCAGAATGAGATTAAAATAATCTGAAATCATGCGCTACACTTCTGAAGCTTAGTTTGATCCATAGTTCTCAAGAGCCAGAAATAGAGCAAATATTCCGTCGCAAAGTGCCATGTCCAAATACAGATCATGTTATGCAAGCGCATCGTTTTGAGCAGTTTAAATGTGTCAAAAGGCATCTCAGAATGAGATTAAAATAATCTGAAATCATGCGCTACACTTCTGAAGCTTAGTTTGATCCATATTTCTCAAGAGCCGGAAATAGAGCAACTATTCTGTCGCAAAGCACCATGTCCAAATACAGATCATGTTATGCAAGCGCATCGTTTTGAGCAGTTTTAATGTGTCAAAAGGCATCTCAGAAAGAGATTAAAATAATATGAAATCATGCGCTACACTTCCGAAGTTTCGTTTGATCCATAGTTCTCAAGAACCGGAAACAGAGCAAATATTCCGTCAAAAATGGTATGTCAAAATACAGATCATGTTATGCAAGCGCATCGTTTTGAGCAGTTTTAATGTGTCAAAAGGCATCTCAGAAAGAGATTAAAATAATCTGAAATCATGCGCTACACTTCTGAAGCTTAGTTTGATCCATATTTCTCAAGAGCCAGAAATAGAGCAAATATTTCGTCGCAAAGTGCCATGTCCAAATACAGATCATGCGAGGCCACCGCATCATTTTGAGCAGTTCAGTATTGTCAAAAGGCATCTCAGAAAGAGAATAAATTCTTTTGAAATCATGCGCTACACTTCCAAAGTTTCGTTTGATCCATAGTTCTTAAGCGCTGGAAACAGAGCAACTATTCGTCGCAAAGTGCCATGTCCAAATACAGCTCATGTAATGCCAGCGCATCATTTTGAGCAGTTTTAATTGTGTCAAAAGGCATCTCAGAAAGAGATTAAAATAATCTGAAATCATGCGCTACACTTCCAAAGTTTCGTTTGATCCATAGTTCTCAAGCGCTGGAAACAGAGCAACTATTCCGTCGCAAAGTGCCATGTCCAAATACAGATCATGTAATGCAAGCGCATCGTTTTGAGCAGTTTTATTGTGTCAAAAGGCATCTCAGAATGAGATTAAAATAATCTGAAATCATGCGCTACACTTCTGAAGCTTAGTTTGATCCATATTTCTCAAGAGCCGGAAATAGAGCAAATATTCCGTCGCAAAGTGCCATGTCCAAATACAGATCATGTGAGGCCAGCGCATCATTTTGAGCAGTTTATATGTGTCAAAAGGCATCTCAGAAAGAGAATAAAACCATCTGAAATCATGCGCTACACTTCCAAAGTTTCGTGTGATCCATAGTTCTCAAGCGCTGGAAACAGAGCAACTATTCCGTCGCAAAGTGCCATGTCCAAATAATAATAATAATAATAATACATTTTATTTAAAGGTGCCTTTCTGGCAACTCAAGGACACCGTACAATGAAACAAGAACAATAAGATACTAAGAACAATAATATTAAAATACACAACAATAGTGCAGGAACAGATTAAACATTAAAAGCCATCTTAAATAGGTGGGTTTTGAGTTTCGATTTGAATAATGTGAGAGAGTCAATGTTTCTGATGGCAGGTGGTAGTGAGTTCCAAAGCTGGGGAGCAGAGCGGCTGAATGCTCTATTGCCCATTGACGACAGCCGAGCAGAGGGAACAGACAAGTGAAGGGAAGAGGAAGATCTCAGGGTGCGAGAGGGAGCAGCAATGTGGATGAGGGCAGACAAATATGGAGGGGCGAGATTGTGGATGGCTTTGAAAGTTAAAATCAAAATTTTTAAATCAATTAAAAAATGAACTGGTAACCAGTGAAGCTGCTGCAGGACAGGGGTGATGTGATGAGAAGAAGGGGTTCTGGTGATGATACGGGCAGCTGAGTTCTGGACCAACTGAAGCTTACGGAGGGATTTATTAGTGAGACCAAAGAGAAGGGAGTTGCAGTAATCTAAACGAGATGTGACGAGGCTATGGACAAGAACAGCAGTGGCGTGAGGGGTAAGAGAGGGGCGGAGACGGTTGATGTTGCGTAGATGAAAGTAAGCAGACCGGGTGATATTATTGATGTGAGAATCGAAAGATAGGGTGCTGTCGAGGATGAAACCCAGACTCTTGACCTGTTTAGAGGGATAAATAGAACAATCATCAATAGAAAGAGCAAAGCTGTCAGTTTTGGAGAGTGTTGATTTGGTGCCAACAAGCAAAACCTCAGTTTTTGAACTGGTTAATTTGAGAAAGTTAAGAGAGAGCCAAGATTTGATTTCTGCTAAGCAGACTGTAAGAGATGTAGGTGGAAAACAAGAATAGGGTTTGCCAGAAAGATAGAGCTGGGTGTCATCCGCATAGCAGTGGAGCTGTATGTTATATTTATGAAGAATATTACCAAGGGGAAGGAGATAAATGATGAAAAGCAGGGGTCCCAGGACTGAGCCCTGGGGGACACCCGAAGAAACTGTAAAATGCTGAGAAGTGAATGATTTAAGTTGAATGAACTGAGTGCGGCCAGAGAGATAAGATTTGAACCAGTCAAGTGGGATATTGGTGATGCCAAGAGAAGATAGTCTACTGATGAGGGTGCTGTGACAAATAGTGTCAAAGGCTGCACTCAGGTCAAGGAGAATGAGAACAGATATCAGTCCACAATCAGCTGCCATAAGTAGGTCATTGGTGATTTTAATAAGGGCAGTTTCCGTGCTGTGAAGTGGGCGGAAACCGGACTGGAACTGTTCATACAGGTTGTTCTGAGATAAGTGGGTTTGGAGTTGTGTTGCCACAGTTTTTTCTAGGATTTTGGAAATATATGGTAGATTAGAGATAGGTCGTAAGTTATTAAAGTTTGATGGGTCTGAGCCAGGTTTTTTGAGTATAGGAGTAATTGCTGCAGTTTTAAATGAAGCTGGAACAGTTCCAGTGGAAAGAGAGGAGTGAATAATGGCTGAAATAAGAGGGATGAGAGAAGGGAGACAGGCTTTGACCAGGACAGTAGGGAGAGGATCTAAGTGCAAGGAAGATTACTTAGATTTAGAAATTAAATCTGATATTTCAGTAGCTGTAGGTAGTTGAAAAGAGGAGAATAAGTTTTCAGTATGTGGAAGTTCAGATGTGATGCTTGGAAAAGATTCTGAACCAAGGTGCTGGTGAATATTAAAAATTTTTTCATTAAAAAAAGGTCATGATAGAATTACAGAAAGCTGTTGAGTGAAGGTGAGATGGTAGAGAATCTGGGGGGTTAGTGATAGACTTGTAAAGTGAAAACAGAGATGCAGTGTTACCTTCATTGGAGCATATGAGATTGGAAAAATAGTTGGATTTGGTTTGAATAATGCAGTTCTTATATTGTAGGGTGTGATTTTTGTACATATCTTTGTGAATGTTAAGGCCAGTTTTTTTATATAGTCTTTCAATTTGTCTGCCTTTGGCTTTCATGAGCCGAAGTTCTGGTGTAAACCATGGGGCAGACTGAGAAAAGGAGACAGATCTGGTTTTTAAGGGAGCAAAAGAATTAAGAGTGTAATGAAGTCTAGTGTTATAATGAGATACTAAATCATCTGGTGAGGAAAAGTTTGTAATGTCAGAGATAGAGTCGATACAAGCAGAAAAGGATTCTAAATCAATGTATTTTATGTTACGGAAGGAAATAATACGGGAGGGTTTGGTGGAGGAAAGAGGGAGTGCAAAATTGAATGAGAGGAGAAAATGATCCGTTATTGGCAGTTCATCAGCTGACAAGTCGGTGGGTGAAACACCAGAGCAGCAGATGAGGTCGAGGGTGTGTCCTTTAGAGTGTGTGGGGACATTGACATGTTGAGTAAGTCCAAAGCTCTCAAGACAGGATATAAAATCTCTTGTTAGAGAGTTATTGATATTGTCCACGTGAATATTAAAATCTCCTAAAACTATAATATTTGCTGAGAGGGTGGTAATATGTGTTAAGAACACAGCAAAGTCGTTTAAAAAGTCATTATTTAGTTTGGGAGGACGATAAATTATGCCAACATATGTAGGTATGGATCCAGAGAGTTTAAACAGCATACACTCAAAAGAAGAGAATGGAGGAACGGGAACCGGCGAGATTTTCAAACTCTCGCGGTAAATCATCGCGAGACCTCCTCCTCGACCTCCTCCGCGGGGTTGACAGGCGTAAACAAACCCTCCAGGAGTGGATTCATTGAGTTGCCAGGTCTCAGTTAGACACAAAAAGTCAAGTTTGCGATCGCTGAGGACGTCCTGGACAAGATGTCCCTTGCTCGTAAGTGAGCGGATGTTTAAAAGTCCGAAGTTGATCTTGATGTTGTTAGAACGTTCATCAGTGTTAGCGGACCGGGCTAGGTTGGCTAAAACTCTGTGGCTGACAGTCCGACCGGTGTTCTGCGGAGGACGACGAAAATGGGACCAAATGGACTTTATTTGTGTCGATGAGCTCTGGTGAGCACTCCGTCTGGATCCACGGTGAATATATCTCCGGCGGGGCAGGAATGCGATGTCTGGATAGAGATGCAGCACATCTGGCAAAGGCGCAGAGAGATGGAGCCGCAAGCGGTGTAATTCAGCAGCCGTATACTGGAACAATCCCATCGCAGGCTGGTAGACAAGCGTCAGGAGACACCAGGCAACCACAAGCCAAAAGTACGATTTGCCAGACGATAGCTTGTACATTGTGGAGCAGACGCTGACAACTTAGATGCGCAGGTGAGCAGAATCCAAAAGTACCACAGGCGCAGAGCAGGTAAAATCCATAAAACTCAAGGACAGTGGAATTGTCCGAGTTTAGTGAAGTCGGTTCGACTTTAGATGGCGATTGTTGAGCAATATTTAAAAAAGTTTTACCGGTGAGCAGCGGCAACAGATTATGCCAGCGTTCACTCAGACCATGATACAGATCATGTTATGCAAGCGCATCGTTTTGAGCAGTTTTAATGTGTAAAAAGGCATCTCAGAAAGAGAATAAAATTATCTGAAATCATGCGCTACACTATAGAAATTTAGTTTGATCCATAGTTCTCAAGAACCGCAAACAGAGCAAATATTCCGTCAAAAATGGCATGTCAAAATACAGATCATGTGATGCCAGCGCATCAATTTGAGCAATTTTAATGTGTCAAAAGTCATCTCAGAAAGAGATTAAAATAATCTGAAATCATGCGCTACACTTCCAAAGTTTCGTTTGATCCATAGTTCTTAAGCGCTGGAAACAGAGCAACTATTCCGTCGCAAAGTGCCATGTCCAAATACAGATCATGTTATGCAAGCGCATCGTTTTGAGCAGTTTTAAAGTGTCAAAAGGCATCTCAGAATGAGATTAAAATAATCTGAAATCATGCGCTACACTTCTGAAGCTTAGTTTGATCCATATTTCTTAAGAGCCGGAAATAGAGCAAATATTCAGTCGCAAAGTGCCATGTCCAAATACAGATCATGTGAGGCCAGCGCATCATTTTGAGCAGTTTAGTATTGTCAAAAGGCATCTCAGAAAGAGAATAAAATAATATGAAATCATGCGCTACACTTCCAAAGTTTTGTTTGATCCATAGCTGGAAACAGAGCAACTATTCGTCGCAATGTGCCATGTCCAAATACAGCTCATGTAATGCCAGCGCATCATTTTGAGCAGTTTAATATTGTCAAAAGGCATCTCAGAAAGAGAATAAATTCATCTTAAATCATGCGCTACACTTCCAAAGTTTCGTTTGATCCACAGTTCTCAAGCGCTGGAAACAGAGCAACTATTCCGTCAAAAAATGCCATGTCAAAATACAGATCATGTGATGCCAGCACATCATTTTGAGCAATTTTTATTTTTCAAAAAGCATCTCAGAAAGAGAATAAAGTCATCATAAATAATGCGCTACACTTCCGAAGTTTGGTTTGATCCATAGTTCTCAAGAACCGGAAACAGCAACTAATCCGTCACAAAGTGCCATGTCAAAATACAGATCATGTGATGCCTACGCATCATTTTAATGTTTTTGTTTTTTTTGTGTGTGTGTGTCAAAAGGGATTCCAGAAAGACTATAAATACTTAACACGTTTTTACTTTCATTCTCTCACATGTTTTTATTTTCATATCATTTACTCTGAATTAATTTGGCATAAGATCTTTAAATAAAGTAAGCTTTTGACACTTTACATAAATTAACATTACTTTATGTCTGTGAACAACACTTCGCTACACAAACGCTCTCTTTGCTTCTAAAAGCACGTAGTAACCAGGTAAACTCTATCAACATAGCTCCCACTACTAGTTCTTAATGTATTACAATCACAAATAACAGTACATTATTATTCTGTTTAGAAATATGTGAATATGAAATAATTGTTTACGATACCACAGGTTTTGACCATTTAAAAAGGTTCAATTAGAATAATTATTTACTCTGAATAGTTTTATTTTTTAATATTTATGACCAGTTTTATGGAAGTCAACATCATGATAGATTAAGGGAAAAGTCTCAAACACAAAGTCTCAAATGTTTTGAACAATTATTTTAATCTTTACATTGACAGTACACTTTTAAAGATTGGTATCTACACTGTGTTTCAGGAATGGATGAATTCACGAGTCATGTGCTATCCAATAGAGGGCCAGTAGGGGTCCAAAAGTAAGAGAGTGCCAGTGACTTCTAAGGGATAACTATAAAGCAGGCATTGGAGGTCCACTCAAAAAAAAAGCTTTACACATTTTGTTGTTACAAAATGCACAATATTACATTAAAGTGCATTCACACAATCAGAATTATTTTAAGAATTTCACTTTGGTATTCTACAAGTGTGTAGTATAAATGTGTTTGATCTCTTCATACTTTCACTAATATCACTTGCTTCCCTGCAGAGAAATAGAATGCTCTTTCACTGATCATCAGTCTTCATGATCAGGTGCCTTCATCAGTCTAAAATGTGCACGTGCCTGTGGACTAATCATAGCTTAAGGATCAAAGCCCAATGGTACCAGTTAATCCTGGTGTGGTGGAAAATGAGGCAAAAATATCAAGGAGTGGATTTATGAATTGACAAAATCACAAAGTATTTATTCAGGATGCATGCAACGGTTTTTATATAGCAGATCGAACCCAAAGACATTGCGATGGTTGCATCTTCTTTGGGCTTGGCAATCAGTCTTAAATACAATACTAAGACGGCCAGATCCCAGACATTGACAAATCAAATTAATAGATGAGAAAAACATGTTTACAGAAACACGTAGAGTCAGGAGTTTAAATGTTCAAAGGTAATGTCATGACAAATGTCAGGTTGCTCTGTACACGAAAAGTGGAAGAATAGTCAAGTAGGAACAATACTGAAGCATTAAGGATTTAAAACAGTTAAACTATTTATACCTGATAAGAAAATAATAATCGCAACCATTTTATCCCTCTCTAAGACCTTTCTAAGTTCTTACAAAAAAAAAAAAAATTTTTCCTAAACCAAATCATGACACAATAAAACAACAAAAATTATTTTTACTACAGAAAATAATTTGATAATTTGGAAAATCATATGGTCAAATACATACATTTTTTTTCTTCTCATATACAGTTGCATGACATATTTTTCAAATACATGGCAGTTGAATGATATGAATCCAAAAACTATACTATACTACACAAAATCAGATCAAGGATGAGCGCCATTGCATGCTCCGCGAAAGGCATCTGTCCTCTGGTCCAGTGTAGCACAGTGATCTCTGTTCATCTCAGGCAAAGCCAATCTCGGAGTAAGATAACAAACCATTCGCAAAATATCAGATGTCAAACAACTGTATAATATTTATGTCAGAAATCAAAACACTCAGTTCTAAAGAATTAAAAAACATAAGAAAGCATAGCAAGCAATACCATAATTATTTTTATTATATGTTGTCTTTTATTGATGGATGATTTTTTTTGTAATCAGCAAACAATAATGAAAACACAAAAGAAAATTAACACACTAGTCTAGAGCAATACTAATAAAGAAAACTGATAAAGATGGGAACTAACACTGTAAAGGTGAGCTGAGTTGTTGATTCAGCTTAAGATGAACAGTGTGATGCACAGGTGGATGCTGTGAGGATTGGTCACTGGGGCACCCTCTCAAGTCAAAAGTTCTCTTTACAGTCTCAGTAAGGGCAACAGAAGGAAAGTTAAAATGCTTGTTCTGAAAGAGCCAGGGTCTCCCTAGTATAACATCCCCTTGGGCCTGACGAAGGACCCTTTTGGTTTCTCTGTGGAACATGCCAATTTGAAAAGTCATGGAAGGTGTATAGCTGGTGACAACACCTTCTCTAAGAGGTTTTCCTTGTTAAGGATTTGATCGTCATTGGAGTGGTTGAGCAGTTTGGTTGGTTTGTTTGGTTGTTTTCTAGAAGGTTTGGTTGGGTAGTTGCGAATCTGGTGTTCATAGATGCCACAGTAAATGGTGTAGGGTTTGATCAGATCGAAGAACATAACTTTCATAAAACTTAGTGAATTAAGCTTTAACTCAATTTAAGAGGTGAAAGACATTGGAGCCGATTGAATTTTTTAAAAATTAATATATATGTGAACTACGACCAGGGAGAGTTGAAAGGTCACATGATGCGCTACGATGAAACAGTTACAGTAAGCAGCGCAGCAAAAATGAGACGACTGATTCATAGAAAGATCATTTAATATTCGCAACGAATGCGAGGTATTTTTTTTTTTTTTTTACCTCTGTGGAAGAAGCATATGTTTATCTCATTTGCGCGATGACTGTGGTGGTGGTGGCCACATTTCACGACACCATCTCAAAACTTACTCAGAGAACAACATACTGGTAAACCGCACGCAATGCCAGGCTTCCCAATAACTGAAAGAAACCGATAACAGATATGGTTTCCAGTTCATGTTTAGTTCAATGCATTTGTAAAATCTAAAAATTGTGTATGTTAAAATGTTAACAATGAAAAAAATGATCTTAGCTCACTTTTTGTTTTTATATGATTTATTATTTGTACATTGTGATTTCCTTGGACTCTTGTAGAAGTGATCATTTTGAAGTGTTTTGAACTTGTATATATTTTTTTCAATTTAAATAACACTTGCTCTAAGACAAATCATAAATATAAAGTGTTGCATGTAAATATTTATTTGTTTACTACCTTGTTAATTTATTTAATTCATTTTCAGTGTGATCAGTGTCTTTGCAGAGATGAATATCCTTAATTATTAATAAATCCAGAAGAGGGTATCAAAGTGGTAGCCCTTTGCATTAATCAGAACCCAGGATGTAGCTCTCGGTTTCAAAAAGGTTGGAGACCCCTGGTCTAGGGTGTTCTCTGAGAAGGTGTTCAGTTGTTTGGCCAAAGCGCAAGGTTTTTTTTTTTTTTAGTAGGTAGTAGGATTTTTTTTAATATGTTGTTCAGGCCACATCTGAAAATGACTATCAAGGATTGTTGGCTAGAGTTTGGAAGCACACTATGTTGCTTGCTACAGTGTCCTTGTCCTGTTCACATCTCCGTATCTGCTTGTGTATGAGTCAGCTCTTGGGAGATATATAAAAAACTTTGTGGAAATGTTGGCATACGAGTCTAGCAGCTGACTACTGCCACGCCATAATAAAAATATTCAGGGTTCATCTGCATGAAAAGTTCTATTTGGAGAATCTATTGCAACCTTGAGGCTCACCATTAACCTTTCTTTTTTTGCATGTTTACCTCTGGGTACATCTAAATTCCCCTTAAGTGTGAATGTGTGAGTGATTGTGATTGTTGCCCTGCGATGGACTGGCGACCTGTCTATTGCCTGATGTGCGCTGGAGACCCCTGTAACCCCGAAAGGGAATCTATTGCAGCTGTCTGTGTCTGCAGAGTTCTTTTTGGGTTTACGAAATGGTCTATTTGATGAGAGGGCGATCTGCTGCAAGTTGTACGTGTCACTGGATGTGGAAAGGAGAAGGCAAAGACTTTTTGGTCATACTGACCCTGATCTACAAAAAAGAGGACCACGATGTAACATAAAGAGTTTAATAAAGAGCTTTTTGTTCACAAAAAGACTGTTCACAACAGTGTCAGAGTTCTTGAGTGTATTCCTTTGGTAAGCAACCTTTGGTGGAGCGTCACTCAGATGAGTCCACAGGTTAGTAGTATTCGGTGTAGATGTGTCCATGGGTATTCCAGCAGAGATCCGTAGGTGAGGAAGCACCAGATGTAAGCGTTCAAGGAGTGTATTCAGCATTAGGCAGGGAGGAGAGTACGCACTCTCACTCTGTGACCAATCCGAAGATGACCATCATGACCAACAGGAGACCATGGAAAGGTACATTAGAGATCTGAGAAGAGGTGAAACACAGGTAAGTGGACGAGCAAATACACAGAGACATCGACAGAGAACAGCAAGCCAGCAGGAGTCCAGGAAGTGATCCACAGGGAATGACCTTGACGACAGACACTGGGCTTCTGGTAAATGGTTTTTTTTTATGTGGAGCTGTGATTGGTTGACAGAGTAAGTGGAAGCAGGTGATTATGATTGGGTTGTGCTCAGGATTGTGAGCACTGACAGTGTGATGGCCCAGGTGATGTTCGGTGACCAGTTTATCACGATGTACCTGCTCATGAATCTGAAGCTTCTGGTTTTAATAACTTCATTGTACCGGTATTTTATCTTTTTTCTAATGTTTAGCATTATGGAGGATCTCCATAATGAAATGGGCCACATGTAATGGTTTTTCCTTTGGGTGCTGCGGTTTCCCCACATTTATAACATGTGCCCTAGGCTAATTAAATATACTAACATTTAAACTGAATTTAAAACACTTTCATTATTAAACTTTTAAACATAAATACTTTTTAATCATGGCAAAAAATGTAGTGGCATTCTTTCCACAAAACTAGCCTTTGACGACTTAATGTGGCCTTGTGGTCTTCAAGATGGGGTATAATTAAAAGGGGCGTGAGTAGAAATTGAAGAAAACTTACAATTATTGTTGTCTACTGTAACCAAACACAAACAGCAGAAATTGAGACTTCAAACACGTGATGGTGACTGAATGGAGGATGTACCTGAAGAATCCTTTCAAAATCACTTTTGGTTTTCACATGGTTTTTATTAAGTTGCACTTGTGATAGAAAATTGTAAACATTGCATATAACTGATAATGTTATTTAGTGTCTCTGTGACTCGTGAAATGACATGTTTCCTGTGGGGGGGGGCCCATATCGCGGATAACGGACAGGACTGAACGAGCCTCCCGGCCAGAGGTGACTGAAATGCTTTTCTGATTATCCTAATGCATTAATAAACCTGTTTGCTTTCTGTTCATACAATCCCGTCTCTTGAGTCTTAAATATTAACGCGATGATGTATATATTCAGTAACAAATAGCTTCCCTTGGTTTTAAAATAGAACCAAACCGAAGCTCCAGCGCTGGAGACTGATGAACATAATTTATACCTCTTCTGATTTATCAGCACCAGAGGTCTTGGTCTCTCTCGATGCGGAAAAGGCCTTTGACCGCATTGAATGGGACTACCTTTTTTATGCGTTAAAGAGGTTCGGATTTGGTGATGGGTGTGTGTCCTGGGTAAAACTTTTATATTCTTCCCCCTTGGCATCTGTAAAAACTAATGGTATGAGCTCTGAATATTTTTCACTCCATCGAGGGACACGACAGGGATGCCCCCTATCACCGCTCCTGTTTGCTATAGCTATAGAGCCGCTTGCAATAGCCTTTCGATCTGTTCACAATATATCTGGTATCGTTAGAGCAGATAAGGAACAAAAAAATTCCCTCTACGCTGATGATGTTATCTTGTATATCTCAAACCCTGAAACTTCTTTTCCTTATGTCCTGAACATTTTAAAACAATTTAGCGATATTTCGGGCTACAAATTAAATTTAAATAAGAGCGAGTTCTTCCCAATTAATTCGGTCGCAAAAGCTCTTTCAGCATCAACACACCCATTTAAGCTAGCCTCAGACCAATTTCGCTACCTGGGAGTGTTGGTTACAAGAAAATATACAGATCTTTTTAAACATAATTTCATTCCAATCCTGGATCGAACAAAGCAGGATCTTGCTAGATGGACAACTCTTCCACTATCACTTGTTGGTAGAATTAATGCCATAAAAATGAATATTTTACCCAAATTTCTTTTCCTATTTCAAAATATCCCAGTCTTTATTCCAAAAAGTTTTTTTAGGACTCTGGACAAAATATTTTCAGACTTTATCTGGAGTGGAGGCCAAGCAAGAATTCAGAAGTTATTCCTGCAACATCCTAAAAAACTAGGTGGATTCGCTTTTCCTAATATTATGTTCTATTACTGGGCAGCAAATATTCATAGCATCCTCTACTGGAGTCAGTCACATTATGGCCTCTGTCAATGGGTTCCTGCATGGGTTGAAATGGAAGGTGACTCTTGCATGGGAGTTTCTTTACATACTTTGGTATGCTCTCCACTGTCTGCTACACCTTCTAGCTTCTCTTCTAACCCCTTAGTTTTATATAGTCTAAAGATTTGGAAACAATTTAGAAAACATTTTGGGTTTCAAGCAATGTCATCTCTATCCTCTCTATATAAAAATCCTTCTTTTGTGCCTTCTATGTCAGATGGAGCATTTGCGCTTTGGGCTAGAAGGGGCATTGTAAAAATTAAAGATCTATTCCACGAGGATAGCTATGTTAGCTTCTCATATCTTTTAGAAAAATTTAACCTCCCAAAATCTCACTTTTTTAGATACTTACAGACTCGTGAATTCATAAGAAATACATTTCCTCACTTTCCACATGCACCCCCTAAACAAGACATGGACCAGATCTTAGAAATAAAAGTTTCCAAAGGTGCTATTTCTAACATATACAAAACAATTTTCTCATTTACTGTAATGTCAGACACTTCATCCTTGTCAAAAATAAAGTCAAATTGGGAATCAGACCTTAACTATGTTTTTTCAGATGAGGAATGGTCAAAAGTTCTTAATCGGGCACATACTTCTTCCATTTGTGCTCGTCATGCATTGATACAGTTCAAACTGCTACATAGAATCTATTGGACTAAAGCTATATTGTCTAAAATAAACCCAGAAATTGATCCTATTTGTGACCGATGCCGACAGGCCCCAGCAACTCTCTATCACACTTTTTGGATTTGTCCAAAGTTAATCCCTTTTTGGTCTTCAATTTTCAAATCAATCTCTGATGTCTTTCATTTAAAGATTGAACCATGTCCTTTAGTGGCATTGTTTGGTCTGAACCCTGCAAATATATCTCTCTCCCATTCACCATCAAGAGTAATGGCCTTTTGCCTAATAATTGCTAAAAGAGTTATATTAATGAATTGGAAAAACCCTTCTCCACCCAACTACGTCCACTGGATGTACGATCTGCTGCAGTATATACAAATAGAAAAAATTAGGTATGCAATTCATGGTGACACAGAAGATTTTTACAAAATTTGGCAACCTTTCTTGGAACATTTAAAAAAATAATTGTTTATACAACCCTACTCTATGCATCTAATCCTTGCTGAATTTGCTCTCTATCACTCACTAAAACATATGTAAGAATATATTATGGAAAGATTCTGTCCATTATCTGATAATCATTATTAATGGTGCAACTGTTTATTATTATTATTATTATTATTATTATTATTATTATTATTATTATTATTATTTATTTTATTTTTTCTCTCTTCTTTTTTTTTCTTTTCTCCTTATTTATCAATTCGTTCATTCATGCTTGTGTGTATTTACCTACTTACCAAGATCAGTCTTGTACAGCCAGGGGGAGTATTTCGCCTCTGACAGCCAAGCTGGGTCAAAACCTGTCGTTCTGTGGTGGCTAGACTTTTGCTGCTTGTCAGGGGCAAGACATGCAGCACTTGGGCTCTTTTCTGTACTTTGATTCGGAGTAGGAAAGCTACACCGGCTGCTGCTCGCAGCAGAACACGTGCTGTCATCGTCACCACCTTGGGAGCGTTAAAAAAAGTGGATATTTTTGCCTGCTGCGACATACTCTCCGACGCGCGGTCTCTGTCCGCTGATGGGTGTGTGTGTGTGCGCGCATCGGGGCGGAACTCCGCCGTGCGCGACACGGAGGACAATTGTAAACGCGCAAACGTTGAGACAGAAATTACATGCCATCGTATAAATAACATAATGCTATTTAGTTTAATAAAAGAAAAAAGCAAAGACCTGTTATATATAAATTACTTCTGTAATCTCCAGATGGTTTGGGCTGCAGAAAAGCTCCCAATAAAACCACAGGATCCCAATGAGTTAACGGTCATTGAGAATAAACTTAAAGAAAGCTGAGGCTCAAGTGAAACAACAAAGCCATAAATCAGAAAGATTCAAAGGGCTGAATGTTTCAAGTCCATTGGTAAACAGTGAGTTTGCCAGAAAAAGACTTTGTGTATTCTAACCAAGCTTGAAACTGACCTGGAGGCAGCAATGATTGAAGCATTGAGTCCTCCATAACAGGATAACGCAACAGCGATGGGGATGGTCCAACTCATCACTCCCAGTGTATGGTCTACAAAGGTCTTTGAAACAATTGGGAAATGTTAGTGACCCTCGATTCCTAACAAGATAAACCCAAAGACATTTCAGCCTGAAACAATCAATGGTGGAAAATTGATGGATTCTTTCAAAGTGAAACCTCATCAAAGCTGCACATTTCAAGATGTGCACGTCACATGTGGTTTAGCGCGGGTGGAGTGAAGCCAAACCGAGGCGATCTGCAGAAAGAGTTCCGCCCAATATATGTCTATGGGGAAAAGTTGACCTTTTTCCATCAGAAATTACGTTATTAAATTATCTATACAGTGAACAAAGTTCAATTTTCAAGAAAAAAAGTTTATTTTCATGTGGTTCATAATGGAAATTGTGTTGTCCATTCAAAACATTCTTGTTTTGTCCATCCAGAGGGAGGGAGCCACTGCTGCAAAGGCTCTGTCACCTTTAGTTTTTTACTGGGTTCTCTTGACAACTAGCAGATGCTGGTCACGTGACCTCAGGGACCTGCTGGGAGTGTAGAGCTGCACGAGGTCTTTTATATTGACCAGTGCTTTGTTAAAACCTTGGTTTAAAACACTGGTGCGATGTAAAAACCAGGATTTTAAAATGACTCTGATTGGCTTAAATATTCTAAATTAAAATGATTCTGGTGAAGATTCTAAAACTGACATCATCGTTCCGCTCAACATTCTAAAACTGACATCATCGTTCCGCTCAACATTCTAAAACTGACATCATCGTTCCGGTGAAGATTCTAAAACTGACATCATCGTTCCGGTGAAGATTCTAAAACTGACATCATCGTTCCGATCAACATTCTAAAACTGACATCATCGTTCCGCTCAACATTCTAAAACTGACATCATCGTTCCGATCAACATTCTAAAACTGACATCATCGTTCCGTTCAACATTCTAAAACTGACATCATCGTTCCGATCAACATTCTAAAACTGACATCATCGTTCTGATCAACATTCTAAAACTGGCATCATTGTTCCGATCAACATTCTAAAACTGACATCATCTTAAATAAACATAAATACTTCATAAAATACTGTTATTAAGGTACTTAGTAACAAAGTTATAACAATGCAATAGCACCCGTGAGTTCAAAACAAGCTAAAATTTCACAACCCTTGAAGGCAACTAAGTGTTGGAGAAGAAAAACAAATGCTATGAGAGAAAACCCCCCGGGACACCCTGCAAGAGCCTACACGAGCTCTGAGGAACACGTTGAGGACACAGAAATCAGCTGTTCAACAAAACGAGCCCATTAGATTGCGTTATAAACCCAATGTGGGGCGCTATCCGACTATAAGTTAAAATATGTAGAGAAAGATACATGTCAAAGTGTAATTGTTGTGACAGTTTATTACAAAAATGCGTTTAATCGATGAAATGAGACATGGCATCCTGTTTTTGTAACCTACAAACGGGACACACCAGCCCTGCGACATTTTAACAGTACATTCCCGCTTTACATTCAATTAGAACAACGCGTTGTGTAGGAAATAAGCGCAATAAAAAAAGCGAACGTTGCTTTACCAGAAGTGACTTTTCTTCTTTAATGAGCAGCGTATTAAATAGGCAGAAAGCACTTACCTCGTCGTGCCGGTTGTTTATCGTCTTTGTCTGACTGGTGACATTAGCGAATACAGCAGCATCTTTAACTAGTACACCATCGAGCCTCCAGCACTGAGAGCAAGCTGCCAGACAAAGTCACGTGACGCTGGTAAAATTATTGTCACGTGGGTATTCATGCAAATCAGTAGGTGCGTTCGACTTCATGCGGCGCTGCGCAGACCGATCGGCGGCTGACTTGAAGTAGTGCATGCCGGTTAGAAATTCTGTCCGACTTGAACCGGCGCTGACGTCACGTGACGTTCACGTGTGGCATCAAAGTAAAGCGAGAGCGTTTCGATAACAGCCGGCTTGCTCAGCCAGAGCAGCGTTTTAGGAGCGACTGCGCCAGGATATGATGACGTCACAGCTTCTCATGATTGGCCACATTCACCACATGACGATAATCACGCGTTTCGTGCTTCAATCCATACAATTGCATAACAAATCAATTTGCATACCATTTCGTAAATAGTTTACGATCTTTTGACTGCATTACATTTTTTCCCTTGAATTATTGTTATTGGATTTGTGCATAAGTTTATTATTGTCCTTTTTTCATACAGACCACCTATAGTATTCAGCTGCATATTTGAGTAATATTTTTTTATGGAATAACTAAAATGTCAGTAATTTAATGTAATGTGGTCAACATTGATGCTGAAATCTGTAGTAGCTGCTTCACCTGCATGTGCTGCATTGTGCTAGTGTGCATTGTCAATTGTAAAATACAACATTCAGATCACTTTTATACACTGGTATAAATTATAATAAAGACATGCACATTGTACTTGTGCATCTATGATTTTTTTGGTGGTTTTTCTAACCTGCATTTAGCTAACTGAAGGTAAGAGTTAAATGTAAAAAAAAATACATACCACAGAACACAACATAACTACAAAATTATACAACATAACTACAATCTGAATCAAACAACAAAAAACCACAGCCTAATTCCTTATAATGTGCAGGTCATTCATGTTCAATGTTTATAGTTTATTAAAACTTGTTTATGCCATAGATATCACATACATTCTAGATCACAAAAATTACAAACAGACAACCACTTATATCAGACAAATTTAAATCTGTTATGAGTTAATCTGTTAAGCGCACATATATGTTCATTCTGCTGCATTTCTTCCAACAGAAAAGGTATTTCTATAACTTCCAGTTCATCTGCGACAAAGTAGGCAAACGTCATGTTTCAGAAAGCAACGAGATTCCCAACGTGTCCGACTTGACGGCTCCGTTTTCAGCTCCTCCCCGGCTACTTTCGGCTAATCTCGACGATCGGTCTGCACAGCGCTGCATGAGCTCGAACGCACCTACTGTTTCCGACAACCTGTGCTTTTTCGCAGCCCAGAAGCTAAAAGTGAGCCATTTACAGGTAATGTCCCCCTGTGTATGTGATTAAAGAGCTTTCTGATTAACTCTCTTTCACACCTGATGTATTCAAACTCAGATGATTAATGAAGTGAAACAAAGGTTTGTGTCTGAAACAGTTCTGGGCATAAACGGGTCAGTAACACTAACCGATGTTGAGAAATACCATCGCAATATTAAGATTCTGTTTTTGAAATAAACTGTATTTGATTCTGAATGGTTTACATTACATTTAGCAGACGCTTTTATACAAAGCGATTTATATTTGAAAGAATGAACACATATGTAATGTATTTTAGTGATCTGCTAACGTGAAAAAATAAAATAAATTAAGTTTCAGCTGTTGTGAGTTTCAGGTGTTCACAGAACCAGGGACCCGAGTGAAAACAAACAAACATGTACTCTATTATATTTCAAGTTTTTAAACTAATTGAACTGTTTATTAGTTCAATTTTAACATTAATTTAAAAAGTGTTCTGTACCGTATTACAAATTAAAAACATTACACTAAAGCATACTTTATATTGAAGTTGTGTACTGTCTAAAGGATACAAAATATATATATATATATATATATATATATATATATATATATATATATATATAAAACACTAAAAGTAGACACTATATATAACACTAAAAGTAACACTACTTTTAACACTAAAAGTAGACATTTTAATATCAATACAGTAATATTACCATTAAGTGTATTTTTACCCGCAGTTTTTACTACTTCAAAATGTTTCTTTTGAGCATGATATTTTTTTAGTACAACCATATCTTTATTTAGTTCAAATATTTTTCATTCCATTGAACAGTAATTCCCCAACAAACTTGAAATTGTACAAAAAAATACAATTCGAGTGATGAATTGTCATTTTTTACTGTAAAAATTGAGAACAGTTTTTATGTTTTAAAACAAAACTCAAAGTGTTGAGACGAAAAAAAACATAAATCCCCCAAAAAGCAAAAACAAGGGCTAAACAATGTGAATTTTTTTTATTAAAAACCAACATTATACACTCTTCCAAGCACTTTTTGTTCAGTTGTGATTTGTTTTTGTTTTTTTTTACTTTGAAAACCACAAGCCATATCACAGGTCTTTTCTTCAAAGGCGTATTCCTTATTTTCATCACTAAATGGCACTGCTGGCACCGATTTGGAGTCTGTAAAATGAAACTTAATTAATTAGCAAATTATGTGTAATAACTCTTTTAATGTTCATTTAAAAAAAAATATCAAAGTTTATAACCTTTTTGAAACCTACACATTATATTTGAAAGCGAAATTAAACAATAGGTGGGTAACGTGGGATTGGTACTGATGCGTGCAGAGACTTCTAAGGATTAAGTTTCATTTGAGTCTAACTGTGATATTTTTATTGCTAGTACTTTGAGATATTCTTTTAAAAAGTGTTTAATATATTACTGAAAATACATATGTAAGTAAGTGCAAGGTACAAAGTAACATAGCAACGTAATGAAAACGTATATTTACTATGAACTGCAAATTATCAGCTTTTTGGTAATTGGAATAACCCAAATAAATATAATTAAACATTATTTGCATAGTGAGAATACATTAAAAGTATAGCACCTATATATTTTAAAGAAACTAAGAAATTATTTTCTGACCATATAATACAGGGTGCATTTTACCAATTTAGCATATGTTGGTACATTAACTTTAAGAAGTCCGGAGCCTTTTTGGGCGATTTTTACTACTTTACAATTTGCTCTAATAAATGACCTTTAAAAGTTTGATTTAATTTTTTAAGCATAACCCCAGCTTTTTTTTTTACTAATATTTTATAATTACATTACACAATAATTCCACAACAAAACTGAGATTGTGTATTCATGGATTAAACTGAATTGAGTATTATGTTTTGTCATTTTTTTACTGAAAAAATTGAGAACGAACAGTATTTATGTTTTATAACCCAAATCATAAGTGTTGAGAGGAAAAAAAATTATGAAAGAAAAAGCAAAAACAAGGTTAAAACAATGTGAAAATTGTATAAACCAGGCAAACATCTCCTAAATCTTATACACAGTTTTTGGCCCATTATGTCCTGTTTTGTGCCAGAACTTTGAAAAACACAAGGCATTTCACAGGTCTTGTATTTCCAAGGGTTATCCCTTCTTTATACCACTAGATGGCACAGATAACACCGTTTTGGGGTCTGTAAATTAAACTGTAAGACGATTGGGAATTTTCTCACATTTTAAGTACCGTGAAAATTATGAAAACTCTTGCAATGTTCATTTAAACCCAAAAATAAAAAAATGCATTTCCTGTTTGAAACCTACACACTTTTATTTGTAATCAAAATTAAACAATAGGTGAGTTGTGTCATTCCTACCAAATTCAAAATACCACTGTCACTGGCACACGCATCGTTGATTTTTAAGGGTCAGAAACAGAGACATATAAGGGTTAAAAGCCATATTCTTTAAGTATATGAAACATGAGCAATTCTACAATTTATTTGCATCATGATAATTGGTATAGTTTAAGGTAGACAAAAGAATGTTTTGAACATTTGTTTTTCACCTGGAGACAGTGTTATCAGAGACTCAAGGTCCTACAAACCACTGTTCATTCAGTGAACAGAGTGAAGTTTTTGACGTTACGTAACGTTACCTTGAGGTATATCGTATTTCTTTTGACAATTACATTTCTAATGATAAATTTCAACGATTACAATGTGTGGTTTTACATCAGTTGAAATGTGTTCCCTGAGAAGTTCATTAAAAGCAACAAGTGTAAAGATCACTGGGCAAATAGACAGTCCATGATGAGGAATGTAGCACCCTGCTGACTTGAGAAATACTAAGTATTTTAATACAAACTACTCTCTGAGAAGTCAGCCTTGCACAACAGTTCAGAGGAAAGGCCACATGAGAAAAACAGCGTCCGGTCTGAATATTTTATTCATATAGCTACACACATGGCATCAAACAACACTGTTAAAAGTAATTTCTTGCTGCGAATATACTGTACATACATTATAATAGATCTCTCAAACAGAGTCCAAGCCATTGTCAGCTTAGAGCCTATTCCCTCTTTTATAAGAAAGTTAAGTATTAACTCCTAGGATGTCTGTGCATGCATCGGTGCATGTTCCTAACACTTAGACTTTTAATTAAGTAAGAATGACGCAATTCACCAATTGTTTAATTTAGATTTTAAATATAATGTGTAGGTTTCAAAAAGGTTATTAGCTTTGAAATTTTTGGTTTCAAATAAATATTTCAAGAGTTACGACACATAATTTGCTACATATAATAATCCTGATTTTAAAATGTGAGAAAAATCGCCTTTCAGTTTCATTCCACAGACCCCAGATTGGAGCCATCTAGTGGTGAAAAGAAGGAATAACCATGGAACTACAAGACATGTGATATGGCTTGTATTTCTAATTCTGGCACAAAACAAAGCATAGTGGAACACAAGGCGCATAGAACAGTGTATTAGGTTTAAGAGAGAAAATTTTCATAGTTTTGACCTTATATTATTTTTTTTAGGGTTTTATGAATTTCTGTTATGTCTTTTGATTGTTGTTATAAAACTGTTTGTTCTCAATTTCTTGAGGATTTTCCCTGTTAAAAAAAACAACATTTTTGTTCAAGTTTCAAGACTGTTATGGAATAATTGTGTAATAAAAAATATATGTAAAATAAAATATATGTATATATGCAGTTTAAAAAAAAAGATAATATATTGGAGCAAATTGTAAAGTAGTTAAAAAACTCAAAAGTGCTTCTAAGGGTTAAAAACAACGGGAGAAAATATGAGTTTCTTATATTTCCTAAATGAATTTTCTCAAACCTCTTCTATACAGCAGTGAATGTTGACAGAAAATGTTAAGCAAGCGTCACAAATGTTTCTCTACCTCCGATTTCTATCATCATAAACAATGGAAGGGTAATCAAACCTGCCCTTGACCATTCATCAGGTCCTTGTGAGCTCAAAGGAACTTGAATAATCTCTTCAGTCTGTAAATTGAAAACAACGACATCACCGCCACCTTTTATAATAGGTGTAAATTTGATGAGGTTTTTACATTTCAAACTGCACAGCAGCTCAACACTTCCGAGAGTCTGGCCTCTCTTATTGATCCGTCAAAGTAGTTCAAATAAGAACATACTAACATTACCAATATGTTTTACACATAATATATAATATTAATCTGTTATTAGTGGTTTCATGTGCACAGCAGTTTGATAAAACTCAACCAGCATGCCAGCTATGTGTGATCGGTGGATACCAAACCTAAAGTTGTGGCCACCAACATGGCAACATTTTCCCCCAGACAGGAGCAGATATCGAGTAAACAGCGTGTGCGAGCAGTTAAGGTCAGGCCTGCAGTGATGATTTCATAGGTCTCATGGTTCACAGCCTGTCTGGCCCGCAGCACGTCTAAAAGATTATTGAAGCGTCCCTCAGTCATGTAGCGAACAATGGCCTCGCGTCTCTCTAGCAGAAGTCGACAACATCTCCGATCCGCGGACAGCTGAGAGTTCACTGGAGAGAGGAATCGTAACAAACAGTGTCGTTAAAGTGAAACTTGAGAGGTGGAAGCTAGTACAAAGACTCTTTTCATGCTCCGATGAACATTTAATTAAAATCACAAAACAAACTGAAACAAACAAGCCTCATTCAGTGCATGTAAAGGATTTTACATAAAATCAAACAAACACAAAACAAAATGTGATTAGAGCTCAAATCCATCGTAGTCCGCCATGGAAGTGCATCACTGTCTGAGAGTTTAAGTGTACATAACTTAATATAAACTGAGTAATTAAACAAATGCATGAAGGCAATGCTGTGGCCATTCTGAATTATCACCAAAACTCCTCCTGGACCGATTATCAGATTTTCACCAAATTTGTTCCAGATCTTCCTGTGACCATGCTGACTAAAATTGTGGAATTCAAGTTAATTCCACAAAGCGTTTACACATTAAGACGTAATGTTCGCCAAAATGGTCGTAAGGCTTTATCTCAGTAATGCTTTAGAAAATCAACATCAAACTTGGTGGATGTTATTATAATAACCATGATCTGAGGCTGCATCCCAGTACCCCCTAGGGGTCAGCAGATACAAAAATTGGCCTCATAATTTTATATCTGTTCATCACAAACTTATAAAGTATGTTCCAAGATCACTTTTCGTAAGTGAGCCATTCTGAATGTCGGCCTTCTTGGATTTAATCAAAAGTTGTATTTCTTTGCAAATGCATTGACATAGCTTTACAAAAGCTGGCTTGCACATTTGCCAACATGTCCTGAAGGTACCAAGCAAGATTTGTGGTAGCGAGACCTCATGGTCAAAATATATAAATACAATTAGGAAAATGGTGGTAACTTTTGTTAGCTTTAACATGTGTTATTATAACTATGATCTGAGTTTGCCTATGGAGTTTCAGCATACTGTCCCCTAGTGGTCAGGAGATCCAAAATTTACCTTTTAATTTCATATCAGCTAAAAGTAAAATCATAAAGTTAATATCAATATGTTCTGATCATCATGCTGAGCCTGGCCATTTTGATTGTCTGCTCAATAAGTTGTGTGGCAGCTTGGGGTAAAAGATATGAACACATTAATAAAAATGCTATGGTTAGAAATCTGTTCTTGACTTTTGTCCTGGAATATGGTGAGAACACAGATTTTAACCATATTCAGCCAAATTTTTTGTCCACCATGTTATTTATGTCAAAAACCTACTCTTTCAATCTCCTCTCAAACTGTAAGTTCGATTCCTACCTAATTCAAATTTAGGACTTTACTGGCAACAAATTATGAATTTTTAATTTGAAGATGCATCTCCACATATTGGCCCCAAACACCTGTTTGAGTCATCAGTGCTTAACGTTGACCCCTCAATGAAGCAGGCAACAGTACCACCTTTAAGTGAAAGTTTGCAAACCTCTAAATAGAGCTAGAGCTCTCCAATCATTTTCCCTACAATCCAATGGGAATATGTTCATTTGCCTGTCTGCCAAATCCACCTGTTTTAGCGTATTGCTGTTTCCATAGTCCCATTACTCATGAACAAGACCCCAAGATACTTGAACTCTTCCACTTGGGTACATTGTGACTTTGGAACTTTTTAAATAATTATAGTATTTTATGTATTATGTTATTAACTAATGATTAGGTAAATGAGCTACAAAGTCTTCTGAAGCCTAAATTTAAACCAGTTACAGATTGGAAAATACAGACTTTATGCTTTATTGTTTAAGTTTGTGAATTTAAATGAACAAAACAAGAGAAATTCTGAGAAAAACAAAACCCCTCTCGGGAGGAAACACATTGGAGACAGATAAGGCGTTAGTGAATGCTCATTCAGGAAGTCCCAGAGAACTGCTTACTGTGCACATGGAAAAGCACAACACAAACAAGAGCAGATACATCTGCTGTGCTCAGATTCTGCCAACATTCTGTTATATGTACACAGCGCTCCTCCAGGAAGAGAGGGGAGCTCTTTACATATGGATTGAAGCATGCAACTCTCGTACACGTATAATATTCTGGAGAACTCTTTGGAGAGAAAAGCCATTGCTCACCCTGGTTCCCCTGAACTTGGCTGATCCGATTCAGGGTCGTAGGGGAAAGGCATGGAGACCGTAAAGATGTGGATTGTTGTGTTTGGATTCTCTGACGTCCGTTATTAGAGTGGACTGCCCTATTTCCAGCTTCTACTTTAAAACAAGAAATAGGAAATGTAAAGAGCATTCGCAGAAAGCAAAATCCATTTAAATGAGAGATTACTGACCCCTGCAGCCTCCGGTCTGAGAACGAGTTCGGATTGCTACTGGCGGAGAAACCTTTCCTTGTAGATTTTGTGAAGAAGGCATTGGGAGAGTTTCCGGCTGTGGCATAATCTTGGAGGTCCAATTTTTTGAAGTCCTTTTACAACTTTTATTCTTTTGGAGGGTAAAGAGAAAAACCACAGTCAGTGTGTTGAAAACACTCATTAAACATACAGTGCTCAGCATAAATAAGTACACTCCACTACATTTGTCAAAAGAACCTTTAGTTTCCTTTCAGAATCAATTTTTGGATTCTGTATTGGGGAGCTGCATTTCATCGATGGCATTGTGAACTCAACAATGTTCTGCATTACTTTTCCAACACGACAATGATCCAAACACACGTCTAAAGCTTCTGCTGCATTTCTGAAGAAGATCAGGGTGAAGGTGATCAAACGTCTCCTGATCTGAACCTGATGGAATCCTGAAGCATCGCTCTCCATCAGCATCCAGCTCTAAAAAAGGCTCTTCTTGAAGAATGGAGAAAGAACGATGCAGCAGTCTGCCACAAACGTGTTCATTTCATGCCTAGAAGACTCACTGCTGTTCTTAAAAACCACAAAGCTTGTACAAAATACTAGATGTAGTAGTTTTTTTTTGCTGAGTGAAGATTTTGTGATCCAAGTTTGATTATTAACCTTAATTATGAAATCAAAAAAGTGTTCAAAGAAACCCAAAATGTAAAAGTTTGGAAATTGTTCTTTTGTTCATTGAGCTACGGATTTATTTGTACTTTTAAAGGGGCTGTACTCATTTATGCTGAGCACTGTATATTCATTTACATCAAATATAATTACAAACAAACAAAAAAGTAATTGGAAAACATTAAATTGTTTTAAATGTAAAGATGAAAAAAACAACTAATCAGAAAACAACATTAAAACGTGTCTTACATCAAGGTTATGAAGCTGAATGGGAATTCCCCAAGATGAACATGTTTTACGGCTCAGTAGCCTCCTCTCCTGGTGAAGCACATACATAAACACGGTTGAATTTGATTAAAATTTGATGTATCTCAGGGTGACCAATCGTCCTCTTTTGCCCGGACATCTTCACTTTTCTAATCCGAGGCGCACGGGCGGGTTTTTTTATAAATTCACGAAAATGTTAGTGTTAATTAAATTTTTTTTATAGGACCATTATGTGTGTATGTAAATTCACTGGTGCTTTGCACACAATAATACGGTACTACTTTGTTACTACTAAAACTAAAGATAAAAAGTATAAATCATTTTTTGTTTGTTCAGTTAGTATCTTTGTGAGACTCTTCTATTATTTATCTTATTACAGTCATTAAGCGATATTTTGTTGAAGCAGGATTTTTTTAACAGAAGATTCATATTTATAACATTATTTATGGCGACCCCTAAACTGTGAACAGCCGAAGGTAAAAGAAGATTTATTTATTTGAAAAGTGTCTTAGAGAGCTATTATTCCGTCATAAGTTTTTACAGATTTCATTTTACTTTACAGAAGTTAATTGAAGCATAATAAAGCATGTTCATCAACCTCTGAATTTGTGTCTCGAGACTGCGCCAATTGTCATGTTTTTGGAAATTAGAATATGGTCATACTAATGTATCTCAATATACATTTGTGCAAAGTAATCTCAAAATTGATGTAAATTAGTATTTTTTACATCTGCCGGGAAAAGTACTATTTTGGTGAGAAATAAAAAAATATCATGAAGTCACTGGTTCTTGTGTTTGTTTCATCTGTTCGTCCTTAACAATCATTTCAGTTCTATTGGTGACTACAGAAACTATTCACAGTGTTGCTGCTTTTCTACATTTATTATTTTGAAGTCACACACTGACTTTAATAAAAATTGATCTAATAAAAAGTTATCTAAATTTTATACACAAAATATGGCATTTTTTATTTAAAAATGAGAACAGGTGCACTCTGTTTCCCTTGTTCATCACTAGATGCGTTTCCCTGTCCACATGTACCCGGTTATTTTGAAAACGGGTATTTTTCCTCTGCAGTTACACTGTCCATCCACACGTAACCACAGCACTGTTTTCATGTAACCTCCGACCAAGGTGAATCGTATTTTGTACGCTCCACAGCTATGTTCCATGTGGACAGGATAACCAGAGTATTATGTGTCTGAGGGGGTGGAGTTAGTTTGTCGTAGCATATAATAATGGTCATACACTTTGACGGAAACGCATTTGAGTGACTGAAAAATCTTGTATGTCACATAGACAAAAAAATATATATATTTTTAACGAAAATATATTTAAATGTTCCTCTGACAAGATATAGTAATGTCATGTTATATGGCATGACGTTCACAAATATGACAAAAAAATGGCTGCGTTAGTGATAATTCATGTAAATATCAGTAGAACACAAGGAAATTAGTATCAATAAGGTTCTCAAGGACTGTTTTACCGTTGTCATAACGTTTAAGAGAGTTTATTTAAAATATTTTGAAAGATTTGAGGAGCGATGCTCTCCTTTGGATGATGCTTTAGGAAAAATAAACAGTTAATAAATAGTTTTTGCATTGAAATGGTAACTATCAAGAAGTCATGATCAAAATGTCTGAGGAAGTGAGTTGAGGAAAATACGTTCTCCATGTTCACTCTTTATGAAAATATAAAGTGATTCTTTACGTCACACTTTATGACAATTTAAGATGTAGGTGGAGCAAATTGATAGAGAACGTATTTATTTTGAACACAACCAAACAGGATACATATCATTGTCACTATAAATTATATATATATATTTAAGATTCAGAAATACACAAAAAAACTTGTATGTCAACCACCCATTTGCCGAATAAATCCCATTAAAATGTATTTTTCTGTCTGAACTGGGGCGTGATGGGGCGGCATTAATGGACTAACCAAATCCTGTTTTGGTCATTCTAAAATTCCTTCACGTGGTTCGGGATTATCACCTCCCCTTGACCGGCTGCATTTCCAAAGAATAGTTTTCAGCCTCCAAAATACTAGATGACATGAATGCACATATTGCGTTTCGCTACAGGTACGACGCAAGAAAGTTATTATATAGGATTAGTTTATCAGGAAGTGATGATTTAGTTTTTTTATAGATTCCCAGTGAATAAACAAATTTAATAAAAAACTGATTTAAAACAAGAACGTTTTGCTTAATTACTGAATTTAAATCTTCTTAAATTCAAGCATTGCCTAGATTTCAGATATTGCAGTGTCTGATGGAATGGCATCCAATCCAGAGTTTACACTAGCCATCTGCACAAACCAGTGACCCAAATGACCCTAACTTGATAAAGCAGATTAACAAATAATCATAGGTTATACCTTGCATGATTTTAAATGGAGAATAGCCTTGGGTAACATCTGGGGATCAATCGCAGCCACAGTTTCCCTAAGAACCAATGCACATTCTGTAAAAACAGAAAATGTGTTAAGGTTAAAAACATCCATAAGAACTCAATTAAACAAGATTTAACGTACCCGCAGCCGAAGGACGTTTTTGAGGCTCACTGTTCAAACATCGAATGATGAGCTGGGTAAGAACATGTTTTTGTGGGGTCGTTGGTGGCAGGAGCTCAACTGGTACACCCAGCTCCAGCTTAGTCTGAAGAAGATCAATGTCTGCACCAAAACAATTTCAAAGGAAATGAATCAGTCAGACAAAATACACCGTCAGACAAATTAATCAAATGAAAAGATACCATCACATGGCTGCTTTCGATTCAGAGTCTCCCAGAGTAACACCCCAAAACTGAAAAAAAAAGACTTAATATTTAAGTTTACCATTATACTTTAATACAGATTTAACATGCAACTAACCTGTAAAGATCAGCTTCAATAGATGTGGCGGAGCCTAGAAGGACCTCAGGTGACACATAAGGCAGATCCCTATGACGTGGTCCACGACCGTTAGGAGCGCTGGAGTGTAAATCGACCTCTTGACCCCAGTCACACAACTACAGTACAGTAAAATATATTCAGTAGAGTACGAGCTTTCTTAAAAGATGCTCAGTTGGCCCTTGTCCCTTTAGTGATACCTTTGCATGGAACTGTTGGTCCAGAAGGACATTAGTTGATTTCAAAGCTCCATGAGGAAGTGAAAGAGCGTGTAACTGAGCTAAACCTTCAGCAACATCCGAGAGTATCTGAAGACAAACGGCTGTTGAAAGCTCCGGGAAAAGGTCTCTCTACAATGTAAAAGATTATTTTCACAATTAAATACAATCACAGGATTTTAATAGTTACAGACTATTACTGATGAAGCAGAAATGACTGGTAGAGTCTTAGGGTTTCTGCAGGTGTCAAATAGAACACTTTTTAAGACCAGTAATATTATGTTAACCAATAATGTTATGTTAAAATCTTAAAAAAAAAAAAAAAAAAAAAAAAAAATCACTGTAAAAATGTGCATATAAGCTGTCTAAAAATATACACAATACCTGCAGCTTTTCTCCACCAACATCTTATAAAGATTAAAAAAAAAGTCCCAGAGTCAAAGATAAAGGAACAGTAATTTCAATCCTTAATTATCATTCGTAATTAACACTTGAAGAAACAACTTCAGATTAGCAACCAACCAGGACCAGCAAATGCACAACTTCAGGTTTCCATCATTCGAAAGAGCATTTGCAAAATGTATGTATATCCAGCGTTACACTTATTTAGACATAAAATATATGTATATCCAGTGTTAGACTAATTTAACTTATTTTATTTGGAACCAAATTATTGCAATCATTGGGACTATCAAAGTCAAATAACATACAATTTGCACAATTTTGTCCATCTTGTTTATAAGGCAACCAGGTTTTTTTTAATGGGATATGCCAAAAGGCGCATTAAAAATAGGTGGATGGAAATGCAGCTACTGGTGCATTTTCTTATTTTAGATGTGTATTTGCTACTTGAAAACAAGCATAAAATGGTTGTTTTCAATAAATTGCTTTTTTTCCATAGCAGCAATATTTGTTAATATATTAGGCTCCTCCTTCTGTGAAGCTGCTTTGAAGCATCTGCATAAAAGCGTTATATAAAAACATTTGACTTGAGAAACGTGCCGGCTTGTGTTGTGCATGCTGGGAAATCTGCCACAAACACACTCGATCTGACGTGTGTCGGATAATTAAAACCTGTGAATAATAATAAAAATTTTAGGTTTTTAAGACCCTTTTTTAAGAGCTTGTGCTGCTCTAAGAAATCTCCTGCTGCGTCTATTTTTATAAGTTGGATATAATTTGGCTCCCTGCCCTGGGGATTTCCATCTTTTCACAGTCAGAGTATACACAACAGTTTGCAGACCAAAAATTATTATGTAATTATTGTATTACACTACCTCATGCAGTAATGAATGAAGAGATCCTTGAGTCATCCAGTCCCGCACCAGACCCACCACAGAGTGTGCTTCGAACAAACCCAAAGGGACTAATATTCGCTCAGAAGAAACCTGCCCCAAGATTCCAGCTCTATTTAACCTGTCAATCCATTTCCTAGAGAGAGAGGGAGAGAGAGTTTTAACAATTTTATCAAACATCTGCAATGACATTAGTTCTCAATATCTGAAATAACACAAAGCTTTGTCTCAATCTTGTAGGATTGAACTGAAAGCGGGATTGTTAAAAGATAGATTAAAAAATTGAAAATGGATATTATTAAGACATTTACATGTAATTTAGTCACATTGAGAGAACAAGAAACACAGTGTTACGTACTGCAACAAACAGAACATCCTAAATAAATCATAAATTGGCTTTTGTACATCTGACCACATCAACCCTCTTCAATGCCAAAGCGTAAACTCCAGCCTACAAGGTGCAATTCTGGATTTCGCATCAATGGAAAGTTCAGCTGGGCTCATACTTGAGCCACCACATTGGTGAGCAAGCCTCGAAAAGAAAAAAAAAACATCTATATTTTTAGGACATCAGTATTGCTTTAAAGTAGACTAGAGAGCACCCTGTTATAATTTAGACTTGTCTATTTTTTAAATGGGGTTGTTTTGTGGGTGGGCTCATAACGGACACATCCACATGCGTTGAAATTCTTTGTTGTTCAGGAGTAGTCTGACTGTCTGGAAAGCTGCGGCCACACTACTAAACAATGCTACATTACACTGAAGCATGAATACATCTTATAAGATCCCACCATTAAAAAAAAGGCTAATTATTTTGCCAGACACAATGCCATTCATGTCAATGGAGTTTTTTCATAGCGTGACTGCCCGGTGAAACTACAAAATTCTCAGGCATTAAAAGACATGTGAGAGCAGACAGTTGACTATAAAAGGGCATTTCTTAACAAAGAAAAGGCTTTCCAATTCCATACTGTCAGCAATGACTTATGGGTGGTGCGGCAAAACACTCACACACACTTAATAGTGTTTATATGTTTCTTTTAATTGCAGTATACCAATATATTATAATGTCTGAACAATTACTGTACACTGAACTAAACACTAAACATCAGATTTATTTTAATATGTTAATTATTCACAAAGTGTGCAGCTTTTGTCACTGCAGTGCATCTTTCTGGGCTTCTGAAAGAACATTTCCAGAGCATCTTGGTATGGATAGTCTGAAACTTCTGGCCCATTTATTGAGATCCGCATGCAGGCTGCAAGATGGTCCCCTTGCAGCCTATTGCGAATGTCTGTTTTGACCTGTAAATACATTAACTGTTAGGCTTTAAAAGTGATAACTGATAGTAACAACAGTAAAAATCAACTTAACATAGTGATAGTTTAAACCAGGAAATGCCATTGTATAACTAACTAGCTAGCTATTAATTAAGCAATTTATTTATCAATTCGTTCATTCATGCATGTGTGTATTTACTTACTTACCAAGATCAGTCTTGTACAGCCAGGGGGAGTATTTCGCCTCTGACAGCCAAGCTGGGTCAAAACCTGTCGTTCTGTGGTGGCTAGACTTTTGCTGCTTGTCAGGGGCAAGACATGCAGCACTTGGGCTCTTTTCTGTACTTTGATTCGGAGTAGGAAAGCTACACCGGCTGCTGCTCGCAGCAGAACACGTGCTGTCATCGTCACCACCTTGGGAGCGTTTAAAGCGCGGCCTCTGCGACAATCCGCTGATGGGTGTGTGTGAGGGCGGAACTCCGCCGTGCGCGATACGGAGGACAATTGTAAACGCGCAAACGTTGAGACAGAAATTACATGCCATCGTATAAATAACATAATGCTATTTAGTTTAATAAAAGAAAAAAGCAAAGACCTGTTATATATAAATTACTTCTGTCGTTATTCGACGAAAATAAAATAAAATTAACTTGACCTTCAAGGGGGGCGGGGGGTGCCGTTGGGGGGGCGGGGCGCCCCCCTAATATAATGGTAAGGGAAACACTGCGATTCCTGTGACACCATACGGTGCACTCTGCAGAGGAATGGGACGCATGGGTATCCATGAAAGAGGCCTCTCCTAATGAATGCACATAAAACAAGCCTAAAAGTTTCTAGGACCCATACTGAAGAAGATGAAGACTACTGGGACTCTGGGGTGATGAGACAAAGAACACTGTTTCTGAAACTAATGTTTTTAAAACTGTATGACGTCGTAAAGGTGAGGATTTCAAAGAAAAATGCCCACAGTGAAACATGGTGGTGGCGGTGTCCTGATGTGGGGGAGCTGCATTTCATCTATGGGATCATGAACTCAACAATGTTTTGCTCAATACTGAAGGAGAAGATGCTGAATCACTTTTCCAACATGACAATGATCCAAACACACGTCTAAAGCTCCTGCTGCATTTCTGAAGAAGATCAAGGTGAAGGTGATCAAAGACCAAGTGTCTCCTGATCTGAACTCGATGGAACACCTGCAGGAAATTCTGAAGCGACAAGTTGAGCATCGCTCTCCATCCAGCGTCCATCTCTAAAAGAGGTTCTTCGTGAAGAATGAAGAAAGATAGACGCTGCAATCTGTCGCCAACTTCATGCCATGCCTAGAAGAATGTGTTCCCGGTGCGGTCCTCAAAAATCTCACTGCTTTTACAAAATACTAGATGTTATAGTTTTGGTTGAAACAACAAAGGCACATTTTTATTGTGTTTTGTTGGTCTAAATAAAAAGTCAGTTCTATTTGGCACAACTGATTGCTATACAAGTGAACAAAGTTCAATAGTGTTTTTTGTTTTAAGTTTATTTTCTATTTATATTCTGTGTATGTATATTTTTTAGGGTCGGCTTTTGTATTCTTCATTCTGCAGCTAGCACCACAGTGGTAAACACTCGCTTCACTCTGCCAGCCATGTGAGGAATCGGGATTGATGAAAGAAAAAAAAACTGATATATCCAACTTGGCGGTCTATTTTGAAAACGTATTTTCTGGGTCACATTTGAAAGACTGTCATGAACAAAACAGATACAGGTTGTATATGGGCTGCGATACACATAGATTTGGGTCGCAATGGGCTGCAGTCTGAACGTAGTCTTATACATGTCCAGTTCATAGACTGAATTACCATGGGGGCTGAATTATAATATAGTTTTGACAAAAAAAAAAAAAACATATTTTGACCTCCAAACCATGCTGTTAGGCCCTATAAAGAACCTCTAAATTGGCAAAGCTTTACAAAACAATTAAATTACAATTCTTGAATGATTTAGAAACTGAAAAACATTTAAATCCTCCAAAAAGGAGTTGTTAAAAATGTAACAAGTGTCAGTAATGAGAAGGATTTAGACATTTCTTCCTTTCTGCCCCACAATAAATAATTCATTCTCTTTTTTTGATGACAAGAGAAGCTTTGATATGTAGTTAAATGACAGTTTGATTGGTGTACACAGTTCAAACCACAAAAAAATACAAGAAAACTTATTAAAATATCAACTCCTAATTTGGATTATTTGAGATATTGTTTAGTTCTGTCATTTATTTCTAGATTGTTACGGTTTGTCTCTATATCCGATAGAGAGAGGGGGGGGGGTGTTTTGGTTTTATTTTCCATTCATTGGAAATACCCTGAAAGCTGCTAACGTTACTTGTCATTGAGCGGACACGGTCAGACTTTTTTCTACTCTTTCGAATGAACAATCAGTAACATGTTTATACTGATTTAATTTAATATACTGTATGAACTTACCACAGCATTTTAAACATTTTAAGATTTTTTTTTACTTTTGAATGACAACCTAAGCACAACTGATATAAACTCAAATAACAGAATCAAGGCGAGAACAGGTGCAATTAATTAAAATGCCGTTACCTGTCATTTAGGAGCTTGACAGCGACTTTGTTTGTTCCCAACAGTCCTCGCAAACACGCGTTCACACTGGTTCTCACTAAAACGATATTTTGCAAATGTTGCTCGTTAATAATCGGCAAATGACAGTCTTGAGCCATTGCTCTTCAGCTTACTGTCAAATTCAAACCGGTTGGGAAGCTTACACACACTCGCTGCTATTTTTAACAGTCTGCAGTCCAACAGAAAACAAAAGGAGTGAGAAACACGCCTACTCGATGAATGCGTGTGTGACGTCATCTATTTACGTCGCTTACTATTGGCTGCCAGAAATGCCACGCTCTAGTCATGGAAAAATACCAAACTCAAAAATATTTTTTTAAATACTATTTTTTTGTCAATTAGTACGAGGTCATGAGATGGACCCGGTTTATAAAAAGCCTTTAATAATCAGATCTTGAAGTAGAATTAGAAGAATAAAGTTAAACAAAGTAAAAAAAGTATTTCACCAAAATAATCATAATATACGTTAATTTAGTTTTAAATACGTTCGTTACGTTTCAGGTGATGTTTTAATTGAAGGAGGATCAAAATATTACACTTATTCAAACCGTAAACCTACTCATGTAAGAATTTTTCCAAGCTTGACTGAAGGCTGACATTGATTGGTGCACATGCGCACACACGACTTCTAAATGTGGATGGAACCATCACGGTTTCAGAGCTCCGCCTCAAGTCTGACTCACACACGCCCCTCTCAGCCGCAGTCGAAATATACAACATTTTTTGTATACTGTTTATAAATAAGAATTTGAGAACGTTGGCAGTGTAAATGATAACTTTCTAAAACCATTAAAACCGTTTGTGTAATTAACGTAATTTCTGAGGAAATGGTTTTTAAAGTTAGACTCAACCAGATTAGAGTTGAGATCACTGTTTTTGTTTAAATCACTCATATTGGTATGGAAAACTTTCTATGAAGTCACTGCCTCCTCCATAGCAACCAAAAATTCTACCTTGGAAACCAATTCATTTTGCTTATAAAAAATATTTTTAAAAGGCACATTTACAAGTCAGCATCAAAGTTTGGATACAAACCTTAGCCATCTAGTTTCAACTGTAATTTGTCTCTATAGAGGGTTAAATGACCCAGAGTTAAATCGGATGTGAAAAGTCTAACTAAATGTTTACTAAAACATTAATCAAAATGGACTACTGATATCCACAAATACAAATTTAACAAGAAAAAATGTCTAATTCCTTTTTATTTTCTTGTTTGCTTTTGCATTAATGTGATACTACAGGGAGGGAACAAAGTACTAGTTGAATATTTTCCTATCAGTTGCTAACATTTCTTAGTTGACATTTTATTGTCTATTGTTCATGCCCGGGCTCTCACTCATGGTGAAATAACATGCTGTTGCATCAACTGAAGTTGCAGATTGAATCTATTGAACAGCCTCATTTTTCTCTGTATTACAACTTCCTGTTTTATCACAAAAAGTGCTGCCTCAAAGGGATTTTTTTCTCACAAAACCAAAGAATAGTAATCTAAGTAATCTTTCTTAATTTTTTATCATTTCTCACAAGTGAGTTGGAAAGAGATGTTTCCATCTTACAAAAAAGGGGATGTCAATGTGGAACAATAGAAAGTGGAATCATGCAAGCCTTCAAAAAGCTCTTTTGACTCAGATCAAAATAAACCCATTACATAGATAATTAGATAAGATAATTAGATAATTGTTAAGATTTAATGTAAAAAAAACAATTAGGTTTATTTTAAATGTGTTTTATTTACAGTTTAAATATAGGAATTGGTGAAGTGTTAAACACTTTACACCCATATTTAAACGTAATAATTGCTGTAAAACTTGTCATTAAACCAATTAGAATCAATAAGCAGATGCTTCTCAAAAAAACAAATGTAATTAATTATGGTAATTCAACTAAAAATGTGAAATTTGTGTAATAAATAAATGAATTTCAAACGGGGGGGGGGGAAGTTTCAACCCTTGGAGATCTGGAGCCATTTTTTTTTTACCAATTTGCTCCAATTTTTTACCTTTAAAACGGTTTTTTGTGGCAATTGCTAGAAAACGGGTTTAAATAGCACCATAATCAGGCAGCAGGTGAGAAAATAATGAGAAGAGAACACAAAGGGGTGGGGGGACAGGAGAGAAACCAAGGCTGAAAGGATACATAAGTAGGACTGTGACAGAAGGCCCTGCTATACCTTCTCACTGAAAGGTGAGAATGCTACCCACTGCCCCACCACGCCGCCTTAATGGGCAAAATAAAATAACAAAGGTTCCATGGTCACATAAAAAATTATTAATGTAGTAACCATAGTGTAAGACATCGGCTGATGACACATGCACATTTCACATTCTAGCTTTTTGAGCCTAGAAACAGTTCTTTTGTATCTTGTATTATTTATTTGCCATGTTTGCTTGGAAATTATTTGAAAACTTAGAAAGTCCGGGGCCTTTTTGAGCGTTTTACTTTTTTTCAGCACAATAATTAAATTCCGAATAATACATTTGGTCATTTTTTTTACTGCAAAAATCAAAAATGTTGGGATCAAAGTTTGTATGTTGTATAACAAAAGGCAAACATTTTGAGACTAAATAAAATTCATAAACCAACCCCCCCCCCCAAAAAAAATAAAGACAAGGTCAAAACAATGTGAAAATTATATAAAACCATGTGACCCATTCAAAACCTTATACACCGCTTTTGTTTCATTGAGCATATCACAAGTATTGTACTTCCAGTGGTTATTCCTTCTTTTCTCCACTAGATGGCAACGATTTGGGGTGTGTTAAATGAAATTGAAAGTCACATTTTAATTTGAATGACCAAATATGTGTCATAACTCTTGTGATGTTCATCTAAAACCAAAAATATAAACCTTTTTTAAACCTTCACATTATATTTGAAATCAAATTAAACAATAAATGCGTCATTCCTACCTAATTGAAAACAGCTGTTGGTGAGTGCAGAGACTTCCAATGGTTGAAATGAGTTTTTTAAATGATCAAATGAACTGATTTAACTCCTGAAAAAAAACAGGATCAAGGTTTTTAGGTTTTAACAAATAGCAGAACCATTTGTGGTGCTGAGTGAACTTTTTACTTGTTTCATAAAAAAGTGCCAACACATTAAAATTACACAAAACTAAAGTTTCAAATTTCCTCAGCAGATGCCACTCTATTTAGAAAGCTATCATTTAAAAATTTAGGCAGACTCAGGCTAAATATAAAAACAAACACAGATTTACAAATTTTCGCCTATTATTAGTATTCCATGAAGTGCCATCGTGACAAGCAGGCATTTTGTGTTCTAGAGCAAGAATGAAATAAAATTAACTAAATAAAAAAATCACACGGAGGTTTCTACTTTTTATTATTTCATATTAAAATAACTGAAAACACAAAGCAACTTTTTTTCTCCAGAAATACAGCCACACATACTAAACATAAGTGCATGGTTTCCCTTTTTTTATTCTTAAAGAATAGAAAAAAGTGCAGGTCATGTACGATAAATAAAACGAAATAAAAAACACTGCTGAGATCATTTAGTTTCTTTCCAAAAAACACTGGATGAGGAGTGCCCTCAGTTTTAACTAACACTTTATACACTTAACACTTAAACTCTTTGCACTGCCTACTACTTAAAGACCTCATCATAGCTATTTTACAAAAACTAAAGTGCAAGAGTCACTTGACAAATGATGAATCATACATCGGCAAAGAAACACAGCTTATGGCGGGGGATGCAGTGATGCTAAGGTCTGCATCAGTGCGTTGTCTTCTGAGGAGAATCCATGGTCCCGACCAGCAGGAAGAGAATAGATCTTTAAAAAAATGCCCACATTCGTGATAGAAATCTTCAGCTCTTTTCATTATTCTGTAGCATATGCTGTTTTGAAGATGCAGAACTGCTCCCATCGGAACTAGACTCGTCTTTCTTTTTCATCCGTTCGAGCGCGTAGAACCGCAGCATGAGAAAAAATCCTGTTGGGGCACATGGAAAGCAAACATTGAAATGTGCACACCAAAAACAGAGATCTAAGCAAGCAATTCTAAAATATGTATTTATTTTTTTATTATTGTAAGAAGAATTTTAGGATTTTAGAATTTTTGAGACTTTTAGGGTGTAGAATAAGTTATTTAGCTTTTTCTGAGAAAATATGACCTACATTTTATTGTGAGGAAAAAATGTTTATTCCGATCATTTATTTGCTTGAATTTGAAAATTTGATTTTCATGCTAAATTTAAAACTTTGACTCTGAAAATTTGACTCAACATGCTCTTTCTTTTTTCTAACGGATTTTAAGAAATCAATGTACATTGGTACCCCGAGATACGAAATTAATCCGTTCCAGGGTGGCGTTCGTATCTCGAAGCAAGTCATTCGTGCAACGGCTCTCAGAAACAACAGTAAAAGTAGTTGAAAAAAATGAAAAATCAAGTAATGTTTCTTCAATCCTTAAATCTACACATTGTAAATGTAATAAATGATAATAAAACAATGAAAACTGAAAAAAATAAATGCAAAATAACATGTACAGAAACGTGAAACCTTACTTTGTGAGAGAGGCGATGAGTTCATGAATTACGAACACCAACACGAAACCAAAATCCTAAAAGAAATAACGTTTATAAAGTGGAATCTGCTGCTCTGTAGCGCAAGTTAGAGGAGAAACCTTTAGCTTTCAGCAGTTTCCACTTTATAAACGTAATTTTTTAGGACACCTGGACTCTAACCTTATTAAAACTCATTATTGGTAATCTACATATAATGTTTTGCTCGATTTAAAACTGATTTGAAGCTTTTTTGGTGTGATAAAGTAACTTTTATCATTGTCTGTCAATGGGACAGTACCAGGACCCAGAAGCGCCGCGCAACATCACAACTAAATGAGCGAATAGGAGAGCAGAACTGTTGGGTTGTTTACAGCAATCACTTGAGGCAATGTAGTACGTCTACGTAAGTATTGATTTTTCAGATTGTGTTTGTCGTATCATGGAATTTTTTTCATATTCTGAAGGAGAATATTTTTCGTATCTTGGATTTTTCGTAAGTGTAGCATTCGTATCTCGAGGTACAACTGTATTATAGTTTCAGAAAAGTTTTTCTTTCTAAACAGCCTGAAAACACTTGTTTTGAGAGTTTTTTGTCTAATTATAAGTTCCATGAGCATTTGTTGTCAGACATTTTTTGCCAAATTAAAGAAAAGAGTTAAACTAGATTTGAGTTTTTGTTCTTGTTGCAATAGTGTTTTTTGCTGTTTATTAATTTTATACAAGAACTTAGTGAAAAAAAAGATACATTTGAACTCTGTAATTGGTCACGATCGAGACTTTACAAAACTCACCTTGTAAGGAATTGATGATGCAGAAGAGGAAGAGGGTGGCTTCTGAGAGTGGGCCAAAATTGAGGAAACCCAGACCCCACGTTGTTCCATACAAACAGGTGAGACCCCAGATGCTCAGAAAAGCCACGTGAGTCTTCTTCCAGTCCGGTCTGTTGCGGATCTCCCACACCACGAGAAAAAGCATGACTATACCAGAGCTCACCACAAAGGCCAGCAAGCCGATGTTGATGATGTAATGTGCCAACAGGCTGTTGTCTTTCTCCGTCATCCAGCACCTGAACGAGCAAAGACTAGAATCATTTCTGAAGCCAAAACAAACCAAAATTGTGATCTAAGTAGGTGTACAAATAGACATTTTGGAAAGACCGCATTCACTGTAAATAATCTGGAGTGTGATTTACTTAAAAAATGTTGAGAAAATTTTTTCACCTAAAAAACGTGAGTACTCAAATGGATTTCCAAGTTAAAACTGAAACACAAGGAACAGTAGCTTTAATGAAAAAAAAATTAGTAAATAAGTAAATTTTATACATAATCTCAAAAAATACTACAATTGAAACATACACATGAATTCTAGTATTTTTATTTACAAATGTTGAGTAGCTTTTAGTTTGTTTCCACTTTCATCATTAATCGACAGTAGCAAAGTTTCCCTTTTTTAGAATATATAATGTTCTTCTATTAAATGCTCTCAAACTATCCAGTACTTCTATGATAGCAACAAAGATGCTAACAGTGTGCAACTTTAACAGCAATAATTAGGTAATCACATATTCCTACATTGAGCATTGTCTTATGCTATAGCCTTAGACAAACTGTGAGAACCCTAACCAGTGAATGGGCAACCTCACAGTCGGTTAGTGACAAAAAAAAAACAAAAAAAACGCTTACAATGACGTCACGGTGTGCTAATGTCTCGTGCTGAGTTAAAACTCATTTTTACAACGACAGTCTGTTGAGATTAAGGTCATATATAAAACGTAAGACAACTATTGTACCCAAATAAGTTTAAAAAAACAAAGCCTGTTAGCAATGTTAGCATGAATGCAGTTAGCACCCACGGTCAAAAAAAAGAACGGGTAGACAAAAACCAGGACTGCAGGTAGCTTCAAACTCCACACTTTTCATCAACCATACATCGATTAATTAAAATAATAGACAAAATATGAGCTTATCGTTATGAAATTCACATTAGCAGTCGTGAAATGTCTTTTCTTTCCTTGTGAGGCATGCAGGCAATGACGCATGTGCTTCGAGAATGTAACATTACATGAACTGAACCGAGTAAATTTCACTCAAGAGTTTTAATTTTTTTGGTGTGACTTGATTAGACGACAAAAATTAAGTAATATTATTCAGCAAATTGTATTTAAATGTACTTTTGTAGTTTCAAACATTACAAAACAAAATGCAAGCTAAGTGCTGAAGTGTGCATCCCCCTTAAAACCACATATTTCTTTTTTAGTAAAACCTACTTAAGTAATGGAAGCAATATTTGCTAAGTCCTAAAATCCTTTTTTACAGTGCATACTGAATATAAAGAGTCAACCATGTCAGTCCTTCTTTAAGGAAAGCAACCAGTATTTCAGTAAAAAAGTTGTTAGAATAGTTAGATATATAAAGAGTTTTCCTAGTTAATATTTGTCTTAATTAAAACTCCTTTAGTACTAAATTGTGATGCAATACCAGAGGAAAATTATATTTTACTATTTTACAGGGCCTCCTCTTCTCAGATGAACCAAGTGTGCTATCGTCGTACGGTTTTAAAACTCTTTCCCCTCGTGTAGGCAAACCAAACTTCTCTTCAATGATGTTATGTACAATAACTGTCTGTAGTTATCTTTAAAGTGGGCATTTTCCAATGTTTTCTTTTTCTTGTTTCAAGGTCAATGTCATATGGAGATACCAAAGAAAACGAGGTGTGATTGACAGCTCCTCTGTACAATGACGGGGTACAATGCTTGCTTTCAAGAGCCAAAGTTTTAACCCTTGACGGGAATGTTTTCAGCCACTTCAGGGTGATTTTGACCCTAAAACTCTCTTTTATGAAATTTGAATGATTTTGGTGACAAATCTTATTTGTATACATCTTAACAAAATGTAATGATTTGGGGGGAAAAAAGATGTGTTGAAAAATAGATTTTTTTTCTTTCTTTTTTTAAACCTCCATTACTGTGTACATTAAATGCTGGATATACATTGGCATAACAAAGAAGAAAACGTACTGTGGGATTGGTGAATGCCATCCAGAGAACAGTAGAAGAAAAAAAAACATATAGTCTGGCTGGTGAAAGTTAAAGCCCTTTACACACCTATGCATCATCGGCTGCATGTGTTCTCTTGTGTTTAAAAATTAGTGCACAGACCCTCTCCTGAGCACTAGATGGCGCTTCCGTGAACTGTAATTCACTCCATGACACACAGTGGTGCAGAAGCGATTGGCATTGTGTGAGGCGTGTTTATGGAGGAAAAACGATCACTTATCTGTCAATATAAAGCCAAACTATCTGTTTCCGGGAAAACAAATCACTTCTCTTTAAAGCTGGTTTCAGACACACAATTTTAGGCCGATTTATGCCCAGAATCACATGCAAATAGGAGCTTGTGCACACGTGTGACAATCTAACAGATTGGAGTACCAAAGACTCACTCTGAGAGAGTCACAGGGTAGCGAGATGCTTCTCAAATATCAGCAAACGTGCAGTGTGTTCTGACTAAAATAATGTCAGTGATGATCTCTAGCCAATGAGAGAGCCACATCCAGAACAAGGAGAAGTAATACACGGCAATGTAAAAAGTGGTTTCCGTTCAAAAGGGGGTTTCTTTTAGTTTTTTTGGCCCCAATAAATGAATTAAAAACTTGCGGGAAAGTTTTTGCTTCGAGATGTGAAGAAAAATTCAATATACGAACAACCACAAACAGTTCTGCTCTATTATCGGCTAGTTTGTCTGACGTCGTGCTGCGCTTCCAGGTCCTCGCGCTCCAATCTTCCAGTACAAAAAGGGTCAGAAAAGCTTCAAAACACTTCAACAACACAGCGAAACATTATGTATAGATTAATAATAATGTTCTATAACAAATGTTAGAGTCAAGGCGTCATAAAAGAAATAACATTTATAATGTGGAAAGTGCTGTTCTATAACGCAAGCTAAGGAAACACCCGTGGCGAGTTCTCAGAAGCGCTCTCTCCATCTGTCTGCACTTGTGCTTCGTGAAATATCTTGAGAAAGTTAACTTTCATACGTAGTGCTGTTTTCTGCCACCCGTTCCACCTCCTCCGACACATCGCTTCACTCTCAAGGTAAGTTTTCATATTTGTGTACATATTATGTATTTTGCTTGTGTTTTATTCTGTTTTATTATAATTTATTACTTTACCAATGTGTAGATTTAAGGATTGAAGAAACGTAACTTAATTTTTGTCTGGTTTTCCATTTTTTTCATCTACTTATACTGTTGTTTCTGAAAGCTGTTGCACGGATTAGGCGTTTTACATGTAAAACTTGCTTCGAGATACGAAATGTTCGAGATGCGAACGCCACCCTGAAATGGATTAATTTCGTATCTCGGGGGACCACTGTATTTCATGTAATTTGTGCATCAAGATGTATAGTGACATGCAGCTAGTGTTATTCTGACTCGTAGTCGAAGGTTCTATTACAGCGACAAACAATTGGGTAAAGCTGCTGCAGGTTCACAGGTTTGGTTTCTCTTCTCGTGATCTCGAGACCCAAATTAATTCTCCCTCTGAAACACATTGCCGTATGAGCAGCTGGATTGCTTAGGGACCGTCTGCAAAGTGCTGAACCCAAAATATGTTTTTCCAAGAAAATAATAATAACTTGCTCTAAAATGCTCCAGTGTGAACAAAATCAAGCCACACCCCACGGCATGGCTGCAGATTGTACAACAAAACTCATGTTGATGACATTTGAAATTGTATTTTTCTTATTATTTTGATTAAAGACCAGTGGCTCCCACATAATGCTTAATCGACTAATGATCAACATGCATCCCGTCTCGACTGTCGAGTCATCCACTCGATTTTCTTAGGTTAACAATAAAAATGCTTAGTTCAATAGACAAAAGTTAATAAACCATGTCATATTTCAAACACTTGGTTTATATTAACACGTGTAGTGTGTTTTTGTTTGGAAAATGTTGCTCCATAAATATTCTCAATTACAAAGTAACTGGGATTTTTGGTACAGAGGCATGGTAAATTCAAATGTAAGTATTTGTTCCCAGAAATAGCCTACCCTGCCTTTAATATGTAATGATAATACATGTTCTTACATCCGATAAGGATTGTTGACATCATCACTTGGAACAATCTCCCTCACACCATAAATATCCCCAATCGAGAGCAGAGTGCTTACGATAAAAAACGGGAGGCCTGAAAATGGATAGAAAAGAGAAAAACAAATCTGTTGTTCATCATTGTCAGATTAATTTGACGTTGAAAATGAAAAGGTCTTACTTACCAAAGCCTACCAAATAAAAAATCCATATAGGAGGAGGTGAGTCGAACACCTTGCGGACTAGCAGGAACGTGTGAAACACTTCCATTGCCATCCAGCAGAGGGTGCTCAGCAGCCCGAAATGCAAAAGAGATCCTCCTAACGTACAAACTGTTTTGTTTCCAACATTGGCCAGTGTTCCAGTAAGAATAAAGAACAAGCAGAGTAGAAATATTGCCGCCACTAGACCACGGTGCACCAGAGAGATCTGGATTTTCTTCCCTTTTCTGGAAGGCACAGAAAGGACAAAACAACAGTTATTCTATAAATACAAATAATTCCACCATTAAAGGCAGTTTCTACTGTTGGTTACCTGCGTTTGCAGAGCCAATAGAAAAGAACTAAACAGCTAACCAAAGAAACAGCACAGCCCACTGCAGTTATGAAAGTTAGCGCCTCTAGATGCCGAACTGTATTCTTCTGCTCCACTTCCTACAGCATTGAGGAAAAAGAGACATGGTTTCATGGAAAACCCATAGCCACATACTGTAATGAGTTACTCGAACTTACCACAAGAATTGCAAAGTATGTGAGATGATTACAGGAACATTCTGTCTCCCTTTCATTAATTTTAATCGTATCACAACCGTGAGATATCCAGTTCACTTCATTGTCTGCAGTGACACACACAGCGATTAAAATCTAAGTTCCCATGGTGACGCATCTTTGAGTGTTCAGATATAAGCGTACCTTTTTTTGTGTCCCACGAAACACATCTTCCAGAACTGTTAGTCTGTGGAATGAAAAGAAATAGAAGATTCAACAGCGAGTCTCACTGACATCAGTTAGTGTTCAACACACTGTTCAACACACTTAAAGAGGCCATATTATGCAAAAGCAACGTTTCTGACATTCTAAACATCTTTTAGTGTTGTTACCTCATTAAAAACATGCCTCAAGTTTTTTCAGAATGTTTCATGCATGTTTGTGCAATCCCATAATCCTTTTTTGTGAGCTGAAAATGGCTTGATGTTCCTAAGTACTTGACCTCGCTCACTGACCAATCAGATTAATCGCTTGTACAGCTCATTTCTATGCAGAACGAGTGCTCTGCACGACCCAAAGGTGCTGACATCGTCTCAGGCACCAAAATGTATTTGTTAACAAACCCAAAATTACCAAGAACATTGCTGCCTAATAAATGGTGACAGATCAATATTAGCGGTCATGCTAACCAATCCAGCATTGCACAAAACACCTGAAATCGGTAATTAATGTCAATGAAACAACATTAGAAAAGATAAACACATTCCCACAAAACCCTACAATATTTGCATAAAATAGATCCAAACTTTACGCAAACAGCACGAAAGCTCGTTAGCATACACAGGCACTGAACTGCGTGAAGCGTGTTGTTATTTCTACACGTTTACAGTGGATTCATTACTTTGCGAAGTGATGAGACTTACACCGAACTCTTCGATGCACTTTGGACTTTATTTATGTCTCTTTCCAGCCCGGGTGACACACAGAAAACTCTTATTTCTCATTTGAACATCTTTGTGTCATTCTATTTGACTTGCTATTGGCGCCATTATGCCATACATTACCCAATAATCCCAAACTACAAGTCCCAAAAGCTTGACAGTGGGAGGAACAGGGATAAAAGGTGCGGGAATAGTATGAGGTGATTCAAAGAAGTTTTTTCGAGATTCAATTTGTATTTAGAGATTTATGCAGTGTGCATGGTGTAGTGCTAATATAGACGGCTCAAATATTTATTATAAATGCTTTAAAAATTGCATAATATGGCCACTTTAAGTGTATAAGCAGTAATTTGTTATCACGGTATCTAAAAGTTTCCAAAATGTAGATTTAAAAGTTTTACAGACCTTTTAAGGTATGATAGTGAGAGACAAAATCACATGTGACAAATATGTGGAAGGATTATATCAGATAGATATTATCCAAATTCTAATCTGTTTTATTTTTAATAATGTGTTTTTCATTGTTGTATTATAATTGTGTGGCAATTGTGATGAATTTAATCAAAAAGTCTCTATTTTTATTCAAAATTACATTCAATCTCTTCATTTGTAGCCCAGGCTTATTCCGGAAATGAGATTTTGATTTTCTGAGCTGAGAAAATGAGCAGAGATTTTTATTCAGGAAACTTCGTAATTCCTCTCCAGGAAAGATATTACAACAATATCTCTATGAGTTAAAATCTGATCCTGAATCAGATGCAAACACACTTTCAGAACCTGGGCAACTGGGGCTTTAGTCCCGTTGAGTCTCATTAGCACTGGATAATTTAAATCCAGAAGAATTAATAAACACACTAAAAGTGTAGATTAACGAACCGCTAAAGAAATGACTCCACTACGTCACAACCAATCAGAAAGAACGATTGTGTGGAGTGTCTGTTTTTATTGGCAGTGGATTGAGGCAGAGACGTTTCAAGAGAGAAACTGTAAATTTGGATTAGTTAAAGCTAAATAAAGCCTCATCAGAGGCTCACGTTTCCAGGGAGCAGCCGGCAGAAAATAGGTAAATGAATAATTAAAATTCACTTTTGTTAAACGAGTTGTGACCGTGTTCAGTGGTGACCCAGATGTGAACATCAGCTTATTCCTCCATTAAACTACACGTTTAATAAACAATTAAACTATCAATGAAATAACATTGTGTTTTATTTTGTGAGTAAAAACATTCAAGCAAAGATACAAAAGGAACTCAACCGTCGTCAAGAGTTGGATTCGTACCACCACCTTGAGCAGGCCTCAGACCGCTTTTTAGTCTGCTTTTGGTCCAACCAAGAGTTCGCTTGTTGCTTTCTCAAATACCCAAAACAACTAAACTAAAAGGGAAAATTCTTTTGAATTTAAGTGTGAAAGATCTCAAACTCACACAAATCTGCATAAAGGAATCCCAAAGCTGACTTTTTTGTTTCAGATTTTGATATTGAGTCTGAGGCTAGTCTAGTTTTAATCAGATTAGTAAAAAAAATAACGTTTGTGTTTAGAGCAAAAATTAATTTACGTGGGTAAAAAAAGGGAATACTCTGTCACCTACGTTCTTTTGGTTCCTCTCATTTAAATGACAGGTGATGATATTTCTTTTAAATACCAATAGAATCATTAGATTCATGCCACTTACTGGAATCGGATGATGATAGAACCGGATTCTGATGGGTTCCGGGAGGTCTTTAATAATCTGATTCTCTACAGAAATTCCAACAATGTTATCCAGAAGAGTTGACTTAGATGGTCCCTGCTACAGACACAAACATGCTTTAATTGGGAAACCCATCGTCTCTTTTCTTGTAGCTTTACTGCGTCAAACCTGGAATATTTCCTTGCTCTTGTAATATGTACAGACAACTTTAGACTTGTTCCTTGTGGCAGATTTCAGTGCTGGGGGCAGGTAAATGGAGGGTTGAGACTGTGGGTCTACGGTTCGAGGTTCCTGAAGAAGAACACATATGTTAACTATAATGATAAACACATTATATCATGCGTGTTTAATAAAGTCAGGGTGATTTACTTGAAGAGTGAAATTCTGTCCCACGAATCCATCGTCCATCTCTATAACTATACCTCGAGCACAAGGCAGATCAACATCATTGGTATTGGATTTCAGCACTACTTCCTCTATTCTGGAAACACACACAACAGAAGCAGTGAGTTGGGATCACACGACCTATAGATCACAATTTCTGTTCATTCAAATAGTGGTTGATCACTTCAAACACCATGATCACTAAAAGATACAAGCATTTTTTTATATTTTCAGAGGAACTGATCATCTGATTACAGTGAGAAGGGATGTAACATGCAACAAAAATGCGAAAAAAGCTTTCCATAACAACTTAAAAAACAAACAAAAAAAGCATGTCAAAGAGAAAATCAAAGAGAAAATTTTGATGAATATTTTGAATTAAGTAGGAATCATGCAATCCTCCTATTGTTTAATTTTGATTTCAAATATTCGTTTCAGTTTTTTTTTTTTTTAAGACCATTGCAAGATTTAAGACATAAGTTGCAAGGCTCAAATTTGCACAATTGTCTTTCAGTTTCATTTTACAGACCCGAAATCAGTGCAGTCTAGTGGTGAAAAGAAGACCTGTGATATGGCTTGTGTTTTTCAAAGTTCTGCCACACTTTGGCACAGTGTGTAGGGTTTAGGAGAGGTTCGCCTGTTTTTTTAAGTTCAAATTGTTTTGACTTTGCTTTTTGAGGGGATTTATTCATTTTTATTTTGTAAAATTGTTTGATTTTTTTATTTTCATCAAAAAAATTACGTGAATACTCTGAATTTTATTTTTTTATACAATATCAGGTTTGTTGTGGAATTACTTTGGAATGTAATGAAAAATTATTTGTACAAAAAGACGCTGGGGTTGTTCTATAAAATGATATCAAACTGTTTTAAAGGTAATTTTTTGAGTAATTTGTGAAGTAGTAAACGATGGTCAAAAAGGCCCCGGACTTCTAAGGGTTAAACTGTCAGCGTATTGTGTACTGGGCAGTGTGGTTTCTCATCCACCCGCTAGGGGGCATCAGGCTGCAATATAAGTGAAAGTACAGTAAACAAACAGGCTAGAGCAGAGATATTCAAATAAGATATAAAAATTTCAAAGGTAAAAGGTTCACACCAATGTCCAGGTTGCACTTTATAAATACTAATTTTCATAAATAAAAGAAGTCCTTGGTAAATAAATGTGAGGCCTTTATTGTGGTAATAAACACTCCTTTGTTTCTATTAAATTAGAGGTCACATAATAACCCTATAAGACCCACAGGAGTGCCGGCGATCCCATTTGCATATCAATTTTTACATTTTTACTGTGGCGAAAACTGTTGGTTTGGACTGTTTTACTGTTGGTTTGGACTTGCTCAATCGATTTCGATGTGTGTGGAGAAAAAAAATGTTTTACTTTTTTTGTAGTTTTGACACTTTTTTCAGTTAATATTGAATTAACTCTATAAGCATTATTAAAATCTAGGATATAAGGTTTATATTGATGTATGGGGAAATGCTGGCAACACAGCAGGTAAAAATGTAAAATATGCTCTGGCAGACTTGGTTCTATGACAGGTCATAAAGGGTTAAAAAATTAAAAGTCTAAATTTCAATTAACATCTTAAAAAACATAACAAAAAGTTGCTCAAAGTCTTTATAGATTCATCAATGTCTAGAGATAGATCTGTTCCTCTGAGCAATAAATCATCTGTTTTTTGGTTTTGAGTGTTGTATTAACACTGGTTTTGAGTGTTGTATTAACCACAGGGAACACACCCATTGCTGCACCAAACCAATTCAACAACAATATGCTTTAATAAAAATGGCACTAAATGTTTAAAGAAATAAAACAGGTAAAAAAGTTAGATTTGTATGCTATAAAAATGTGGAGGTGATCAGTACATAAACAAAGAGTGTTCTGTAAAGCAAGTAGGAAGTGTTCTGCATTATAGCTTCACACATACAAAAACTTACAATAATTGTGAAAATAAGCAAATAAATGATGCCTTACATGTTTGCTCCTCTGGATTTCTGACTTGCCTCTTGACAAAACTTCTCCTCTGTAGATCAAATGCAGATTAAAACATTGTTTTGTACCTACTCAAGAAGGTAAACAAGGCTGATCTACTTACTGCAGTTGATTGTATCCCCTTTAAATGTGTATATTTCCATGACAGCATGCTGCATGATGTCTCCTTTGACACTGGCCTCCTTTATCCCATAGTGACTGGTGTTTCTCTGGTAGCCTACTGAGAGGTCGGTACAGCAGCTCTCTTGAAGGCCATTTGCTGTACAGAGAGTGTGATTCTTTCCATCCACCTCCACCATCAGCTGGTCCAGCAGCGGCTCCCAGAACACACAAAAGTAACTCTGTTGTTGTTCAGAGCTTGAGTCTAGATGGACGGTTGAAGATTGTGAGCACTTTGCTGTGATTCTCCCCTGAACCGTGAGTGTGCTCAGATTGGCTGAAATCATGATTTCCTTACAACCCGTCTTCAAATCGTATTTCAGATTCCGAGAAGCACCGCCATGGAGCCACTTTCCACACATCTTGAAGTCTCTGTCATTGTCTGCTTCTGTTGCTAAATAAAAAACATATATTAAAAATATTATAAGAAATAAAGTTGGCAACCCCATGTCTCTATGATTTTTATAAGATGAGAAAAAGAGTTATCAAATCGGTTGCTATGGTAAATTACTGTGGAGGAGTCAGTGACAATACAGTGTTCCTCATGTCAATATGAGTAAAATATAACAACCCCCATGTCTCACAAGAGCTATTTTTCCTCTCAAATTTCCTGCACAGAACACAGCACAATGGAATAAAAAGTGCTTGGAACAGTGTATAAGGTTTTGAAGAGAATGTGTGACATTGTTTTTACATTGAAAGAATTTTCACATCGTTTTGACCTCATCTTTGCATTTTTGAGGGATTTATGAATTTTTTTTTTGTCGTAACAACATAGATTTTTTTTTTTTTTAAAAGACAATGTACTTCTCGGAATCACACTTTCTGTAAAATTTGTTGTGGAATTATTATGTAATGTAATGTTCCTTCATTCATTCATTTTCATACACGCTTCTTCCCTTTCGGGGTCACGGGGGTCTGCCGGTGCCTATCTTCAGCACACATTGGGCGAGAGGCAGGGACAGGCAGGGACACCCTGGACAGGTCGCCAGTCCATCGCAGGGCAACATTCACTCACACACTCACACCCTAAGGGGAATTTAGATTATTATAACCTAATCGCATGTTTTTGGGATTGTGGGGCAAACCGGAGTACCCGGAGGAAACCCATGCAAGCACAGGGAGAACATGCAAACTCCTTCTAGGAAGGTCACCGGTGAGCCTCGAACCGATAACCTTCTAACCTTCCACTGCGCCACCATGCCCCCTATGTAATGTAATGCAAAAACAAAAAAAAACAATATCAATCATTGGCACAAAAAAACAGTTTTAAAGATCATTTATTAGATACTGTTTTAAAGTAGTAAAAAAAGGCTGCGGACTTCAACGGGTTAAAATGTTTTGAATGTTGCAGCACCAGAAAAATCACATGGTAAACCACTTATTAAACTACAGCACTTTTATTTTCTCCCATTGTGAGCTGAAGTTATACATGTATATTGTGCTGGTTTTATGTGTATATGTGTATATTTTGAGCTGGTTTTATAACAGAGCAACCACTTTTTCCATCTAGCCAGCCTACTTTTTACCCTTTTAAACTTGTTGACTAAGCTATTTAGATAAATAAAAAATGTTAAAAATCATGCTTGGTCACCATTCTGTCAGGGCGATAAAATCAGGTGGGGAATTAGAAAAAAGTTTGTGTAACACTGTGCTAAGCTAAGGTAGAGACTCCAGGAGAGAGGGATGTTGAATCAGCCCAGTATTCTAACCGTTTTCTTGATGGACATATTCCTGATCTAGTTAATGGAACGTTGCCTCTAGTGGTGGTCCATGTTGCTAGATAGATTGTGTGCATGGACCTACCGCACTTGCTCACCGATTCATTCTTATTTTTATTGTAGAAAATCACTGTGTTGAGGAGGAGTCCTTGTCCTAATGAAATGGCACTGGTTGACACACACACATCCCATTCAAATATCTCCTGTTTGCCCCAGAGTGGTGAGTGCACGCACCATCTCAAGGTTCCTGGTTCCAAATGGGCATGGTGGCCAAAACAGAATTAAAAGCTAGAAGGGGCTTTTATTTTGAAAAACGGTTACTTCCTGTTCTCAGGCCAACCCGGATATGGAAGTGGGGAGGTCAAAGGAAGGGTATAAAATGAGCTATAGCTGAGTGTCTGATATGTAAATGTTGTATTAATAGAGTTATTAAATGAGTTATTGATATATCTATGTACATTTTGTGGTCAACAGATTAGAGAGAGAATTGTGTGATTGTAAAAGGCCTGTTTTCTGTTTAACCACACAGGTATGTAATATTATTGTATAAATGGAGGAATAATTATGTATAGTGGTGCTCCGACATACGCATGCTTCGAGTTACGAAATGTTCGAGATACGGAAGGGCTTGCAGGAAAGTTTTTGCTTCGAGATGCAAAGAAAAATTCAAGATACGAACAACCACAAGCAGAGCTGCTCTATTATCGGCTAGTTTAGTCTGCCATCTGGCTTCGCTTCTCTCTCACAGTGCAAAAAGGGTCTGAAAAGCTTTGAAACACCTCAACATCACAGCGAAACATTATGTATAGATTACTAATAATGTGCTATAACAAATGTTAGAGTCAAGGCGTCGTAAAAGAAATAACGTTTATAACGTGGAAAGTGCTGTTCTGTAGCGCAACTGTTGAGAAACCCTGTGACACGTTCTCAGAAGGGCTCTCTCCATCTGTCTGCGCTTGTGTTTGAAACCATGTTGGTGTCAGTAATTCGTGAAATATCTTGAGAAAGTTAACTTTCATACGTGGTGCCGTAATGTTTTCCGTTCCACCTCCTCCGACACATCGCTTCACTCTCAAGGTAAGGTTTCACATTTGTGTACTTATTATGTATTTTACATGTGTTTTATTCTGTTTTATTATCATTTATTACATTAACAATGTGTAGATTTAAGGATTGAAGAAACATTACTTGATTTTTCTCTGGTTTTCCATTTTTTTATAAACTTATACTGTTGTTTGTGAGAGCCGTTGTACGGATTAGGTGTTTTACATGTAAAACTTGCTTCGAGATACGAAATGTTCGAGATACGAACGTCACCCTAGAACGGATTAATTTTGTATATTGTATATGGATAATATAGTTATTACATAGTATGAATGAGTGTGTGAGGAATGAATGAACGCTCTTTGGCGCTGAGCATGAGAGAGAGGATTGTTTCTGATTGTAAAAGGCCTGTTTGACCACACAGCAATAGAAGAAGCTGGCAATAAACATCCCCTCAACACATTTTTGGTTCTCTGCCTCATCCCGAACACACACAAAACACAAACACAGATGAAAGACCGCTACATAGATGACTGTTAATTACGTCACTGCTTATTGAATTTTTATCTTTAGTCACAATTTTCTTTCTGCCATCGTGCAGTATTTTATCTATCTTTATGTACAGTTTTGTTTTTGGATATACCGTATTTCTCGCTGTATAAGACGCACCGGCATATAAGACACACCCAATTTTAAATGAGGAAGCTCTAGAAAAAAATTATTCTGAACCAAATACTGTAGTAAAATATTTTATATCAACTGTGTAAAAGTTAACAGCACTTTAAGAACAATTATATGCCAAACATGTAACATGAACAGTCAGTAAACAGTAAAAGTAACAAAGAAAGGCTGTAATGTTTCATACCTGCTCCTTACGACCCGCGCTATGGTAGGATCGACGAGCAGAGATGGGCGATGACGTCAGCGCGCACCGACGGCTCCGGAGTGTGATGGGAATTTTCCTATATAATACTACCATCTAGTGGTCATTTAGAAAAATGTAATTTGAGAAACTTTTAAGAGCACACGTCATACTTCAGTCCCGCCCTTCTTCCGGCACTTACTTTGAGAGGCTCGAGGTTCTTTTCCAACACGTGTGTAGGAAATGCATTGAGACTGCTAAATCTTTACAATAAATAGCTGCATTTTCTGTGTTCTCTCTCAAACGGTCTCCAGTGTTTGTTATCAATTGAGAAGGTATATTTTTACCATAACAGGAGCCGCGGCCTCTCTTACGCCTCTCCTACGACCGTGACCGCCATCCGCTATGCGGCGCTCTGCATTCGCCGTGCACCAAAAGCACCAACTTTTCGCCCTCAGTTTTGGGGAAGAAAAAGTGCGTCTTACACAGCGAAAAATACAGTATTTTGGATTATTGTTTTTTGAATCACCTTGTACCAGAGTGCACTCTCGAGTTTTGCCATTATTTGCTTGCTTTTTAACATCTTTGACCCTCTAAAATGTCCTAGATTCGGGCAGCAAAAACAACGTCTCCACACACTGATAATAGTTAATACAACGATATCACACGAGGTGTGAAGATTTTGTACAAATAACGTTTTGATGCAATGCAACTGTTCTACAGTGAACCCTCGCTACTTCGTGGTTCGACTTTAGCGGATTCATGACTTCACTGATTTTTTCCATTATGTATATATTATAAGAGAAAATATATTATCCAGATTTTCTGGAAATTTCAAAAAACGTTGCGATATATGATTGTTTATCATTTGTGCCTGTGTCCTGTATGTAGGTATGGTAGATATCTGTACATTACTGTAAAGGGTGGTTTGTTAACAGTACTATGTAAAGGGAGGGTTTTAAAAGTCTGAATATCTGTTACATAAATACTGTAAATTTGATGTCCCTCCTTCGCAGATTTTCAGCTATCGCGACCAGTTCTGGAACCTATCTACCGCGATAAACAAGGGTTCATTGTACTCACTGTACTGTTCACTGAGTTCACATACTTACATTGCCCCAGCACGAACAACATCGAGGTGATCATACACATTTTTACAGTGGTACAATACTGCTTCATCATAGCTCATAGAGGATCCCTGCAAAGCAAAAAAAAACATTCCATAAAACAACCACATGAATAGAAAACCATGCTATCAATATCTATGCTCTCCCTTTCCTTCCTCTTCAGCTTGATTATCTCTGTTAAATTTCCTCTTCCGACTCACAATTGAAAAGATAGAGTTGCAGGCATCTAGAAACACATCTATTCCAGGAGGCTTATCAATGGGACCTCATAAACATGCAGCGTAAAAATACATTGCGATGCACGATAGGCTACAACTGCCAACTCTTATCAACCAGAGCAGACTCTGTTCTGAGACAAAGAGAGTGTCGTGATTATTCTGAGCTCCACTAGTCTTTATTGTGTCAGTCGTCTACATTGCACATCTACAATGTGCAAAGACACTGCTAATCGGATGCCATTTGTGGCAAAAAAGATTTCATTATAGTGAGACATTATCTGTACATTGTCACTCCTTTCCACATAAATTGAACAAGTTACAAATTAATCTGGCTCTGTGATATACTGGCGACCAGTCCAGGAAGTAGCCCCACCTTCATCCAATGTTAGCTGAGAAAATAACACTGAGATGAGGCTTGTTGTGTGAGTGGTGAATTGTGTAGTTCCCTCAGTAAATATAATGCTGTGTCTGAATGTAAAAACATTGCCAATTAAACACAAGAAGTGGCCTGCATAGTTTATATTTTTACCTGCTGTGGTGCCATTTTGTGGAGTATTTTAATTTTTTATACATCAATTTAACCCTTATATTCTAGGTTTTAATAAAATATATGGAATTAGGTTAATCTTAACTGAAGAACTGTCACAACTACAATAAACCACAAAAAATGTAAAAATTTTTACGAAATACAGACATTTCATAGATTTATCCCTCAAAATTGTACACTCAAATGTATAAAGTGAGACAAAAAATTAAAAACATGGAGATTTTGTGGAAAACATACCATGAACATCAAAATAAACTATTTACACCTGTGCTGTTAAATTGCAAATTGAAAAAATATATATTTCAAAGATACTTTTGATCGCAGATAGCTTTGTATTAAACAAAACTTATCAACATACAGTGCGATAAATAACAAAAATGAAAATGGATTTTTGCTGTGGTGAAACTTTAGAACAGGAGAACACAACAAAAACAGGCATAAATATATTTATAAATATATACTAATATAAAATCCAAAACTAGTTACTATACAAGCTATTTACAGCGCAACAGTATTGGACTTCGCCCCTGTGAGGCTTTTTTTGAGCCTGATGCCCCTCACGGATGGCAAAAGGGATGTTGTGGGATGTTTGGGAGAGATTTAGATACTGATTGAGCGAGTCCAAGCCAATAGTTTTTGTTACGGTAAAAGTCCCGGAAAGATGACAGCATATTGTGGCTCGCAGGTAATATTTTGGGAATTTATCACGTTGAGAATGTGATGAGGAAATATTCTTCATCGGAAGAGCTGTTAACACCCGCGGTGTGGATTATTATGTATTTATTGTGTAAACATTTTCTGGATTTTTTGCACATTTTACTGGATTTCTGCAAACCCACTCGTGGGAAAAAACAGCTCTATGAGGCATGTTTCATATGTAAGTCTAACTCCTGTTTTATTTGTAAAAAGAATTAATGCTCTATCTTATGTGGTTCCAGTTTTAGCATTTAAAAATTGATATGCAAATGGGATGGCCAGTTCGATCCAAGAAGATTTTAACTATAATCAAGCATATTTTTATTGTTCTGAGAGAGTGTTTTTTATCAGAATTTAACATTGATTTCTTAAAATAAGACGCCTGTAATATTCTTAAATATGTTTAGTCAACATATTTCTAGTTTCAAGTTTAGTGACAAAAACAAAAGCTTTTCTAATTCAAGCAAATAAATGACCAAAAGAAGCATTTTGGCGGCACGGTGACTCAGTGGGTAGCACTGTGGCCTTCCAGTTAAGAGGTTGTCGGTTTGAGGCTTGCCAGGTTTCCTCCGGGTACTCCGGTTTCCCCCACATTCCCAAAAACATGCGGCAGATTAATTGAATGTGAATTAGTTGTGAATGTTGCCCTGTGATGGACTGGTGACCTGTCCAGGGTGTACCCCCGCCTCTCACCCAATATGTGCTGGAAATGTGCACCGGCAGACCCCTGTGGCCCCAAAATGGGAATAAGCGGGTTGGAAAATGAATGAATAAATGAATGAATGAATGAATGAATGAATGAATAAAAGATAAAGTGTTTGTTGACCATGTATGCATTTTTAATTATCGTTTCAAAATGCAGCTATAAGATCTTTAAATAGATGGTTGCAGTACCTAGCACATAGTAGTCAAGTTCAGATGCAGCCTGCGGTGCAGCCAATAAATTAGGTGTTTGTGTTGATGCAGTGGGTCGCTATGGTGATGTGCGTGTGAGGCAGTAACAATCACTTTTAGATTTCATTACTTCAAAGCAAAAAAGGAACGAAGCACACGTCATTCAGAAATGCAGGCACGCGTCATGAAGAAATTCAGCTAAATTAGGTTAAAAAAGGGCAAAAAGGCCAGTGCCCAGTTCCTCTGTGCGGTTAGAGAGACAGAGGTATCTCTACTTCCACCCTCTCTGGCCTCTTTCCCTCTGCCATTGTTCCAGTTATGTGTGCCTTGCAGTAACCAAAGAATGTCCCTTTTTGTCTTTGAAAGGTACATTAACCCAAGAGTCTGTTAACATGAGGGACTATTTTAATACCTCGTTTTGTTTTTTTTTCTAATAATGTTGGGGAAATATCCTCATTGTCTTTTCTCACTACACCTGAAACTGATCTCTAGAAATGATTCAAAAGACGTTTGAAGTTCTACGTAAGCCTCTAGACAGCTGAACCACAGAAGAGTTGCATTTCCACCATTTGATGTTGTGTCTAGCAAAGCTGTAACTACCTGCATGGAACAAGAATGTGAACTCTGAGATGAACTGGGTCATGCTTTTGTCATTTTCCTTTGTGACATCAGAGCCAGACACACAAAGTGTGAAGCTTTTCAGTCCGCTGCATTCTGAGCTGAATAGACAAGCAGCAGAGGCTGAGGGCAAAGGTCCTTTATTGGTAACAAAACTGAGGTTACTTTAAAGCAAAAAAAAAAAAAAAAGATGTTCAGTTGCGCAGATCAACCATTATGGTTCTGACAGGAAACCAAGAAACATACGACGTGACAGAAAGCAGATCTACAACGACACAGAAATGACTTTCATTTCAAACAAAGCAAGCATGGTAAATACCTTGTGAGCAATCCCTACCAAATATACCTCCAACTTTGGTTCTTGATAAAAGGAAATGAAGGTGCATCAAAAATCAACTGGAATTTGTTGTATACCCCCTCAAACGCGGAATTATTGAAAGCATGTGCCAACACAAGCTCAACCTTCTCAGTCAGATCTATAGAAGGCAGATAAAGGGAGCATTCCTTTCTATTGAAGTGGACTGGCAGGGGGGTTACGGGATTGCAGAGGCGAGGGTTTCTCTAAAGCTCACGGTCTCAGTGTCTCTTTGATTTGTCCATAGCCTCGGAGTAAATATGTGCCTGCTGCTCCTCCACCTGCACTCCAATTTCCCAGAGGAGCTTCTTGGCTCTTTTTTTGACAACCGACAGTATAAAGTCAAATACAAGGAACCAAAGGAAATGAAGATGCGAGTTTATGAAATCACTCAACGTTGAGCTGAACATGGTTCAAATGTAATCCTGTTAAAGGCTATCGCGGGGGTTGCTATGTGTTGCTATAAGCTTATTATCCTTCATTTAACAGATTTATTAACATTTTTATCACTTTATTTGACTGAGCTTGTGCAAACGTGAGCAAAATGTTAGTCAAAACCGACGCATTTTATTTGAATAGCCAATTAATGAATTATGGAAACCCAGATCAGTAAATACACGTACCTTTAGAATTTTCGCTAATTACATTTTTTTGTACAACCTGCAGGTGTGCAGTGGTGTGCAGCTCCAAAATTTGGTCATTTTGGAGCAAGTTATTACCCACATTGTGGTAAAAATGTATTTTGGGTTTGGCACTTTGCAGACGGTCCCTGAGCGATCCACAGGCAGCAATGTATTTTGGCGAAAGCAGAAGGAGACATAAATGGTTTTGTAACTTGTACGATACGTGACACAGTCTCAGACACCGGGTCTTAAACTATTGAGTAGAGAAAACCGAATCTGCAGTCAGTTGTCTGAATTGGGGATTCTCCTTGTGAAAAACCAATCTGATTTGGCCATGGGAAACTCTTTTTCGTTGACACCACTCATTAGGTCAGACGTGTGGTTGGACCCATTTGGATCGGAGACCTTTACCCGAGACCCAGAAATGGGGAAGATGGAAACCTTTCAATTAGCAGACAATTCTAAAACGTTGTTTTCATCTGAATTCTCACAAACTAAATAATAACTCGCTTTTCATTTTTTTGGAATTGCGTTCTTCTTTTTTTTTTTTTTTGATGCACAATTGAAAATAGAAAAACAACAATGATTTCATTTTTACATTTAAAGTCAACATACTGTGAAAATAATGCCAAGAAGTATTTTTTTTTTTTACTTGCTAATTGCATTTAGTATAGCCAGTTCCAAACGTGAATCTGTTATGCATCCTCTTCCCACAATGTCTATTCAATGATACAAATTTACATATGGAGAAATATGGATTGCCTTTGCATTAGGATTTAGTCAGTAAAGGCGTTTCCATCAAACGTTATGTGTATTTTTTCATGGTTAAAAAAGTTTATCCCACCCAGTTGTACACATCCTTTTTTAATCACATTTTCAAAATTGATGCACCTTTTAAACAACATTTTAAGTTTTTTTTTTTAAAGCAATATTCCATGATAGACTGTATGAGGTGTCAGAAAATGCTACTCTACTTTGCATCCTCGCGCAAACTAATGCTCAAATGTAGCAGTTTTCTACTTGAAAAGACTAGCTGGGATAAGCTTATAAAATGAATACAATGTCAACAGCAATCTGGGCCTTTTTGTGTTTTTTTTTATTATGTAATTTTAATTACTGCACACACTTGGAATAAGCAAATATTTTAAATGCAAAAACACTACATTTTCTCATTTTACAATGTACTACAAATGAAAATGCAGAGTTTTCACATTGTTTTGCATTCAATATCAAATAAAAGCACAATTTTCAATTTTCAATTCAGAATCAAAAATCAAATTAATGCAACGTACAAGGACCTTAGTTCATGGTAAAAGTCTCAAAATAGACCTTAACTAAAGAAAAGAGTAGTTGTCAAAGAAATAGTTTGCAGCTAAAGACAAATTTTAAGTGATAAACTGTATGTACACTTTGCTGCATGTACACTTTCTTTTAACACTAAGAAAAAAGGTTCTTCACTTCTCTTTGTTGTTTTTGAGGTACAGTTATAAGACTTTGTTGGCATAAAGATTTGCCTTTGCCCTTTGGTACTTGAGGTTATATATATATATATATATATATATATATATAGTTATATATATATATATATATATATATATATATATATATATATATATATATATATATATATATATATATATATATATATATGTTATATATATATATATATATATATATATATATGACCAGCAACTTTATATAGCACATTAAAAAAGACAAAGAAATACTTTGCCAAAATTTGTTTTGTACATTTGATGGTTGGTTCTAAATCTCAATTTTAAACATTGGTTTTTAATTGCATTTTTTGAAGATAAAATGACAGGAAAGGTTCCCCTTACGAGCCAAAGACCCAGATTTGGTTCTATGTAGAACCCCCTTTTAATGTATCATACTATTTACATTACCTCACTTGTAAATGGCTTATTGCACTAAATGGAAATCTACACAAGGGTGTGATCATTGCTTTGGTTAAATGCAGTTTTCCCTGGAAAAGTGATTTATGTTGAAGAAAACCAGGATTGTATAGTTACACAATGCTAGCATTGATGCATGTTTCAGTTAAAAGATAACTCTGAGAGAACCAAGATCCACTTTTAAAAAGCACAAAAACAAATTAAATTGAATAATAACACACAATCACATCATAAATACGTGTATTTTTGTGGTGCAAGGGTTTCAAACACTGTATAACCTGAGTGATTGACGTTCAGACGCACAATGAAATATCTTCTTACCTTTTAGACCGACGCTTTCCACTTGCTTCTACCACCTTAGGTCTTCAAACACGCTCGAGGAATCGCTTAAACAAGTCGCCGAGTGCGAGCAGTAACTCTGAGAGACAGACAGTAGCTTACATGTCAAAACAGGCGTGATGTGAGAAGAGCGGGGGGAAAGGGGCGATAAACGCGAGTTACGCAGCGGACTTTCACACGCTTGACTCTCGGAGCTTGTGAACCGAAAAGCAGCTCCAGTCACGTTGTGGGCGGTGGAGCGGAAAGCGAAGCTACTCCTCATTACTACCCAAAAACACCGATAACACGGAATAAATACTTGTACACTTGTACCGCCGATATTTATTAAAATATTTAAACCTTGTTTGTTATTTATTTAAATTACTTTTTTATTAATGGAGTCCTGAAAAGCATCTTGGGGTCAATATGAACCCATAAAAAAATAATAAATAAATAAATGTATAAATAAATAATAAATAAAAAAATTATAAATAAATATGACCCCATTGAGTATTTAACCTATGCACCTTTACATATGTTTTTCGGGTCAGATTGAATGCTTTTTAATTTAACGGGGAGAAAACACGGCTTCACGCTGGTGCAGTGGGTAGCTTGTGTGAAAGTTCGAGGCTCACTGGTGACCTTCCTGGAAGGAGTTTGCATGTTCTCCTGGTGCTTGCGTGGGTTTCCTACAGGTACTCTGGATTCCGCTACAATCCCAAAAACATGCGGTTAGGTTAGTTGAATATTCTTTATTCCCCTTAGGTGTGAATTTGTGAGTGAATGTTGCCCTGAAATGGACTGGCGACCTGTCCAGGGTGTATCCCTGCCTCTCGCCCAATGTGCACTGGAGATTAGCACCAGCAGACCCCCGTGAGGGAATTAGCGGGAAAATGAACGAAACAAAAAATGTATTAGTATTAGTAAGTATTAGTATTAGTAAATTAGTAAACATAAAATGAAGATTTTAACATTCTGTGGCCTCTACAGATTTTGTCACAAAATGAACACAATTACAATTTTTTTTTTGGGTTGATGTCAATATAATATGCTATAATTTTATAATACGCATTATAAGTTTATTTGTTAAGTGTAAAGAATATAACACAACCATACCTGTATTGCGAGAACGAATGGCAGTTCATGTGAATCCTAGGGGAATTCTAATTCTTGCGAGGACTTTAACTTCACCGCGTTATTTTGTTTGTTTTTTTTCTGAGAGTTTTTAAATTTGTGTTTTTGATTTGCAGTACTATTTTTGATTTGCAATAGCTGTTTCTGATTTGCAATCTCTTAGTGCAATCTCTCAATTCAAAATGGCGTCTAAGCACAGGTTTTCTTTCAGTGAGATTTTGTCACAGCTGGTTTTTGACAGTGAGAGTGACTGAATGAGGTATCCTCCTCAGATGACAATGAGACTCCTAGTGCTGACCATCCTGTTGTCCCTCCACCACTAGCAGACATATCACCTCCTAAAATTAAGCTAATTATTATGGTCCCAATCCCAACTTGAATGAGAGGGTAGATTTAGCTCTGCTAATGTCATCAAAAGGGTTCCAGGGCGCTAACAGATATGCTGTTATTCATGTTGAAGACATTAATTTAGCATTTTAGCATTGAATTTTCATTACTTGTGTTCATTTTTATTTTTCGTGTTAAAATTCTCAATTTTTCAGAAAAATACTCAAACCCTTTACCCAATTACGATTATGTCTATATTCAGTATCACTGCATCAGAAACCTATGTCACAGACACGACGTCCATAGTTCTATATATAGTCTATGATGGAAATTCTGCCACCTGCTGAATGAATCCCAATGCAATGGTAATGTGTTTTCTGTCGAAACTGGGAGGCAATGGAGCCGATTAACTTGCACAACATCTGAAATGTTGTTTAGGTAATTGGTAAAATTCCTTCGCCAAAGTCTGTCGTCAAAGAGCAGCTTCCAAAAGCATGGTGACATTTCGTCTATGTAATCTAAGACGCAAGTAAGTTATTATATATGGAAAAAAAGCAACAACTTCCATTTTTCAGATGATATTTGACGCTAGTTTATCAGGAAGTGACGATTTTGTTCTGTTGGACTCGTTGGATGGAAACCTTGCTTTATTCGCAAACATTTTATGTGATATTCCAGTTTAATTCGCATCTTTGGATTGAAACAAGGCTACTTACAAAAGAATCTTTAGTAAAATAAAGCCTTTTCAATAACACCCGGAAGAATCATACTAAGAAAGGCTCCTTTGATTAGTTCTTAAAATGAAGAGTAGCAACGTCTGTGAACGCTGACTTTAATTTGCATCAGAGAAACTGAGTCTACATGCAAAGCAAGTCTGTTTTCCCATCCCAGTATTTCTGGCTTTGTCGCATTCTTATTATGACTGGATTTGTCATATAAAACATATAATCATTGATAAGAGAGTGCTTATCTTTCTCTCGCTCTCTCATGAACAGTTAGAGCACCTGGCTTCCTGTGTGTCTCAGCCGCAATTTCCACAGCATTTATTAAGGCCAAGATCTAACAAAAGCCTCACTGTTTCTCCAGGAGGCTGATGTTGAAAGACTATAAATAAAGAGTCAGATGTTTACTTTCAAGGGCATGTTTGATAAGGACTTTAATTAGTGCACTAGTGCTACTAGTTGAAAGAACTAATCTAATACAAAACAAATAGTTTCACTTTATTTAAAAGATATAAAGGGTTCTATGTGGTTTCAGTACTGTGTTGTCTGCGTTGAAAGCATCTTGAGTCAGTTTAAGGGTTGACAGCTTTCTATTAATGTAGTTGAACTTACGGGTATTGAATTTTCTTTTATAATTCTTCAAGTAAAGAAACGGAGATCAAAGAAGCTAATGTATCTTTGGAAGCTTTATAAATTACACTTTATAATAATAAATTACAGCTTTATAAATTATCTGTGCACTTTTGTACATTACCACATATAAAGCTTTATATTTATTGAAATCAAATTTTTTTTCCACTTGCTGTAGCTGCATGTTTGTCTTGGATTCTCCAGCTGATCAGTTTGTTTAAACTGGGTTTATTTGGGCTGGAGTGCTGAATATGCCTATTTTAATTGCTCAGAGCATTAATGTTTCACAGCTTTCGGTGCATTTCGAAAGGCCTTAAAGTGCTCGAAAAGTCACACGATCGTCAGATCTGGTGAAAATTTACGCCTGAATGTGGTTCGAAAAGTGGATGTGGCAATGGTTCTAGTGTCACCTAACATATTTCAGCTTATGGTTCGCTATCAGTTTGTCATAGGCGAATGAAATTCAGCACACATGTGTAGGGTAGCAAGACTTAAAAATAAGAAAGTAGGGTGGCATCTCCAAAATTGATGAAAAGATGGCTATTTTGCAAAAAAACTCTAAAAAGAACCACATTTGCTTATGTAACAAACTCGACTTAGAGATTTTATCAGTTAATCTCCAAACTTAATCATTCTTATATTTAGGCATATGGAATGTTAAATTGTGAGCTTTTACACAATGTACGTACATCGCCCTTCGAAATCGAACTTTTGCCATAGGAAGTTGTTTATAATTCAGCCATGCACTGTCCAGTCTGGTACAAATTTTCCATGCATATTAAGAGTCATGTCTGAATAAATCTAGGTAGCAACCTACAATGTCAGATATAGCGCCACCTAGAGGCAACTCGAAATATCCCATTTTCTGCTGTTTTAGAAAGCTATTTCAGGCTGTCTATGAAGGACTTGTTTGAAATATGGAACACTTATGTAAGAAACTATGTCCTAAAAAAAGTAAATTTGGACTTTGTTTTATTTTTTTTTGTAAAATTTAAGTACAATTCCAGGTCTTGTACTTTAACAAAGTCCTCCTACAGATTTAATTGACCACCATTAAACTCTTGCAGTCTCTTCTAAAGGCCTTTGCGATGTTTTTTTGAGTTCGTTAAACTATGTGCGCAGAAGTCAACATTTCGCCATAAAGAGAAAGTTCTTATGACTCAGACCTACATTGTCTGATCGTTCCCAAATTTACCAACTACGTTACCAGTCCATGTCTGAACACATCTACAACTCTCTTGGTTATTGCACCACCAGGTGAGTAAATACAACATTTAACATTGAAAAGATACTTAAATACGTCTTCTATATATATGTATTGCGATAAACTGGCCACCAGTGGTCATGAAATCGGAGGTGCTCGAGTCGTTTAATCACTGCTTTACGAAGAGAACAAATAGGTCTCAAAACAAGCATTTTTCTGCCCTTTGATCAAGTTTATTGCTTAAACAAAGATCTTGATCCAAGCGTAGTTCAAAGCCTCCAACTTGTCTCAGATTTCATTTTGTGATTGTAAGACAGCTTTAAATTGGTCACTACATCCTGAAAAGAAACCAAGAATGTCCCTCTTGCTATTTAACATGCATGGTTAAGCTATAGACAATGTGTAACTTGTTCCCCATCAAGACATTAACTCCATTCAGTGAGGTTTCAAATTTCCTCTGGAGGGTTTATGTCTGAACTTGAATGAGTCCTCTGAATGAACACAAGAACGGACAGCAGTCTTTATAGATGACTCATGCTAAGCATCTTTTTCAGAAAGCTGTCAGTTTCAGTGTTATTGAAGTTTAAGGTCGCGAGATCACCTTCGTTGCAACACAAACTGTTTTACAACAGCATTATGAAACACTGTCCGTGTATTTACAACCAATGTATGCTACACTCTGGAGAAGCCTGCATGAACTCATTTCTTTTAAACTGCCATCAAAGTGCTTCAACAGTGACGGTATGAATGTGATTCGATTTGCACCTGCTGTTTAAAAAAAAAAACAAGAACAGAAACATAGGGGAAATATAGAGGCAGGCGGTCCAGATGGTATATAGAGCGAGGGCAAGAGGACAACAAAGACTGTGACTGCTTGGGCTCTTTTGTTTGCTTGCGAAACTGACTCCCACTATGTAAATCCTGGCTGATCTCAAAGGCCGGGGAACTCCAGACTGATGTTTATGAACAGAGATTAAGAGAAAGAGCACAGACATCACATTGAAGTGTTGTCACAAGACATTAACTATTAGACTAGTTCTCTATTTAACTATAGTTTTTTTTTTCAATGTGTACTCTGAAAGGTTAAAGACCTAGGTTTCACTCTGAGATGTCCCTGTTTCGCTTGAACTAATATGAAGTTGCTTTAATATTTTACTATGGTGTATGTTGTTGTAACTGTACATCTCTTAAAGGGGTCATGACAATGTTTTATTTTAATTAATATTTTGTTCACATAAGACTAATTGTATGGCCAATCTCCTTTACTTAAGATGTCTCTATTTTTAATTTATTTAAAAATAGAGACTGTTTATTTTCTAGCCCAGGCTTTAATTAATTACGAGCAACTTTAATACTGAGCCATCAAGGCTTTATTAAAGCAACATTAACAGACGCTGTAATGGTGTCTCCGGCCAAAACAAGTCAATAAATAAATTACATTTACTTTTGTTAAACAAGCTGTGACCATGTTCAGTGGTAACCCAGATTTGAAAGTCGGCTGATTCCTTCATACTTCTTCTTCTAAACAATTAAATTATCAATGAAATATTACGAAATTAATCAGTTCCAGGGTGGCGTACATATCTTGAACATTTCGTATCTCGAAGCAAGTTTCACATGTAAAACGCCTAATCCGTGCAACGGCTCTCAGAAACAACAGAATAAGTAGATGAAAAAAATGGAAAACCAGAGAGAAATTAAGTAATGTTTCTTCAATCCTTAAATCTATACATTGTTAATGTAATAAATGATAATAAAACAGAATTAAACACAAGCAAAATACGTAATACATACACAAATGTGAAACCTTACCTTGCGAGTGAAGTGATGTGACGGAGGAGGTGGAACGGATGCAGAAAACATTACAGCACCACGTATGAAAGTTAACTTTCTCGAGATATTTCACGAATTACTAACACCAACACGGTCTGAGAACTCGTCACTGGGTCTCTCTAACTTGCGCTACAGAACAGCACTTTCCACGTTATAAACGTTATTTATTTTAGGACACCTTGACTCTAACATTTGTTGTAGTAAATTATTAGTAATCTATTTCGCTGTGTTGTTGAAGTGTTTTGAAGCGTATCAAACCCTTTTGGCACTGGGAGAAAGGAGTGTCAGGACCCGGAAGCGCAATGTGAAGTCATACAAAAAAAGCGGAAAATACAGCAGAATGGCTTTTTCTTTGGTTCTCCAAGCAAAAAATTTCCCACGAGAGCTTTCCCATCTCAAACATTCCATAACTCGAAGCATTTGTATCTTGGGGTACCACTGTACTTGCTAATTTTCTTTATATTGTTTTTTTAAAAGTATCCAGTTTTGAAGTCGTGTTTTGATGTTTGAATTAGAAAAATAAAGTGAATTCAACCAAAACTTATTATTATCTCATCAAGGGATAGGTTTTATACTGTACAAATAGTTAATAATTATTAATTTGCCAAGCCGAAACAAAAACAGCTCTTTGGGATGAGCAGATCAACTGCATCAGAAAAAGATCAAGAAGCACCCTTGTGGATTTCTTTATATGAAGCCAATTCCAGAATTTCCTATTATTGTTAATAATTGTTTTGTGTGTGTGTGTGTGTGTGTGTATTTATATACTAAATATGTTACATCTCTGAAGTAACTTCCCCAACACTGTATACAAACTACATTTCAGTGTGTCAAAGAGTATTTTCCAATTATTTTTTGTGTATGAATTGCAAGCCTTCAAATTTTGAATTCTGTTTGCATTATCAGTTGTATTGACATCATTTCAACTTCTGTTTTCGCTCCGGATTTCTGTTTCCTTTTTTGCTGTGGTGTAAGCCAGGAGGTCTCTTTCTGTCATTGCGGTGTTTGATCAGCACCACAATGTCTGCAACATGACGTCTCTTTGGTTAGCTGTCTCAGTTAGCTGTCAAACTGAGAGTCAGCTCCATCACCATCCTCCAAGCAGACGGATCCCCTCACCCCTGCTTCATTAAAATTCAATCAGAGTCTGAATCAGCTGCTGTTGTCTTGTGATTGGTCAGGGGATTGGTCATTCTGCTGTCGCCATGGTTATTTAATTGACTAGTGACAATGGTGATTAAGGCTGCTCCCCTGAGGGTTTAGTCATTTCTGAGGTTGTCAGGGTTGGGGGTTATAAAGGTCTATTAATGGAGAGACACGATCATGTGATTGTTTTGTATTTATGATCAATAAGCAGCACACGGAAGTTTACACCCAACAACAGCACAACACAGTTGTTCTGAAGACATAATAGACTGTGTTACATTATAACATTATAAATAACAACTCCCTGGGGAGAGGTTGGTGCTACTTGATAACATCTTCTTGGAAATCTTAATAAATTGATTTTTTTTGTGAGTGCAGATATCTCCACGTTCAACACACAACATAATTGTTGAAAATATAACACTGTCCGAGAGTTTCATAAAGATTAATGTGGTCAAAACAAGTGAATACTGACTAAAGATGGAAGGAAATAGTGGGAATGTGATCAACCCTATTTTAACACCACTGAATCAACTCTTCAAAATAATAATTTTATTCTGAATATGTTAAAATGACTCAGTTTAAATCGATTCAAATTAAAGCTGCAAGCAGTGATCAAAGGGCTCGAGCGCTTCCGGCAACATTGACTCTCTGTGGCCAGTTTGTTGCAATATGCACCACGACCAATCGCTATTTAGGATAAGTAAACAATCGTGAAGCGTTTAAATTACTGAACAATAGGCAAAGGAAATAACAAAAAAAAAACCCATCTCAAAGTGCCATGAACATGCCATGGTACTATTTTGGCCAATATTCTTGTCACATATGTCCAAATGGGTAAAAAAGAAATACCTTATCAATGTTAAGTATTGTTCCTCCTGAGACCACCTGGTGGCCAAATAACAGAGAATACAAGTTAATAGCTTTCTGTTTATAGCGAAATGTTGACTTTTGAGAACACATTTTACAGTTTAACAGTAAAAAAGCTGCACAATTAAACACCCCATATGCCTTAAGACATATGGCTAACATGCGGCCTGCGGGCTGCAAGCCCGCCATGCCGTCCAATCCTGCGGAGTGATTTTGGAGAGAGAGAGAGCAGGGAGTTCACTGTGTACATTTTTAATAATACATTTCGAATGAATTGCTTTGCTAATAAATTGTTTTTAACCAAGTATTTATCAATGCTGTTGTGCTGCTAAAAGCTTGTTGTTGTTTTTTTTTTAAGTGTAAACTTTCTGAGTCTGAAGTCAGTACGAAGCTGAAGCTAACAGTGAATTAAACACGATATGTTTGTTTAAAACTGCAGTGTAATTAATTCCTTTAAAACATTTTTTTTCTTAAAAAAAAAACATTACAAGTGAGTTATTCCATCTAACCTACTGTTTAGTTTTGTAACTGGGAGCTCAATGTGAAGAGTTTCAATATGAGGTGAAAGGGTTGCTCCTGACTTCTGAAGCACATTTAGAGGTTTTTTTTTTTCAAAATGTGACTGTTTTTGGTTTTTCAGAACATTTTTTGTGGAAATATTTGTTCATCAAAATGTATTGCTCTCAGAATATGGTTCTTTGCTGAAAAAAAAACCCCACAAACAAACTATGAATAGGAAAAATAAGATGTATTTAATGAATGACAATTAAGGCAATCAATGATTTTTCTACATGATTTGTCTAGTCCGGCCCCCAGAAGCTCCATGCGGTCCACGAGCTTAAATGAGTTTGCACCCATGTCTTAAGGTAAGACTGATGGAATTTGGAGGTGAACTGATAGAGTACCACTTTTTTTAGAGCTTTATAGAAAATAACTGATGTCCTGGTGATTTTGGAAACTCCTGACTTTTTAAAATATATCTTGATATCTTAAATTCGAAGAAAAAAAAGCTTCACAATTTAACATTCCCGAGGCATTTAGATGGGACATGCAAAAGTTCTATAATGATAACAAGAAGTCTCTTGGGAGTTGTTAAATTATGAAGCCTGGAATTGTACATTTTACAAGAAAAATGTAAAATAACCGATTTCCTGTAAATTTTAGAACTCACTCCAATTTACATTTTTGTATCTTTGAATACGATCTGAAATAGCAGTATAAAAACTTAGAAAATGGGATATTCCCTGTTGCCGCTAGGTGGTACTATAACTGAGCCTGTAGGTTGATGGGCTCGTTCAGACTTAAGCTGTGCTCCAATGCAGGTTCTAAAAGCCTCCGGAGGGGTTTCTCCTACCCAGAGAATGCAAAAAAAAGATGCTCTCGCTTCTTATTCTTCTTCTGTTGTTTTTTTGGCAGTTTGCTTATGGTGCATTAGCGCCACCAGCTGGATCAGTAGTTTGGATCCCGAATTGAACGTGAAAAGTTCTTGTATCTTTAATATTTAAGTACTTTCGTTGCTTAATTTATTTTATAGTGTTTTAGATTTTAATTTTAAATTGTAAACAGTTATATTTCTTTCTCTCTTTTTTAATTTTCAATACATTGTATTAAAACTGGCTCTGTATTTTCCTTTTTAGTTGCATTGGTCACATACATACATATATACATACATATATATATAATTTTTTTTTTTCATTTATGTATGTATGTATGTACGTACATACATGCATGCATACATACATACGTACAAACATACATACATAAATACATACATACACATATATATATACACATATACTAACAGCTAATGATCTATGCGGGATAACAATGCGGACATTTATAATACAGATAACAGATGGGGAGTGGAATCGTACGATCTGCACTGATTGGAGATGCACAGACATATTAAATGAATAAGTGAAGTAGTATGTTGTGCCTAGGAGAGGAAACCTAATCCATAAGCATCAATTTGCCATGCATGAAACAACACATCAGATGTTCACTCTCATGGAGATAACAAAACTGTCCAACTCAAACGAAGCACATACTCCCCCATGTGATTGCTTTTAACCAGAACAGGACAAGGTAGAGAAAAAAAGAATAAGAATAGACTCAAATACACTACTGTTGCTTGGACCAAATTATACTTAATAATTCAGTTTGAGTCTACATATATTTAATATATTTCAGTTGGAAAGATGTACACAACATTGTCTGATAAAAATAGATTTTGAGTGATTGGAGAGTGGTCATATAAGCAGTTAGTTAATATATATCTTCAAACACCAGGAAAAGTTAATAATATAAGCTGTAATAAAGAAGTCTGTTTCAGCTGTAACAGAGAAGGTTAGAATCACTCTCATAACCTGCTCAGAAGACCCCAAAGACACTGATTGAGACATTCGGATACAGAAAACACATAGTTTCTCCATTACAGCCTTTTCTATTGCATTCAAGAGTGCACAGGCCCGAGGTCAGGCTGACCTGAGTTTAAAAAATTCACTGACCCCCACCGCTCCTGAAAGCTAAAGTCAGCATTTCTTGCAATAAGCACATGATGTTCCATGTCCCCCCTCTTGTAAAAGTGGTTTTTGCAAACCCACTGATCTGAAATGTATAAATACCCTGACTGGTTGATGCATGATCCCTGTGTCGTGTTTCTTTCCTTGTCACCCTGAGATCTCAGAAAACTTTGTCTCGAGGGAAAAGGAACAGAGTCCTTCCATCACAAGTTTCATGCTCTATGTCTTATATTACACATCTTGTGTCGACCCATGCTGTTCCCAATGGAGCAGTTTAAATGTTCAACAGGGAGGAAGGAAACAGAGCTGAGAGATATACATAAACATATAAACATTTTTGTCCTTCTCTCTTGAGGGAAAACAACATTACCATGCAAAGATCAATGCTCAGCTTGTGCTTATTGTTTACCACCACTAGTAGTCACTAACATCCTCCTGTAGGTTAAAGTGAGCAGTAACTCACTTTAAAAGATTATATTATTTTACTCACTTTCACAGATTTGGATTTATTAAAAAAATAACTGTCACATTCGAAAATCTAAGTGTTCCAGCTCCAAATCTATATTGAGTAAAAATCTCAAAATTCCACAATTTTATAGACAGCAGCAAGTCTTCTAGCCATGGAACGAACAAGTTGGCGATAGATTGCAGCATTAATCTTTCTTCAAGAAGAACCTCTTTTAGAGGCCTCAGAATTCCCTGCAGGTGTTCAGATCAGGAGACACTTGGCCTTCGAACACCTTCACCTTGTTCTTTTTCATAAATACAGCAGGAGTAGGATATTTATCGTGCCACTAGTGGATACAGAAACAAACCAATCAAATAACATAAATGTATATAAATGAACACTGAAGCTACAAACAAAAAGATAAATGCACTTGGGCAAAACCTTGCTAGTTAACAGGGGTCAGCTACCCCCCCCCCCGATGTGTCCTCTCTTCTAAAGGAGAGCTCAGGTAGGAAGAATCCAAAAGCAGGCGAGTATAAATCAAACAAACAACTTCCTTTCTCAGATTTTGTGTAATTTCTCTACCATGGGGAGCCATTGCTGAGAAAAGAGCTGCTTGATGGCGCTCACTTAGCGATCAATAGCATGCTACAAATCCTCTGTTTTCTCCACATTATTGTCAAACATCTCCTTGTAATCAGCCACAAACAATTAACCATACATTGCAATACAAATGCTTGTATTGTGTTTTTGAGGACTCAGTAAGCATAAGTGTTGTGAGATAATGGAGTGACCTTGACAGGAATTGATAATGCAGAAAAGGAAGGGGTTGGCCTCTAAAAAAAGGCCAGAGTAAAAGATACTCCAGCCCTACTGTTCTGAACAGACAGATAAACGAGACAAAATGCGTGCCTTTCTTTTTCATTTCACGATAACCTCCTCTCTTTATAATGTGGTTCAAAATAAAAAGTTTCAAATATTTCCTCTGATTCATTGGGGAATTTTTGTGCGTGCGTTCATGAACTTCGGATATTGCCAATGTAAACCCAGGACTTTATCTCTGGAAAAAGAAAACCAGACAAAATGGCATTTGTGTTTGATAAGCATTCCATTCAGACCCCCTTTTTCTTTTAGAGAGACACACAAAGCAGCACATCACCAAGGTGACAAATATGCTCATAAACATCACATTTTTTTAAAATTACAACTTTTAATAATTTCTTATGTTGCAGTTCACATCTTAAAACATTACAAATGACAAGACACAGACTTTGTTTATGCATTTATTTTATTAGAATAGCAATTTGTTTGGGTGCACACATTCTAGTTACATTACTTATGAAATGTATATGCTGTCTTTGTTAATTCTTGTTTCTTTTGAGTTTAAGTTATTAAAGCAAGATTAATTTCAATGTTTTTCTATGTTGTATAAAATATTGTTGTTTAATTTCAAATTTTGATTGTTTCTAGATGTTATTTGTTGAGATCAGTGTTCTTGTGCTTTGTTAATGGACTAGTCCTTTTTGTATTTAAGTCACATTATCTTCTTTTTCAGACCATAGAGATGATTGTGCTTGAAAATCCAAGTAGATCAATCATTTCTGTACCAAGGCCATTCAAGCCCAAACCACCCTTCTTCCCCATTCTGATGCTCAGTTTGAACTGCAGCAGATCTGGACCATATCTACATGCCAAAATCCATAGAGTTACTGATATGTGATTTGCATTACTAGGTGTACCTAATAAAGTGGGCAATGATTGTAAAAGTCTTTAGATCTGATAACATTGCAGTTTGGTTGCTTCTCCTACAACCTGAACATGATAAGTTTGCAATGTTGTCTGCACCCTCACCCTTATCATCTACTGAGGAATGTACACTATTGTTATTGAAGGGAAAGGGACATTCAGATTAAATGTAACTGTAAATGTTACTTTATTTTGTTTCTTTATCTTTGATTTACATTGAATTGAGAACTTGTGAAGTTCTGGTCAGGTTTTGTACCATAACTAGAGCCATGGCGCCCCCTATTGGACTATTAAACAAATTTCACGAGCAGGACTCCCATCTGTTTTCGGGATTGTGCAAGAATGCTTTAAAAGACGCAGTCAAGATACGCACTTGAAGTTAATCAGGAGAAAAGGGCTTATGGTTACAGGCGTAAATGTATAGCAGAAAGATAGACCTTTTTGTCGGGGTGTTTGTTTGGTGTATTCATTTGTTAACACCATAGACTACAAAAAAAGATGGATGACGTGACACTATCTACGGCCATTGGGCTCAAATGAAGCCATTTCCGAGCCGATGAGGAGGCTGCCATTGACGGCTGCACATGCGCACAAGCGACTTCCTGTTACGGGTAGAACCACCATGGTTTCAGAGCTCCGCCTCGAGTCTGCCTCACACATGCCATCTGTCATATACAACTTATTTTGTATTTATAAACAAGAATTTGAGAGCAACTTCTCTGAACTTCATCGTTGACAGCGTAAATGTTCTTTCTCACTGCGTGATAACAGCGGTAAGTTCTGTGTAGCTGTCAATCACTTGGTTCCTCCTTTTTTTTTTTAGGGGAAAATTAAACTATTGTGAACCACATGAAAATAAACTCAAGCTGAGAAAAAAACTATTCAAGTTTGTTCACTATATAGATAACTTTCGAAAATCATAAAAAACTGTTTGTGTAAATGTCGTACTCTCTGAGGAAATCATTTTCAAGTTCAGCTTTATCCCTTAGACTTGTATTGGGTGGCAATCATTCTGCAGCCAGCACCATGGGGGCGCTCACCGCGGATTGGCTTCACTCCGCCAGCCATGTGAGACACACTTGGTAAACACTGGCTTTTGTGAAAATAACATCTGTCCCACCCAGTCTCTGATATACCCCTCTATTGTTCCCAACACTTTACTCCCTTGTGTGCAGTGATTTATTCACTGTTCGCTGATTTTCTTTGGCAGGAGGCCGTATCTGTGGATTGCACCATTTGTCCATGGATAATCTTCACTGCCAAAATCCATCTGATTGTGATAGTTTTTAGCACTACAAGTGTTTGCACTTTAGAAGCAGAATAAGTTTAAAACACAGTCCTGAGCCATTCCACCAAATGGGTGCCATTTGCTTGTAACTTTTCAAAATTAATTTTTGTACTTGATTGAAAAGTATTTAAATCGGGCTTTGGTCCATCTTAAGTAACTTATTTAAACCCCCAAAATGGGTGCTGTTTTTCTCGTTGCTAACCCTCGTTTTATTTTTGATTTAAGTAACAGGACTGAAAGAAACAGGGCTGAGTTTTAGCAAAGAATTAGCAAATAAATGCTAAATAGCCACAAGGTGTACGATTACAGAACGAGGAAATTCTGCAAATTCAGTTATTAACCAAATATGTGCATTTTACATTAAACTAATGAAATCTCAGATACAGCATAGTATACAAGATCTCATCATAAAAATCATTAAATATGCAAATTAGAAATTGAGAGAACTGACCTTCCTGTGGCCTTTTAATGATCTGATGCAACTTCCTGCTGAAAAACTGACATGGAACCGAGAGCTGAAGGGCAGGCAAGACCCCGGAGCACTCCCAAAGCCCAACCTGGAGACGCGCTCTCACCTAAACTGCTCACCACCATCTCCCTCAGCCGCTGAGTGAATCTATTTTAATTATATGTGGTGCCATCTTTTTATTAAAGTACCCTGTGCGGCCTTGAACAGTGCCAGTGTGCCTGTGTCTGTCTCGTCGCTCAATATCAATGCAAAAGAAAGGTTCTTTTTCATTATATTTTATGGTGAAGTGTAGCATCAGAGACTAGGGAAAAGCAATAAATGTTCATTTTCAGTGTTTTATGTTGATTTTATAAATATTTTAAATGTTCTTGCTTCAATTTGCAATTAGAACAGTATGTGGTACACTTTGCTTAGTAATAAACTGAATTTATGAAGCAATTGTATGCCTATTTATACAAATAAAGTCTCAGGGACAGAAATGGCACCCATTCAGTGGAATGGCTCTGGTACATTACACCAACATCTTGGAACTTTCATCATGGATGTCCAAATTAAGGCATGCTGGCCAAGTTTGCTGCTAAAACGAATAATTTGACCCAAAAGTGGTCATCAACAGATGAATGCAGCCCTCTTTTTCTTATTAAATTGACCTATGGGGAAACAGTAGGCACGGATCTGCTGCTCTACTTATTGTGCATTGATAAAAAACAACCCATTGGGGGGCAATAGTGAGCGACACCAAGAACAAGAAGGCAACATACATGGAGTACTTCCAGCATGCTCACTCATCTGGGAGGACATTAAGCCATCTATGAAAGATAGAGAAAGGAGATTGTGAAGGAACATTTGGAGCATTTTAAAAACTACTTGTTACAGCTGTGCTCGTAAGTTTACACATCCTCGCAAACATTTAGATTTCTTGGCCATTGCTCAGGAAATAGGAATCATAACACAGAAACTTTGTTCCCAGTCGTAGTTAGTGGTTGGGTGAAGCAATGTATTGTTGAACAACTATATAGGGTGTACCCTTGCCTCTTGCCCGAACTGCGCCGGAAATAGGCACCAGCAGACCCCTGTGACCCCAAAAGGGAACAAGAGGGCTAGAAGAATAATGAATGAATGAACTCTCAACAACAGAAACTTTTCAAATGACCCTAATCAAAGGATTAAACACCCCATTTCTTAACCCTTTAACATCAATGACAGCCTGAAATCTCTTAAGGTCGTTGTCAATGAGGTTTGTTGTCTTCTCATTGGTGAAGCAGCCCATTTTTCTTGGAAAACTGAAAATGCACGTTTGAGTCCTCCCCATAGTGGTTCAATGATATTGAGGTCAGGACACTAACACTCCTAAAACTTCATTTGATCTGGTGTAACCAATGACAACTGGTTTGGCCCAAGTGTGTCTCACATGGCTGGGGGAATAAAGCCAAACCACAGCGATCTCCCGCACAAGACTGGCTGCCCAAGATAAGTCAATGGGAAAATGCTGAACTTTAAAGATTATTTCCTCAGAAATTACGTTATTATGGGAGTCTTGATCTCAAAAATTGTAACTTTCTGTTTCAAAATTTGTACTTTTGTTTGTCAAAATTTGGACTTTTGTATCTCAATTTTTTTTACTCTTTATCTAAAAATTGTGACTTTTGTATCTCAAATTTTGACTTTTGATTTAAAAATGTAGACTTTTTTTATCTCAATATATTAACTTTTGTAAGCCAAAATTTTTTACTCTATCTCATTCATTCATTTTCCTGCCTGCCTAGTCCTTTTTTGGAGTCACAGTGGTCTGGTGGTTCTCCAGCTCACATTGGGTGAGAGCCAGGGGTACACCCTTGACGGGTCGCCAATCCATTGTAGGGCATTCACACCTAAGGGGAATTTAGATTAACCTATTATTTAATTAACCTAACCACATGTTTTGGGGGGAAAACGCAGTACCCTGCAGGATGCAAACTCCTTCCGTTAAAATAAATGACGCGCCTCCAACCAACAACCTTCTAACTGGAAGGCCACAGTGCTACCCACCGGGCCACTGCTAAATGACATTTTTGTGTCTCAATTTTTTTACTCTCAAAATGTTGACTGTATCTCAAAATTTTGTCGTTTGTATCTAAATATTTCGTTTATGTTTCTCAAATGTATTACTCTTTATCTCAAAATTTCTAATTTTATATCTCAAAAGTTTTAATTTTTTAATCAAAAAATTTAGACTTTTGTTTCTTATTTTTTTTGCTTCTGTATCTCAAAATTTTACACTTTTGTATTTCAACTCTTTATCTCCAAATTTCTATTTTTATATCTCAAATTTTTTACTTTTGTACCTCTAAATTTGGACTTTTGTAAGTTACAATTTGGACGTTTTACGCCAATGAAATATTTTAACCTGGCAGAAATTGGCTTCTACAATATAGCGTTGCGCTTTTGAGGGAAATCCTTCCAGGTTGGAAGTTTGGCGACAGTGCAGTGAAACACCGCCTCCTCCAGGCTCATGAATCCATAAATCCTGAGATACCGCCCCGTCTGTCCTTCACATACTCGCATTGCTCTTCCCTTCGGTGGGAAAATTCCTGCTGGAACATCTACGGTGGATTTGAACTCTTGGTTTGCAAGCGTTCTGCAACCCAAGCTGGAGGTTTCTCTGCCTGTTCCCTGGCACATTGTTCTCGAGGTACGTGCGTGTTCTCGTGGCTTCTGCTGTATTTAGTGATGTATTTTTGTGAATTACCCAAACACGAGTATCGGGTGACATTCAGCACGACAGAAATGTGCACCTAGACGTCTGTGTGTACACTCGGAACTCTTCAAATGCGTCGTTTACTCGTGAATAGAACAATGTTTACATTGAAGCGAGGTTGTTACAAACGGTTCTCGTTAGGTTCAGTCACGTCGGAGGAAACATGTCTCAGAACTGGTTTAATGCTGAGCGAAAATGAAAAGTGTTGCCCAAAGTTACTGTCATATATATAGTGTTCTAGCCAAAAAGCAAGCAAACAAGCAAGCTTTAGAAGTTAAATCCACCTCATTTGTAACCTAACGTTAGTCATTCATTCGCATTTGGTATCTTCCACCCTTACCTTGAGCCCAACGACTCAACTTAATGTTTGTGTCACAAACTTGTGGTTTGTGTACTTCCAAACTGTAATACACTACAAATTACTTGTTATTGAAGCTTAAAAGTAACCCCTTACAATGTTACTGTCTGAGTTTTAATATTTAACTTGACTCTTGAATTACTTTTAGTTACTTTTACCAAAAATAATTAGAATTTAGCATTCTTACATGACAAAGTATACTGCAGAGGATTTTATTTTTAGTAGAAAGCGATATGATGTAGCATACTGGCTGTGGCCTATCCAGTCTTCTAACAACATGGGATGCAATTGGCAATGCGAAGCCTCAAAACAATGGAAGAAAGGATGACATTCAGCAGCACAAACGATCTAAAGTATGGTAAAGTGATTATCTGTGTATATTTGTATATTTCCATTTCTTATCGTTGCCATTATTTTAGTTACTTTAATTTCAAGTGGTTTGCAACAGAAAACTGGCTTGGACAAATTGAACATGGCTTTCTCAGTATAAAGTGCTATTAGAGGACCAACCCCTCAACCTCAGTTGAAAATGATACTATGTTCTCCACCACCATATCTGACTTTCCGAGGTTCAAGTGGTATGATGGCAGGACGAGAGAAACATAATTTCTGCTGCTTTCGCTGATCTTTTCTTTATTTTATTCTTTATCTCAGTATGGCAACGCTCAAGATGTTTCTCGATGTCGAAAGTAATGCGTGTACGTCCATCTCGCTGATGTAGGAGGTTCATGTGTACATTCACAAACCACAAACTGGAAATAGAACTATTTTTTTTATGTCTTGTTTGTGAAAAGTTTGTTGAAACAAAAGCATTTCTGAACATATCCTGAGTAAAATGTTCCTGAAAATGTATTAGAAATACCTCACTCTACTGCATTACAAAAAAAGCGGTATGTTATTGTAACACTTTACTCTCAACATTGGTGGTTTGGATAAAATGTGCATATCATTTTATATTGAAACTTGTGCTGGGTTACTCTATTCTTCCTTCTATTATCCACATTTTTTTTTTTAAATATCTACTCTTACAGGTTGGGGTGTCCATCTTAAAGTCAAAATGTAAAGTTATTTTAAGTTGCTTTACTATATTTTTTTATAAAGTTATTTTAAAAACAACAGAGTAACTGTCTCCACACATGCCGAAAAACTATGTTTATCAGAACTTGCATAAGTTACGGTTCCAGCTGATGTTAGAAACGGCACAACTTTGCTTGGTATGGTTAGCTCTTCTTGCCACTATTCATCTTTGTGTTTCAAACAACTTCCAGCATTGGCTCTGAGTGCATTCCTCCAATGCATCTTTCTACATGCACTTAATGAACCCAACATTTTCATTTCTTGTTGCGCCACAGAGCTCCTGTTGGTTGCAGTATTCTACAACCCTCTTCTTGGTCTATTTTTGGAGTCGTTTTTATTAGGCAGCACATAATAATAGTAGAAGTGTTTGCTGGCTAGTATGCTGCTAGGTGATTGAACTGCATTTGTGTGTTGCACACTGTGATGATGTCTCCAACAACTGACCAGTCAGAAATCAACAGCATATTTTCTAAATCAAGCTTACTCAGTCAGAGCTAATATTGGAAGTCTTTCAAAATCAAACTTTTGCATATAAAGCTAAGCCATAGCTCATAGTTTGATTACTAAAGTGAACAAGATCTTGCTTTTAGATCTTCAATCAAAGGTTACAGCACAAACGTCTTGCTAAAGAGTAAAAAAAAGTGTTTGACCCCCCCTCAAATATATAACAAATATATAAACACAATCAAAATATATGTCTTTTGGTTGTTGTTTACCCGTAGGCTCTCAGTCAGTGGGAGCTATCCAGCCAAATTGTAGGTTTACACTAAGCAATATTGATTTGTTTACTTAATATAGGCTCGTCTTGTGTATCCAAAGGGGTGATTTGTAAATAACACAAAGCCATGACTTGAGCAACAAATTGATTTTTTTTTTTACTTCCTATTTAATTTTGTTTTTATAACTCAATGTTGTGGAATCCCACATCTCAGCACTCTGATCACCCACAGATGTAGCGTTTCTTCCTCCTGCTCTGCATCACTGCATGCAAGGAAGAAAAGTCAAGGCCACACTAAGCCTGTCCCTGTGGCTGTCCTAACCATGACCAATGACTATCCCATCTGGAAGTGCAATGCCCAGCTATGCCTTCAGGACCCACTAGGGTTAAATATAGTTTGCCATCACCATGGAGTTTGAGCCGTAGCTTAAATGTGTCTTTGTTTTTGGATTTCTTTTAGAATAACTCTGTTGCTGTTGCTGGTATTGTTCTAGGTATTGTTTCAAATGCATACTGCTTAAAAAAACATCTTGAGGAGTGAGCTAAGTTCAGACTGCACAATTGTAGCCCTGATTTTTAGTCGAATATAGCTATGGTCATGGGTAGGGATGGGTATCATTAAGGTTTTACTACTTTTATCGATACGGTACTGTACCTTTTTGTTGCGTTTTTAATAAAAGATTGAATAAATAAAAACACATTCAGAACAGAAATAACAACACTATATGTTTTAAAGGCAAACTTTTTATACTAAACCGAGGACCATATTGTTTTGTTTCCTATTTTTCTTTGACCATTTCACACAAAAATAACACATAATTGCAGGCATTATATATGGAATGGATGTGAGTGCAGGTGGTACAGTTCTTATGTGTTTGATGTAATACAATCCAACTATTCATGGGACTAATTATATTCTTAAAAACAAATAACACTGTTGTCTACCTTACATAATCAGTCCCTCCAGAAACTCGCGATGTTGCGTGAGCAAAGGTGATAGTGCTAGTAAGTTTGAGAGGGACAGTTAATAAAACTGTTTTTCATGCTTTCACACGGTAGTTTCATCAATAATTTATTCCAGTGTTTCTCCTACATAGACGTGGCCGTGGCGCCGCAGCAACAAAATGCTAAAAGTCTAAATATTATACGGGGACACGATTTTTTTTCTTAATTGAACCTGCGCTGCAGCCTCCTGAGGAAGCAGCGGTTGTCTGCTGTCAGATCTGCATGTGATCAGAGCGTGCAGAAAGCCTAATTGCACATGCTCTTTCTCACGCACACTCTTGCTCTCTCAGACACAGAATCATGCTAGATGTGAACTCACACAGAGCCAAATGCGAATCTTAAATAATGTGCATACGTCCATCTCGCAAATGTACCATCGTCTTTCAAAATGTTCACGTGTATATTCACAAACGACGAACAGGACTTAGAACTTATTTGCGCTATTTTTGAAAAGTTCATTGTAACACACGTGTTGCTGAATGTGTAACAAGTAAAATTATACTGAAATTGTTTGTAGCAAACTACTGCGTTACAGGGAAAAAGTAATAACTCATTGCTCCCAACACTGATGGTGGACCTTGCAACCATTTAGATCACATTAGCAGCACTAAGTCTGTCCTGTCATTCAAGAGGGGAGCGATGTTTTATACAGCTGGATCAAATTGACCCCAAGGAAAACTGATGCGATAAAATGTGTACAGGGAAAAATAATATCGGGTTCACCATTTCTTCCCATTGAAGTAGGAAAAGTCAACCAAACATATATGCACTTGCATGTACACAAACAAGGATAATAGGAGGGTTAATAGAGGAGTTCTTTTAAAGCAATGGAGATGAGTGAGCATGGGCACGACACTCTCCTTCATTTTGATTTAATTAAGCATATTGTTTTGGTCTTGAAGGTTAAATTCCTGTCTTTCTCCTGTCAGTGCGACAGTGATCAGCAGATGGTGGATTGTTGTGTTAAATACCTCCATTAGCAATTGTGGATCCCTCCTTTTCAAGGAATTTACTCTCTGATTGTAGCACACCATGCAAGGAGGCGTCTAGCCAGACAGATAAAAGGTGAAAAAGCGCTGCATTTTTTTTTCTCTCTAAAGAGAACTAGAGTAAGTGGTTGCCATGACAACCACCCATTTTTAGACGACAAACCCATCGGCTCGAAGGCGCACACTTGCACCGATAAAGCTCTTGTGATTTCCAAGCAAGGTTTTGTGTTCGTGCTCTTGTTTGCTTTTTGTGTGAGCGGCTCACGTACAAAAACCACTTCCTTGCTGGCACACTTTAGCTAAATCAAATCTCCAAAAATGCAATAAACTGCAAGATAAGAATCTTGTTTTGTTCAGTCAGAATATTCACACAAAGTATGTGGCTTTCTTGCTTAAACAGCACACACATTGTCATTGTATCAGGACTCTGCTGGTCCGCATCCATCCTTTAACCTAATTTAAAAGATATACTCCCTCGATTTCCCCGTTTCATGGACATTGGTGTTGAAAGGAAAGGTACTGTAACTCAAATAGAGTCTCATGTAGTGCTTTTTAAGGACCTCACACCCCTGTTGTGACCTCTGAGGTTTCTTTGACCGCACAACTTCCTTCCCAGTCTCTTGACAATCCTTAGCATCAGATAAAATTTCACAATCACCAGCTGTTTAGTCTCTGATCTATCTCAGCAAGCACCAGATTGGATGTGGCATCTAGCTTATGATTAGCATAAATTCTGTGATCTGCTGTGGTTCTGTGAGATAAATGTTTCTTAATGCTTGTGAAACCGAAGGGCGACCAGCTGTTGAAAGATTTTCCATTTTAAACGTCTTGAATGGCTTTCTGGTTGCTTCCAAATGAAGTTAATTCAGAGGCAGTAGACAAATGGTTGGTTGCACTTGTGAAGTAACTTTTATTTTTTAAAAGTGCCTTTTGTATTGTTTTACGGCCTGGAAATGTTAAGGGTTTATCTTGAAATTATTGAGATTCTCAAGGGAGCAAAGCAGTCTTAACAACTAAAAATAACCCTTTCCTTTATGGAATTGTGATAAAATTGCACACCATATTTTTGGACGTAATTTTCCACTACTAGTCTGAAACTTAATCAATTGAAAATAAACCTTTTGCCAGAAATATCAAGGAATGATTTCTCCCTTTTGCAGCAGCATAATTTTAGCTCTTAAATCTGTTCTACTGGGGTTTCCTTTCATGGATTAATCCAAGTAATGTGGATAAATGAAGAGTTTTAAAATGGATTGCACTTTCCCTGACAAGTGACTGAACGTATCCTCCCATTCTACATACTGAGGCTTTGATGTATTGGCAATTGGAATAAAGGTGTTGTGGGTGTGATTCGAGCCAGCAACCAAAACACAGTTGTAGGCCATCAGCAGTAAGGGATGTGTGGTTTCATAGAGATCAAATACCAGCTAAATTCTTCAAGGAATTGTTCCTATTATCTCCGGAACCTCTTCTTTATCTTTTGGACTTGGTCCCGAAGTCTACAATGCAGTCATAGACCTTTAATTAAGAAGCCACTCCTCAATCCTAATGAACTAATCTTCCATTTTTGTCTAACATACTAGAGAAGCAATTATAGCTCAGCTACGCTCATTCCTGACAAATAATATCTATGTTGTTATGTCATGTGTTATTTTCCATGTTTTGGTGACATCTGTAATGCTTCAATAGCAGCAGAAATATAATGCATTAGGGGTGTAACGGTACGCTGAAATCGTATTCGGTTCGGTACAGTGTCTTGGAGAGCTCGGTTCGGTTCATTTTCGGTACAAAACAATAAGAGCTTACAAAATCTTTATTTTGAAAAGCTGCCAATACACAATGGAATTCTTGCATAAAATAAATAAAAGTGACACATTTGGGTGATATTTAAAATAAATTGCACTCTTTATAAAGAAATACATATTTTTTAAAATAAAAAATTAAATACTGCAACTAGTTAGGACCTGAAAACTTTTAACACTAGCAACAGCTTCAGCTTATATATCAACAAAACAAACTTTTTAAGTTTTAGGCTAAAAAGATTAACCTATCCACATTTTCTGAAGAGAGCACAGATCTGGTTGCAGTGACAATATCTCCAGCAGTAGAAAATGTTAGATGTGTTGCCTGCCACATACCCGATCTCCGTGGAACAATGTCGGCATACAACTTTAAATTTATTCACTCGTCTATCCCCGTTATGTATTTTAAAAGAGAAGCCAAAGTGTTCCCAAACAGGAGACTGTAGTGAGGTGGGAGGATCTTCAAGCTCTGGCTTCTCTTTCGCTGTTGCCATTTCTCACAGCTACTCGTGTAGCTCTACTGTGCGTTACTCAATAGCGTCCGTGCGGAAACTCGCCTAGGAACAATGTTCCACTGCGCTTAATATCGCGCTACTAATAAATTTATATTATTTAATTAAAAAAATATAACGAAACGGTACGCAAGTGTACCGAACCGAACAGGCCGCACTGAAATGGTTCAATACATCCCCGTGAACCGTTACACCCCTATAATGCATACATAGTCAGTTTCTCATTGGTTGTAAAAGATCACGTGTTATGGTGAAAGTTAGGTTTTGTTTTTAATTCATTTTCTTAAGTGCTTGGAAGTAGATGTTTTTATGTTTTTTTTTTACCTGTGTTCGTTTCTTTACAATCGTACTTTGGAGATGCTTTGCCTGTAAGTATTCATTGTTTGTTGTGACTGTGACATCGATAGATACAGTTGCGAACTATATTAAGTTGCACGTATCTGTGCTAGTGGAGCATTCGTCATAATGCTTAATAATGAGACTACTTTATGTGTGTTTCAGTTTTACAGAAAAGAAATTCAGATTGACAGAGTTCAAAGTTGCTACTGCAGTAAAAAGCCAAACTGGAGCAACTGATTCCTATGGCGTAAAGCCAAACTGGAGCAACTGATTTCTATGGCGTAAAGCCAAACTGGAGCAACTGATTTCTATGGCGTAAAGCCAAACTGGAGCAACTGATTCCTATGGCGTAAACTCTAGACCAGGGGTCTCCAACCCGGTGCCTGTGGGCATCTTGTCGCCCGCGAGGACCACATGAGTTGCCCGCCACCTGTTCTAAAAATAGCTCAATTAGCGCCACTTTCCAGTGAGCTGAATCTAATTTAATATGACTACTATTCGTGTTTAAATGACACTTGCACGTAAGCTTGATGTCACATATATAAATTAATATAAATATATGTAATAAATGAACTACGACCGGGGAGAGTTGAAAGGTCAGTATGATGCGCTAAGACGAAACAATTAAGCAGCGCATCGAAAATGAGACGATTGACTCATAGAAAGATCATTTAATATTCGCGACGAATGCGAGGTAAAGGGTTTTTTTTTTACCTCTCTGGAAGGAGCATATGTTTGTCTCATTTGCGCTGTGGCGGTGGTGGCCAAGCGGCACAACGTGGAGAGACATTTCACGACACCATCAAAATACTGGTAAACCGCATACAATGCCAGGCTTCCCAATAACTGAAAGAAACAGATACCAGATTTGGTTTCCAGTTCATGTTTAGTTCAATCCGTTTGTTAAATGTAAGTATTGTGTAAAATTTTAACAATGAAAAAAATGATCTTAGCTCACTTTTTGTATTTATATGATTTATTATTTGTACATTGGACATTGTGATTTCCTTGGACTCTTGTAGAAGTGATCGTTTTTTTTCAATTTAAATAACACTTGCACTAAGACAAATCATAAATATAAAGTGTTGCATATAAATATTTATTTTTTTACTTTATTTGTTGTGGTAGCCCTCTGCATTAATCAGTACCCAGGAAATAGCTCTCGGTTTCAAATAGGTTGGTGACCCCTGCTCTAGAGGAATGGCATGCATGAATATCGTCCACGAAGGAAGCCTCTCCTAAAGTCCATGCATGAAAAAGCACTTCTAGAATTTGAAAAAAGATGAAGCTAAAAGACATGGAACTAATGGTTTTAAAACTGCATAGTGTCGTAAAGGTGAGGATTTTAAGTACGCTAGTTTTGTACTTACGCAGCCTTTAGAAACGAGGCCCCTGGTTCTTTGTGAGTTATTCTGTCTTTTCATAAATATCCGTCCGTATAGGAAAAGCACTTTTTTTAATTACTGTATATGCTTTCCCTTTGTTTGACCTGCTGTTTTTCAAACGAGCGATTTAGCAAATCCCCCTTGAGATCTTTAAGTTGAATTCATTTTAATTGTATAGAAACATGCCAAATGATGGCAATTTTCTGATTGCTGCCATTTGTAAGACTGGAGTTGAATCAGAGACATTCTCGATAAAGATCTTTGCAGTTTTGTTCTGCATTTGCAGGAAGGAAGTCTGACAGAATGGGGTTTGGAATATAAAGGACGTTGTCTCAGTGGGCCATTACGTCCCTTACAGTAGAAATGACGGTTTAAGCTGGCTGCAGAGCACTTTTAAGTTACCTTCTGGCCCTGCTGTGGCCTATCACTCCAACTGGGAATAAATGCACTACGTTGTTAGATTTTCTATGTCTTCCTGTGGCCAATTAGCCTCCACCCCTGGCACATATGCAGTCTGCCACATGCACCATAGCAGTGGTCTGTGGCTTTGAGAGGGAAGGGCTGTGGCGTACAGTCTATGAGAACTGAGGGTTATTAAAGAGGCCCCTCTCCGCGTTTTTCAAGTCTAGAGAGATTTGCTTGCGTGTGCTCGCCTGCTCTCAATTTCTACAACCACCTGAATTCCACCTCTCGAATGAGAACATGTTCACATGAAATCCCACACAGTGAACCAAAAACTACATCCATACAAAAGCTCAAAACACCATAAACCCCCCTAAAGACTATACAAACCAACAGGTGCTAGTTGATTTCTGCCTTTGTATGAATGAGCAAAATCCTATACCTTCACTTTATAAGGCATTTCTCAGTTTTTATAAGGTCTAAACTGCAAATCTTGGTATCAAAATGAAGATGGGTTCTTGGGGGGTGTTGTGGATGAGTTAATTTGACAGTCAAGAACACTGGGTAAGAGTAAATGATGTTGAATTGGCAAAAAAAAAACACTGACATGTTTCCCCTAATATCTCCTTATTTTACTTGTAAACAAGCAAATAAACACAATCAATTGTAACCACTACATGTGAATGACATCTGTAGCAAGTTTGGTGTCCATACTCCAAGAAACTAATATTCTGTACAGGTTTTGATTGAACAAAGTTCAGGCGTAATCCATTTTGGCAAAGTTTGGCACACTTTAGCACAATGATTGAAATATGGAAAAAATCTTGTCCAAAGCTTCCGCTACGTTCATGGTCTTCTTTTCTTGCTTACGGGATATGATTTCAGTAAAAAAAACTCCTAAAGAACTGCTGTAAAAGAGGAGGGGGTGGGGGGGCATGCGTAAGCTTCTGTTTATTCCGCTTCCAACATTGTAACTTCCCCTTGTGCCCACCCCTCGACCGTCTGTCCAATCTGGGAGCTCTATACCTCGTTGAAAATTTCTGAATCTGTAGAATCCAATGATATCCACTCTTTTGAGACAGACAGGATCCCCGACGAATCACAGGACACGGAGCGTGGAGAGGACTGCTTTTATGCACGGAGAGTGTTTCCATATTTGGTCATGTTATTCTTAGAAAAGAGATCGGGAAGAGTACCGGGGACTCTCGGGTTTAAGAGGTTAAATGTACAGAAGAGCTTTATATTATGGATCTTATTGAATTATTTCTTATTTTGTTTTTAACCTCATAATTTAAATAAACAACGAGTTCCTCCTCATGTTTTTTTTTTTTTTGAATCAATTAACAACTGATTCCTTTTCCATATTTTTACAACCTCTCTGCTTCAGGTAAATTGTCCATGTATATTATCTCTGTATACACAGAATAAAAAATTATGTTATGGTACACATTTCTTTTTTTCACATTCACTCTCTTTTTTTAACCTTTTCCTGTCCTGCTCTAAAGCCACCACATCGGGGAGTAGATGCTTCGTTTGAGTTTTTTTTTTTTTTTAAATCTCCAGGGGAGTGAACATCTGGTATGGTGTTTCCTTCTCTGGAAGGAAGCTGTGAATGTTATGTAGCTATTTATTTTTCCCAATGACCAGTTTACAATAGTTACATCAGGACAGGAGAGTGTTACAATAAAAGGTGACAGTGGATGAGAGATGTAGGTGAGGGGGAAGGATTCACTAGTGGCAAGAATACTTACCTGAACATACCAGAGAAGTTTGTTACAGTTCGTACAGGACAGTTTTTGCAGTTTGTACATAACTACACACATATACGTGTATAAATATACATACACAGTTAATGAACTATGTGGGATAACAATGAACTCATTTATAATACAGATGATGGATCACAGATGTGGAGTAGACCTTTATAATGCACCAGATGGAGATTAAAAGTTATTTTATCATTAACATCATGACCACTCCCAATGGAATTGATTCTTCAATTCTTGATTGATTCTTCATCCAAAGCTGGAAGTTATTCTTGTTTTTAAAAATGATTCCTTGTATTGGATTTTAAAGCAGCCTTTTTCTGACCATTTTTAATAATTTGCCAAATATTTAGTTTTGCCTCGGCTGGAGGACTTCTGGCACAAAACTGACAGATTTTACACACAATCAAGTTTTACAGCACATCTTTTCTGTTCTACCACTGAGCACAGATGAGAAAACCATGAAAGGCTTTATTTTGTGCTGGCCTCAGCCTTCACTTTTATTGCTGTATTAGGCCGTTGGTCTTTTCGATACAATCTTCTTAAAGTCCCCAAGGTTTCTTCAGATTTCTTTTCAGAGGGTTTGTGGTTGACTGGTTGAAAACCATCATTCCATTGAGACTGATGCGGTTCTTACTTGCCAGGAATGGCTATATTTTTTTATTCCCATTGTTACGGACAGAGCATCAAGAGTTATGATTGGTGCAAAACAAAATGTGCTCCATTTTCACGGTTTGAAAGAATAGATTTTGCTTCAATCCACAAATATGATCAGGGCATCACTATAAAAATTGACACTTCAGTTTTGCATTTCAGAGCTTTAATTTCGATCTCAGCATTTTCAGGTTTGGTTTCAAAGTTTTCCATTGCGATCCTGAAATTTATGTTTGTAATTCTGGTACAGAACTAATTTGTGGGCCGGGATAACATTGGTTCGCACTCATTGGCTTGTATGATTTTGATTGGCAGCTCAAAGGACTGGATGTACAAGTATATACGTTTTTTTTTTTCAGCAGTGATTTTAAAGATCATATGTTTATCATCTGTGAATAAACAGCACTTATCTAACCCATTATTAACCCTTGTTTTTTTTTACATATTTAAAAATGTCAGTTTGATAACTTTTTTACAATTAATGGTGGATTCAGTTGAAACAAGAATTTTGTTTAGCAACACAACAAATTCAAATTATTTGTTTGACTTTCAGCTTGAATGATTGATGGGAAAGCAAGAACTGACAGAAAAATATGTTCATTCAAATGTTAGTCACTTTGGATAAAAGCGTCTGCCAAATGCATAAATGTAAATGTAGATGTTAACACAACATTATGGAAAACATTATTAGAACAACTTTAATGAGCTTGTTCATTACGTTACATCACTCACATTTTACAGCTTGCAGCAAAACAAACCCTCAGACAAAAGATAACACAAAACCCATATTTTGGACACATACAGCAGCCCGGAGCCCGCTATGTTCTTTTGTTTACCTTTAAATGCTCAAAAATACATTTTGATTGTAGGAGAAGCAACTCTTCACGTCATGTCTTCAACATGCTGAAGCTTATGGATAAGTCTCTCCCTCGACCGACGTACTAATTAATGTTCATGACCTTCAACCAGTAGTGCAACTCTTCACAAGGAACAGATTTTCATGAAACATGGGGCATTTGGTGTTTTACATCTTAAAAAGTGTCCCTCAATTCATGTAAAAAAAGTGATTTTGAAATTATAATATCCTAGCGACATTGTATTGAATAATTGTTTAGTGCTTCTACTCCAGGATTGTGAAATGCACTTGAATCTTGTACATCCGTTTCTTTGAGCTAAAAAAAAAAATCTAAATCTTACCATATAGCTTTGATGTAAAGGGAGTAAAATAATTAAGAGTCATGACTTGAGACTTTTAGTGGATTGAATCAAAATTCGAACCATGGATGGAACAAAACAAAGTTTGTTTCTTTTAAAAACAGGTTTTTATGCACACCGTTGACAAATTCACATTATAATGTCATGGCCGGACATAAATGGGCTGATAGCTCAGGGACAGCCTCAATTTTTAAAATTTAGATTTTTTTTTCCCATCTTGCGTCAATGTTTTAACTCCCAAAATAAAACAAGGCATTATTTCATTCATAATTTAATTGTTTATTAATCTTGTCATGGCAAAGTGGGTTACAAGGAGAAATCAGCCAACATTCACATCTGGGTCACCACTGAACACGGTCACAACTCGTTTAACCAAATCTTTACTGGATACGTGAGCCTGTCAAGGCTTAACTTAGCTGAAAACCATCTTACCGTCCACCGCGTCTCTCACAGCACAAACCGTTCAGATCAGATTCTGGCTCATAGAGGCAATGTTGTCTAACTTTCCTCCAAATGCCATTACAACATCTATCGATGTTGCTTTAAAAGCCGTTGATCCCTCAGTATTGAAGTTGCTCGTAATTAATCACTCTCTTCTCCTCACATCTACCATGAGTGTCGGACAGTAACTTTGCATACACGTCATGAATATGCAAACCAATAGGGGAGTAACTGGGGAGTAGTTACGATGTTTCCTGGAAATCTCAGACCATTTCCGGAATAAGCCTGGGCTAGAAATGAAGAGATTAAAAGTAATTTTAATTAAAAAGAGACTTTTTGAGTAAAAGAATCACATTTCCAATACAATTATACCAATGTGAGCAACATATGGCTGAATCAACAGTGCGTCTCGATTTCAATTTCTGCAATTTATCCGATTGGTCTGTCAAACAGTCTTCCGTTTACTTCATTAAGTAATGTCTGGAAACTGTCTGTTTTATCCTTTCTGTTTGACATTAACTTGCATTATAGCTGTGTTTATAGCACTCTATCCTTTAATCTAAGGAAAGTATTTGAGAAAATGGAAGTGTTTGTTTTCCATCTGGATTTATGTGTGAGTTCTTGCTGAAGTATAAAAAAAAATTTGTTCATGTGGTGATTTGTCTTTTTTTTTTTTGTTACTCCATTCATTTTGTATGATTGCAGATGTTGGCCATGTGCATTACAAAATTAAATGTCATAATATATTTGCTAAACATTTGGAAGTGATCTCCCCATCAAGTGAAGGTTTCTGTGTGTGGTGTAACGTGTTCCTCCGCCGATCCTCATTAGTGCAGAGAAAACAAGGAGTCTGTCTACAGCACTGGGAAGCTCTCATCCCTTCTGCATTTGTTTGTAGCTCCAAGAAGAAAAGAAAAAAGGATCTGAGCAGATGGTCTTTATAACCCTTCTGTACTGCTGTGAGTGTGTTCAATTCTTTGTGTTCAAACAGTAAGTGAGGTCAAAAGGCTTTTAGTTTAGTCTTAACTGCTCTCTTTTGAATCTTGTTTCTGGCGCTCTATGAGAGGTCAGGAGGGGTTGGTAAAAATGCCTCAGTCTGAGATTTTAGAAAATGGAAAATGGAGGAAAATAAGTATTTGAAGACTTTGATATTGTGCAAGCTCTCTCACTTAGAAATCATGGAGGGTTCTGAAACTTTCAGCATAGGTGCACGGCCACTGTGAGAGACATGATCTAAAAAGAAAAATACAGAAATCAGGATTTATGTTTTTTTTTTTTTATTATTTATTATTATTTATTTGTAGGATACTGCGGAAAACAAGTATTTGAACACCTGTCTATCAGCCAGAATTCTGACCCTCAAAGATCTGTTAGTCCACCTTGAAAAAAATCCACCTCCACTCCATTTATTATCCGAAATAAGATGCACCTGGTTGAGATCGTTAGCTGCATAAAGACACCTGTCCACCCCGGACAACCAGTAAGACTCCATCTACTACCATGGCCAAGACCAGAGAGCTGTCCAAAGACACCAGAGACAAAATTGTTCACCTCCACAAGGATGGAAAGGGATATTGGGAAATTGCCAAGCAGCTTGGTGAAAAAAGGTCCACTGTTGGAGCGGTCATTAGAAAATGGAAGAACATGACTGCCAATCTCCCTCAGACTGGGGCTCCATGCAAGATCTCACCTTGTGGAGTCTCGATCCTGGTGAGGATTCAGCCCAGAACTACACCTGATGAGCTGGTCAATGACCTGAAAAGAGCTGGGACCACCACTGTTGGTAATACACTAAGACGTCATGTATGGCACTGAAGGTTCCCCTGCTCAAAGCAGCACTTCCAGGTCCGTCCTAAGTTTGCCGACCATTTGGATGGTCCGAAGGAGTCATGGGAGAAAGTCACCAAAGATGAGACCAAAATAGAATTCTTTTGTAATAATTCCACTAAACGTGTCTGGAGGAAGAAGAATGATGAACACCATCCCTACTGTGAAGCATGGGGGAGGTTTGGGGGTGCTTTGTGGATGTTTCTCTGCACATGGGACAGGGCGACTGCACTGTATTAAGGAGAGGATGACCAGGGCCATGTATTGCGAGATTTTGGGGAACAACCTTCTTCCCTCAGTTAGAGCACTGAAGATGGGTCGAGGCAGGGTCTTCCAACATGACAATGACCCGAAGCACACAGCCAGGAGAACAAAGGAGAAGCATAAGAAGGATAAACCCAATTGAAAACCTTTGGAGGGAGCTCAAAGACCCTGTGTTTTAGCAACAGCCCAGAAACCTCAATGATCTGGAGAAGATCTGTGTGGAGGAGGCTACTGTACCAAGTATTAACATTGATTTTGATTTATTTATTTTTTTTTGCAAGATTAGTTAAGCTAGTAAAATAAAGACGATGAATGAAAATACAATTTTAACGGATACCATCAGATTACTGTTATTAGACAATATTAAACAAAAAAGTGAATTTTTTTATTAAAATTAACATATTGCCAACCTCTACCTTGAAGTCATCTAGGAATTGTCTTCTTCTCTGGCTCACCTATGAAAGTACTCTGTGTTTGTATTGAACTGTATCTATCATATGATTGTTTTCTGCAAAGTACATGTCTGTCTGTCAACATCTTTTTATTGACTTCAAGTAGTTTTGCACTGACTTAATCAATATTTCTAATCTTTGTCAAGGTCAGTTGTCTTGTCTCATTTGAATACTTTTACAGTATTTACAGTTTTACAGTAGTTTTTGCTTTATTACGGTTTAATTTAGGTTTATTTGTAGCCAAAATAAATAATTCTCTGTTAAATGTATATTCTGAGGATGAGGACCATGGTGTTTTATAAAAAAAATCAATAATGTTGGACAGATTCACATTGTTTATTATTTAAATGAATCACCTGCTGGATTCAAGTTATGGTAGAGGATTAATGTCTGGAAATTTTTATCTGGTGTTGACCAACAATGATTAGTGCAAAAGTCTCCTCCCCAGCCTTTGGTCCTTCGAGCCGGATTGTATAATTGTACATAATTTAAACATAACAAAACAAGTTTTTTTTTCTGCAATAGCTGAAATCAGGAATGCATCTAAGAATTTCTCTGCCACTCCCGGGTGACTTGGCCTTATACATATTTTTTTTGGGCAGCGTTTGATAATAATAAACTTTATTTTAATCCACAAAGAAACACTTCTGTTTCTAATATTTATATTCAATACAGCAGTAGTACCATAGCTGATAGAGCCTTTATTGCACCTAGCTGTGATATCAGAAGAAAGTATTAAAAAGCTATCCCAAACATTTGCTAGATTTGGAATATCTATTATAAGTAGATTTTGAGACATCACATACCTTGAATTTAATTGCAGCATGCAAATTTAATACCAAAGTATGTTTCTATACTATAACTATAATTTGCTTTTGAATTGTACTCTTTAGTGTAAAAATAAACCAGTCGTACAGATTCAGTTTTTTTTTCTTCAGTAATTCAGCTTTGAATATGGATGGATAGTTCAGATGTACAGGCCTCAGCACTTCTCAATGCAAAGTGAGCAGCTATGTGACACCACCTCTCTTGGTACCTCATTCAGAGGCAAATCCATCCTTTTGAATTAGTAATGGCTATCTGAAACTAGCATGGGTCATGAGGACAGCATCTTCACTCCTTAAAGATACTTCTATGACTGGTGATTTTGTTGGTTTCTTCTGATGGGTTCTATGGATCACCAGTTAGAAGTGAATCTTTTAACTCACTAATAGCTGTGGAGATATTGTCTCCCACTTGTACAGTTTGGAATCAGCGATGACTTAAAATCATTAACCAGTCGCAATGGGAAAGCAAGTCAATCCTGTTAACTGAGCCTAATTAAGGTGTTCTCTGAGCAAATCACATTAGCCTTCAAACTCCCACTTCTGGAAAGGCATCAGTTTAGCCAAAGGGACATCTCCCGTGTTATTGAGTCTTGATGCTCAATGACTTCATCAGTCTTGGCTTAGCAGCAGGGTTCATGTTTATAATTCTCATCAGCCTGGCTCATTAATATTAATCAAACCCTTCCATCCTCTTCTGGTGAAATAAATCAGATGGAATTAATCATTGAACGTCCATTTATTTAGACGGGATAAAAAGGGTGTTGACCTAACAATCGGTTATTACTCTATACATTTTAGCTGGAAAATTGTCATGTTTCGTTGAGTGTGATAAAAATATTGGCTGCTGGTCATGTAATTATTGTTCAAATATGCCACTTAAAAAAAAGGAAATTGATTTATTTTTTTTGTTTGTTTTGTGGAAAAAAATGGGGATTTTTTTTTTTTTTTATGTGCCGAATCACCCAGCTAGAGATCGACCAGTTTTAATTTTCTACAACCGATGCCCAAGTTTAGAGGTCAGGGTAACCCGATGGTCTAAGTGCTGCCGATTTTATTTATTTATTTTTTTGTGTTTTTTAGGATGATTTTCTGCTAAAATATCATACAAATAAGTGAATGCACAACACTTTTGAACAAACACCATCATTTATTAAACAGTCACTTGCACTGCACAAAATAAATAACAACTTTATAAGTAAAAATAAATTAAACTGAAATATTTAAAAAATATTAATTATTAACTAATAAATTTACAACAGCCATCAGACAGCATTTACTAAACGGAAGAAACATTTCAGTAGTTTACCTTCAGTCTATAATCCCAAGATTACAATAACTATTAGAATTATGCTCTAATTGACAAAAACTAACATTCACTAATATGTTGTTTTTGTTTTGTTGTTAACAGATAGCTTCAAGTTACAAACCAAACTACCATACTCTAGTAATTAAAGTAAATAAATAAATAAAAACACGTCATGCTGCAGAGCTTTGTATGCAAGGACATTGCTAAACCCTTTGACAGGTTTTTTGAGATAACATATAGTCATATAATCAGAACACATCACTTTATTATTTTTTTTATTATTTTACACATCATATCCAGATCAAAACAGAAGTGTTGCTATAGAGTAGCTCTAAGCTTGTTCTTAAACAAAGGTACAGAGTCGTTTTGCTCACTGTTCGTTGTTGAATAGACGTAACTCCATTGACTACGCTAGCTTGGCTAACGGTAGTGATGTTGGATCAATGCTATTTGTTTTTATCTTTCACTACGTGAAGCAATTCTTCATAGTTTTCTAGTAACGTATAATAAATATATGACCATGATACTTTGACATCATAACTTAAGCCATTACTTTATCTTCCAGGACTATTGTTGAATCTTCTTTTGGTTCGGGGTGTGTGCGAGTGCGCGCATTAAGGCCGGCATTACTCTTGTGTTTGACTTTCCTAATTTATTTCTTTGAACTCCCACTAGTCACTCAGTTTATAGTAGTTTTGGCCTCAATCTATTCAGAGATTGACTCAAAACTATGTGTTTGCAGCGTAAATAAATGAGTAGCTTAATGAAGAAGCAATCAGTGCTTTTCTCTAGCTCTTACTGTAGTGTTCCATCTTCTGTTTTTGAACTTGAAAATAAGCCTAGAGCAAATTTGGAAATGCCTAGACCTTCAACTTGGGGTCAGTTTTAGTTTAGAATAACGATTCTTTGTCTTTCTGTCACACCCATTGATCTGTGAGGTCTTGTAAGAGCTGGATGTTTTCTTAGGTGTGTTTTAGCTACTCCACTGCTGTTTATATATGTGTTTGTCATTGTGTCATGGTTCTGGAATGTTCAGGACTCCAAAAACATCAAGAAAGCTCCTTTTGACCGTGGTTATATTTGAATGCATCCAAATGAGCAATTTGTCATTAGATTAACAGTTTCGACTGATCAAATTGTACTACCATTTAAATGTATTATTTTGGGATATATCTGAAATTACCTCTTGGCTTAATGAGCAAGTAATTGATGTTTCGTACCGCTGCTGAAACCTGTGGATTCTGAGGTGTGATGTTGGGATACAGATATGAGTAACCTGTAAAAACAATCCATTGTGGTTTTGTCACCTCCACTGAGCGTTTCTGTTAGGAAACGAGTGGTTAAGGTGTCATGTTTTAGCAAAATGTTATACCCAAAAATTATTTTTTCATGTGCTTTAATAAAATTTTGTATCATTCTGAAATTGGATTTCTTTTATTTCCATTTTTAGACTGTTTTCCTTAATTCAAAAGTGTGTTTTTTTTCTACCATTTTGACTAATATGAAGAAACATTGCGTTCTATAATATTGTTTTATAATTAGTTTTTTGACTTTATTGTATTGTGCTTCAGATATGTCATAATATATATTATATTAGGTAATGAAATTATTATTAGGTTATATGGTTAATTGCTCTTAAAAGATTTCAATTAATATGAATTTATTTAAAATAAATCAATATATTACCAAAGTCTGTATTAAATATAAAAATATTAGAGTCGTTCATCAAAGCATATATATATGTAGCTAGGTAGGTAGGTAGACTAATTTTAATATAGTTATTTTAAAAAGTAATCGTCAATTATTTCATATAATCAAAAACCCTAAAATGAAAGTAATGACAAAGCATCATACGTCACCAATAAAGATGTTTCTGATTGATTAAAGATGCAGAAACACATCCTGGCCCGTGGTCTAGTGGACGGTGTGCAGGACATGTATGCGCAGGGCGATGCAGGTTCGAGTCCCGAGCCTGCCGTCTCTCCGCCTTTCTTCCTGTCTCCCTTGACTGTCCTGTCTGTTAAAAAATTTAAAAACCAATAAATATTTTTTTAAAAAAGATGCAGAAACATGTTCTTTGTAAAAGAATACAATGGTACCTCAAACATTTCATATTACATGTAAAACGCCTAATCCCTGCAATGTCTCTCAGAAACAACAGAATAAGTAGATAAAAAAATAGAAAACCACAGAAAAATCAAGTAATGTTTCTTCAATCCTTAAATCTACACATTGTTAATGTAATAAATGATAATAAAACAGAATGAAACACATGTAAAATACGAAAATAGAGCAGAAATGTTTGTTATTGTTCGTAACCATCACCTGCATAAATACAATTGTAAACATTTTCTTATCATTCTTTTACAAAAATACTGTAAAATGATAGTAATGAAAATGAGTTTGGAGAAATTGTGACCGACTCGTGTTTCCAAGTCCCCCTGCGACTTATTCTACTGAAGGCTGCGGTGCTGATGTCTTTTTTTTTTTTCGTGAGAGGAACTTAGTAATGGAATGAACCGAATGTTCATTTATTCTTTAAATGCACCATACAGCCGCGGAGCTTCTACCTTCCTTCAGCACGTTTTAAGGTTTTCTATGATAGTTAGCATCTTCCTCAGCCTTTTACGCGTCTGGATGTGCCTTTGTCGGTGTAGAATAGTTGGCCATAGAGTCCCAGCTGATGAAGACGGCTCATATGGAGGAAGTCTGGAGGAAGTGTTTGGTCATGGCTCTGAGTTTGCCACAGCAGAACCTAAATGCACAGCATAAACCGTTCCAGGCTTCGGTTTGCCAGTTTTATGACTGCTCCCAAGTGGTAATACAATTTTTAGAATGATGATCTCTGATTTAATTGATTTATGTTTTATTTGTTTTGTCCTAGCAAACAAGTAAAAAAAAACTCTCTGCATACCAGAATGTCACAGTGTTGCTTCATTTATCTTTTCCCCCATAGGATGTTTGTACATCAAGCATCATGGGGAGGGTGGGGGGGTTGGTTGTTTTAACAGTAAAAAAATATAAAGTATATTTCATCAGTGGCAGGAGGAATTCCATTCTTTGCCATCCGCTGCCATCTGCCCCTGAGCTCCCACAAAGACTTTCCCTCTTTCCCCTCCTCCTTTTGATTTTCCTCTCTTCCCTGCTGTGTTTCTAGCCTGCGTCTTCTCTTTCTTTCTTAACTTATTGCCCTTTGCCAGCCTCCTTTCATACCTTTCCTCCCTTTCTTCAACTGTCTGCATTATTCAGTCTAGATCGGATTTAGTTTAATTTACAGACATTCTCCAGGATCTTTGTTGTAGACGTGAACCAGACAACTCTTAACATCTGATTCATATTAAGCTGCATCAGTTGATAGAACCAGAATTATAGAAGCGCATGTTATTAGCCGTGAGAAGTAAAAAGCCCACCGTGTGTGTAAGTGTTTGTAGCCTGTTGCTACTTTATTAAAGGATATGGCCAGGTTACACACGGCCGGATATAGTTCTGTTTTTTTTTTTCCTTTTTTCGTTTTAAACGAGGCCATGTGTTGACCAAGAGGGAACCTGGAGAACACCATCTCTCTGTTATCACCGTGTTTGCAGATTTTCCCTCAGAATCAGAACCATGTGGGGTTCATCAGGGTTAGAAATGAAGATCATACATTACCGTTGGTAACCAGGTGTGCACTGGTTTGCTGAAGGGAGGTCTTTACAAACTGGGAAACTTAAGTAGGTCTGGGAGATTAATCGTAGAGCTATAATCATAAAGCTAATCGCTCAAATTTTTCAGGTTAATTATTTATTTTCTTTAAAATATCGCATGTGGAGGCTCTGTATGGCTTTTCTTTTTTCGTAGGCAATTAATTAGGCTTTTATTTCATTTGTTCATTAACTTCTGCTCAATAAATAGTCATAGATTGCAGATAGTGTGTGTTTTGTTCAATTGTAATATGTGTGCTTTTAACAGTACAATACTTCTCTGAGAGCTATGAGAGCAGAAATATTAATTATAATACAATAATTGTAATCAAACTAAAATGGATCAATTAAACGAGACATTGAATTTAGGTAAAATTGCCCAGCTCTAAACTTATGTGTTGGGGATATTTTCAGCCACTTCAAGAGGATTTTGAGTCTTAATTTGGCCACAACTTTTGTTTTCTTTTTCATCAAATCGAATGATTTTTGGTGATTTTATTTATTTATTTATTTATTATTATTATTATTTTTACACATAAATTAAGAAAATGCTGAAAAATTGTTCAAAAAGTCAAATGCACTCTGGGCAAATTCAATACACTTTCATGTTGTTTGTGGCTGTAAATAGCCGCTAAATTAGAATGCTGTAAAAATGTATTAGATACATTTTTTTTTAATCCTGGATATTTACTTTTTAATTGCCAAGATCTTACATGAGGTCACTTATTTTGGCTTCAGTATGAAAAATAGATATGAATTGGCTTGGATTTTTAATTTATTTATTTTTTTACCCACAGTCAAACTTTAGTAACAACTAGGGATGCAATGCTACACACAGTTCAGTACGTACCGCAGTTTTTAACCACCGTTTTCGGTTGAGATTGGTTTGGTTCTGATGACATAAAAAAAGTAAATTGAATAAAAGGTGAACCGATATACTATGTTCACTGTATATTATGGGTTCTATTCTTTTGGTTAAAATTTTAGTTATAGAAATTCTCTGCATGGTGTAATTTTTTTTCCAATATTGGTGGTGAGAGTTATTGTGCATCCCTAAAAATATACAAATGGTTTAACATTATAAATTACTTGAGCATAATTATTCATCTTTTCAGTCGAAGAAAAAATATCCATCTTGCCCCGTGGCATAGCGGACGGTGTGCCGGACACGTATGCACGCGCTTGTGAACCTGAGCCTTTCGTCATTTCCCAACCTTCCCCCTCTTTCTACCCACACCTCTTCCTGTTTCCATACTGTCCTATCGTTTCAAATAAAGGCAAAAATGGCACAAAAAATTATTTAAAAAATCTATTTAAAAAACGTAAATACCTGAGTCCAAACAAAGAGAAGGTGTACGTCCATTGGTTTAGTGATAAGGGGACGAAATGGCATAATCCACGAGGGTATTGTTTGAATATTCTTCTTTTCATAAATGGTCGACTCCTTGCAATTTTAGGTTTTATTAAAACAGGGTTTGGTATAGGTTTATGGTCCTTGTATGGCAGTGTTTGGTGAAATCTCACTTAAGTTCTCCGGATAAGATTTCTGCCGCTGCAAACGCTTCTGGCAAAAGGATCACTGGCATTATATGAAAGAGTTAGACATGCTGATTATTCTATAATGTATGCATTTCTCTGCAGCTTGATGTGGTCATGTGACAGTGGCACAAGGAGTTACTGGGCAGTATATGCAAACAACATTTTCTTTGTTGATTGTCTATAGCAAAATACAACATATATCCCACTCTTTCATTAAACAAATCAAGCACTTTGACAAATGCTAACGTGGCATTAGCTTTGAGTTATACCCTCAGGGTATAGTACTTGCTTTTATTTAAATGCCAGAAATCTGAGGGATTGAACTTTTGATCCACATGATCTAGCCATGTGTTGAATTTAAAGTCTAGTGAACACAAAAATGGGGATCATGATAATTTATGCATCATTTGTGTTTTGTACCTTCATCCCACAAGGGTAGTATCATCATATGAAGTACAAGTTAAGGCATAAGCCAGTTGGGTCTCGTTCATACTTCTCTCATCTCGAGGGATGTTTCTGTCTTGGCTTTTCAACACCTTTTGTGTCTGCCCTACTTTTGCTTCCTGTTTTCGGTTTCAGTGTCATATTTTTCCAGTCTACAAAAACATGGCTTTTTCTCTGCGTCTGAGACCGAAAAAAATTACAAAATTTAAAGCGTGTATGAGTTGTTGTCAATCGATTAAAAAATTAAGTAATCACACAATTTATTTTATCAATTAATCGCAAAACCTGAATAACATAAGACTTCTGCAAAGGAATACAAAACAAACCCTACAACCGTGTTTATTGTGGGTTTTTTAAAAGTTGACACGCTAATTATGACTGTACTAATTGTAACGTGAGCGGGTTGATCCATAACATAGAATAATTGATGGAGAAATAAAGTTTCAGGTGTCAAAATAATTAATGATTAATAAACCAAGTTTAAGCCATCTCTCAAAGCTTTAGAAGATAGAATTTGCCCCACCCACATCTGTGGCAAAATTTAAACCCACCTTCTCTAGCTTGTTTATGTAGAGATAAAGACAGCCATATTTTCTAATGTGGAATCTGCTTCTATAGATGGCTATGATGTCTATCAGCAGAATTGGCTTGCTACTATTTAATCCCGATGTTTGGAAACAGTGGTAACCAAAACTAGTTTCGGGAGTTCTTCCATCGTTTATTAGGTCAGGCATCTCAAAAAACACTGAGGTTGAACTGACATTGAATTGCATAAACGCTGTACTCGTAATTGGTCAAGCTTGCATGAGTACCAATCAGTTTTTTTTTTTTTTTTCTCAACTTCTTGTCCTTTCGGCTGTTCCCATTTTAGGGACATCATACATCACCGCTGGTCTCACTACTGCTCTGTGCACCTTTCCTTTGATTCTTGCTGACACTCTTCTGTCACACAACACCCCTGACACTTTTCTCCACCCACTCCAACCTGCCTGCACTCGTCTCTTCACCTTTTTTCCCACACTCCCCGTCACACTGGACTGTTGACCCCAAATACCTAAACTCCTGCACCTTCTTGACCTCAGCTTCCTGTAAACTCACTGTTCTATTTCCCTCTCTCTCGTTCAAACACATTTATTCTGTCTTACTGCGACTGACTTATCAACTAATTAATTAAAAGGAGCGACTGATTTCCCAAAATGTAGTTGAGTAAAAAGTTAGATATTTAACTTTGAAATGTTGTGAAGTTAAAGTAAAAAGTCTCCCCAAATTAAAATTTTGAGTAAAGTACAGATACTTGAAAAAGCTACTTAAGTAAAGGAATGAATTACATTTACTTCATTACTATTCACCACTGGTTTGCACAAACACAGAAACTTATTTTCATTTTACAACATTTTACAAACAAAGCTCAATTGGAGGTATTCTGGTGTTTAAGGACATGGAGAAATTTTGTCATGCTCTTCTGTGATTTATTATGTTATTACTATATTCAGTCACAAATGCTGTCATTTGTACATGTAACGTAAGCTAGATATATTCTGGAAACAAGACGATTAATAATCTTTTTTTTAAATCTCTGCTTTTGATGCATTCTTCTAGTGGAGCTTATCTTTGCATTTGGTAATGCTATAGTTTAAACTGCTCAGAGTGTCTAGGTTATAAGCTTATAAATGATAACTTTTATAACCTTTTTGGTTTTGATTGCGGTGCAGCAGTCCAACAGGAATATGCAAATTAGGTAAAGTTAGAGGGAATGTCAATTTCCTCCAAAGATCAAGCTACCACACTCGTATCGATTATCCAGAAAGTATTTACATTTGTTAAAAATTTTGTTTTATTAATTTAAATGAGATCCATGAAAGTATACAGTTTGACTTTAACATGTTGTTGTCGGATGATGTTACCTTGCGCTGCATAAAAAGATGGATACTTAGCAGTTATTTCTCATAATCCTTGGTTTTGCCTAACAGCTTAAATCGTATAAAATCTTAAAGATTTAAAAGTTTAGTTTTAAAGTGGTTGCATCATCATCATCTCCACCACCACCACCCATCATCAATCATCATATGGTCCTTTATTTAAAGTTTGCTGGCTTCAGTATTTGTTGTTTTTAATCCGTATATCACATTCTCAATGGGAGAATGGAGCGCTAGGACCCGGAAGCGCAGTGCGATGTCAGACTTAACAAGCGGATAATAGAGCAGAACTGTTTTGGTGTTTTTTTTTTTTTTTTTTTGGTTTTTTTTTTTGTATCTTGGAATTTTTTTTTTTTGTACCTCGAAGCAAAATATTTCCCACTAGACCTTTCGTATTTTGAACATTTTGTAACTCGAAGCATTCGAATCTCGAGGTACCACTGTACTTTTGCACAGTGGTTGGTATGTTCTTGCACACACTGATACCCTCCATATGTGTGGTCTGTTTAAAAATTCGATGAGGTTTTAACTGAGTTACATATTTATCAGGTTTGACAAATGTTAAGTCAATGGAAAATTTCCCACAATTCTCAGGGATTTTTCCAGAATTTTTCTAGTGGTAACAGTCTGAAAAGATATAGCAACCTGTTTCAGACCAGTTTGGATGTGTTGGCAATGTTCTTGCTCGTGTGGTCAAGGAGATGCGTTGACAAGCCTACAGTAATGATATAACGTTATAACTTTTGAATGTGATTTCAGAAATTTGGCAATCCCAGTAAATGAAATCTGTCTTGACCCTGAACTCATGAGGGATTTTTGGGGCTGATTATTTATATTTCCTTATAAATAAGGAATACTTATATTTACTTAATACTTAATATAAGAAAACTTATATTTCCTGCCTATTTCAACGACTGTATGAAGAGATTAGCATCTGAACACTCTCTCTTGCGCTGCTTTAACTTCATCATTCTCTGTTACATGCTGCTCAGTGTAAGACCTTCTGACTCCCTGATCCATTAAATTCCTTCTGGGATACTGGCTTTGATCAGGTTACTTCTCAAGAAGTGCATGCGAGTTTGTGACTGACTTGGTTGACCTCCTAATGACCCTTTCCTGTTGTGCTCAAAAGCCTGAAGGACTGGCAGTTGTCCATCTTCTAGTAGTTTCTTTTTTTTCTAATGTCTAGGGTGTTGTACACTTTGTGAGAAAAAAAACAAGGCTCATTAGGGCTGTGTGTCACTAAGAATCTGGTGATGTGCGCGTCATGAAACAAAGGTAGCAATATAATGTTTTACAAAACAGCGAGCCGAGTGGTATATTGGGAGTTCTTCTTATGTTATGCATATAATTGAAAATAAAACCCCCAACTTTCAGAAGGACACGCCATTCAAGCCATTTTATTTGACCAGAACACAGTGAATTCAAACAAATCTAAATAAATTTATAAACTTAGTATTTTTATAAGCAGCTTATATCAATGTTGATCTGAACTAAATGGTCAAATCTGCTTTACGAAATAAAAGTGAATAGATTGAAAAGAAAAACAGGTAAAAGCTATTTCAAATTCCAATTTTTTTAGAGGAAATTAAACTTTCAAAATCTGGCAAATATTTGTTATTCTTATGTTCTAGCTCAGAACAGTGTGTAATAACAGGGAAAAAAAAGAGTTTCTCTTTATAAATGTACAGCAACAAGATTTAGAAAAATGGCACTATATATTGAAAAACAGTATTGTTATAAAGTTGGAAATGTCTCCTGTGTATAAAAACTTTATTACTTACATATGTGATTGAGACGATGACACGCCCCCTGCCTGCTGCTGTCCATCCTATTCCACAAAACTCCTAGGGGCTCTTCTCACTCTTAAAGATTGTCTAAACATCTTCCTTCACTATTTACAAGTGTTGTAGCACTAGAAATATAACACTTTAGTGTTCTAAAGACAGCGGAAGAATGCAAGGAAATAAGGAACAAAAGACGCACTTTTGCGCAAATGCGGAACATTCACTGACCTATAACAGAAAAAAAACAGTAAAATCTAACACTAATAAACCTTTTACTACTACGAAGACAATACGATATACCGTATTTTTCGGCTCATAAGACGCACCGGCACATAAGACGCACCCAATTTTTAAAGAGGAAAATCCAGAAAAAAAAGATTCTGAACCAAATACTGTTGTAAAATATTTTATATCAACTGTGTAAAAGTTAACAGCCAAACATGTAACATGAACAGACAGTAAACAGTAAAAGTAACAAAAAAAAGGCTGTAATGTTTTTCTTTGCCCACACTCATCACTCTAAAGTCCACCATTCGTTATCACCATCACTGTTCCAGTGCAACGTTGTCACTACATTACTAATAATAGCTAGTAACATGGTCACTACATTACTAATAATAGCCAGTAACATTGTCACTACATTACTAATAATAGCCAGTAACATTGTCACTACATTACTAATAATAGCTAGTAACATTGTCACTACATTACTAATAATAGCTAGTAACATTGTCACTACATTACTAATAATAGCTAGTAACATTGTCACTACATTACTAATAATAGCCAGTAACATTGTCACTACATTACTAATAATAGCCAGTAACATTGTCACTACATTACTAATAATAGCCAGTAACATTGTCACTACATTACTAATAATAGCTAGTAACATTTTCACTACATTACTAAGAATAGCCAGTAACATTGTCACTACATTACTAATAGCTAGTAACATTGTCACTACATTACTAATAATAGCCAGTAACATTGTCACTACATTACTAATAATAGCCAGTAACATTGTCACTACATTACTAATAATAGCCAGTAACATTGTCACTACATTACTAATAATAGCCATTAACATTGTCACTACATCACTAATAATAGCCAGTAACATTGTCACTACATTACTAATAATAGCCAGTAACATTGTCACTACATTACTAATAATGGCTGGTAACATTGTCACTACATTACTAATAATAGCCAGTAACATTGTCACTACATTACTAATAATAGCCAGAAACATTGTCACTACATTTACTAATAATAGCTAGTAACATTGTCACTACATTACTAATAATAGCTAGTAACATTGTCACTACATTACTAATAATAGCCAGTAACATTGTCACCACATTACTAATAATAGCCAGTAACATTGTCACTACATTACTAATAATAGCTAGTAACATTGTCACTACATTACTAATAATAGCTAGTAACGTTGTCACTGCATTACTAATAATAGCCAGTAACATTGTCACTACATTACTAATAATAGCTAGTAACATTGTCACTACATTACTAATAATAGCCAGTAACATTGTCACTACATTACTAATATTAGCCAGTAACATTTTCACTACATTACTAATAATAGCCAGTAACATTGTCACTACATTACTAATAATAGCTAGTAACATTGTCACCACATTACTAATAATAGCCAGTAACATTGTCACTACATTACTAATAATAGCCAGTATTATTGTCACTACATTACTAATAATAGCTAGTAACATTGTCACTACATTACTAATAATAGCCAGTAACATTGTCACTATGTTACTAATAATAGCTAGTAACATTGTCACTACATTACTATTAATAGCCAGTAACATTGTCACTACATTACTAATAATAGCCAGTAAGATTGTCACTACATTACTAATAATAGCCAGTAACATTGTCACTACATTACTAATAATAGCCAGTAACATTGCCCCACATTACTAATAATAGCTAGTAAGATTGCCCCCACATTAGTAATAATACAGTGGTTCCCCCCTTTAAACAAACACTCCCTAATTGCAGAACACGTTACTTACGTTTGTTATCTCGTATGTACATGTGTGGAAAGAAGAGTTTCAGTCATTGAGAGCGTTTTGTTTACCTCACGCGAGCGCGCGCAGAGAGAGAGAGAGAGAGAGAGAGAGAGAGAGACAGAGAGCGCTGGAAACAAGCGTATGCTTTTTGTTCTAATATAAATCCTTTTGAAATAACTCCATTAATAAAGGATCAAACTGTCCAAGATTGTGAAACTGTCCAAGTGAATGTTTAGCGGAAATAAAACCCTCACAGACTGAAGACGATGCTTATCGATCATCATCTTATCGTCAGGCTCAAAAAACATAGCAGACAAACTATGAGCTGTGCCCATTTCACAACATGAAATGTATTTTAGCGTGAGAAAACGGGTTTGTAGCGTGAGAGATCACTCAAGTGCAAGAGACTTACACTTACGTTGTGAGACACAGCAGTTGATCTCTGTAGTTTCGCTCGTGACGTAAGTATGGATGCGGATGCCAAAGGCATTGTGGGAAATGTAGTTTTTCCCCCCGTTTTCGTTACGTCCGCGCAATGGCAGAGATGGGCGATGACGTCAGCGCGCAGCGCTTGGTAAACAAATATGGCCGCCGGCTTCAGCCTAGCTCCGGAGCTCTTACGCCTCTCATACGGCCGTGACCGGACTTCGCGGCGCTCTGCATTCGGTCTATAAGACGCACCAACTTTTCCCCCTCAGTTTTGGGGAAGAAAAAGTGCGTCTTATGAGCCGAAAAATACGGTAAATATAATAATTACAATGAAATCTCAGCTAAAGTATTGCTGAGTAAATCACAGATAATCAATCAATTATCTAACACAACTCTCCTACGCACAACAAACTTCCCACCACTGGCACACACGCAACGTTGTCGTTAACATAATACATTTTATATAATTTGAAAGAGCTGTTTCCAGGCTTTCAAAATCTGTTGAGTTTTTTTTCCAACAGTCTGAAAATGACCAGAACTGCGGTAGTTTGAAGTGCGCATGCCATTATTCTTTCACTGTCGACAGGTTCGGTGTTAAAGGATTAAGTAACAAAAAAATACACAATTGTCATGCTTTTATTCACTCAGTTTTTAAAATGAAATTGGGGTGAATTGACCTTACGTTCACACTATTGTGATTGTTGTTGATAAAAATGTAGGTCTGAAAGAAATACAGAACAGAAAAAGCTAATTGTCAATCGCAATATTGGCACAAAAAAAATACAGCAATTGGGTTATTTTCTAAAATCCACAACCCTACTGCTCTGCCACAAGACATTTCCATGAATCTTTCTACTCTATGTTTTGCAGCTAGTCTGAAGGCTAATCACATTTTGAGGTTTACATTCCAGATGTTATTATATGCCACACTTTAGATCAGGGAGTGATTCTGTAAGACCATGCTACTTGGTTCCAGGGGGAAAAATGTACTGTTCTAAAATTGCAAAAAAAAAAATCATAATCAAAAAGAGCCTCAAGGAAAATCTCAGATTGTTCACATCTTGAAATCCTTCTCGATGATGGCGGTTCTAGACTGAAACGAACTTCACCGTAAAGGTGTCCAAATGTTTTCTCTTCCAGACATTACATACAGTGTTCACATATGTTTCCAATCTTCCCGAGAAAATTAATTGACCATAGTAGATTCTATTGCTCTGCAAGACTTTCATGCACATTTTAGATTTAAAGAATGGTTTTTATTTGGTTTTGCTTAGTTTTTTTTCAAGTCCTTTGCAACCAGAAACCTTGAATCAGAAGAGTGTTCAAGTGAAGTCTGTGTTCTTTCTTTTGTAGCACATGTAGAAACACTCATTCTTCACACATCACACTCTTTCTGGTGTTCATGGGTTGTGTTTTGATCTGTGTGATGCTGAAATGAGCCAGACACGCTGGATTTTTGTTTTTACTTGGTGACATTTTTGGCTTGTCCTTTCATTTTTGCTGTCTGAATCATTCCAATCAGTTTAGCCGCGTTACAAAGTGAGGTAATGACAAGGCTAAGAAAGGAAAGCTGAAATTGTTGATGCCTTCTTTCATTTTTTTGCCAATTTTTTCAGAGAAAATTATAGATTTCTTATTAATGTGAGTTAAATTTAAGTTAGACTTCATTCAGTCCTTCATTTAAACTCTTGTTTCATCTGAGGTTTTTGTGGCTTTGTGAGTGTTTCAGTTTGCAGTGTGGGCTGAGTCCAGTGGGTTTTATGATTTACAATAAAACACAGCCTTGGCTTTGGTCTAGTTTAGGTTTTTTTTTTTTATATTAACTCATTAAGAAATATTGGGTTTTGGTTCAACATTTTGAACAGATACATCTCCACATTGAATACAAGCCAAATGGAATTGGTGTCTGTCTGTCTAACTGTTCAAAGCCGCTCAGGGCGCACCGATAAGGGGTTTGACAGGAGTTCAAAATGCTGCCGGTTTGATCACTAGCTCCACTGGAAGTCGAAGCTGAGATGAGTGTTGAAACCCTTTCCCACCTGTAGAAACCATTACTGTGGTGGCCTTGAGCAAGTCACCAGTTTGTTTGTTCACTGCTGTGTGTTGGCACTTGGATGGGTGAAATGCAGGGACAAGTTTATTGTATGGGTCACTCCATTCTTGGTCCTGATATCACTTTGACACTTTCACAGATAAATGAATTAAGTCACTTAGCGCTCTGTCTGGGACTGTGGTGAGCCAGATAGGCGGGCGCGTGCTCTGGGTAGTGCTCATATTGCCGCTTCTGAATTGGTGTTGATGGCCAGGACGTCTCTGTAAGATGGTTGCACTTGTACCAGAAATGTGGCTAAACAAACTCTGTATTCCCAGAATGGTTTCGAGTTTACAAAACCAAACCTGTTAAATTTGGCTCAGCTGGTACCACGAAACAGCGTGGATTAGTTCACAGGCGTGTGCACATAAAAGACTGACGTAGGCACCGAATAACCAATCACAATGATGATGGATGGAGCGAGATCATTTTATTTCTCTGCAGAGAGCCAAGAGATTATAGTTCGAAAATACAATGAGTTTAAACATGTATTTTTATCTCGTTGTGATACTGTGGTTGCTGCCAAAGCCAGACGAGATTGTTGGCAGAACATTTTTTTGATTGGAAGAACATTCATTGTTCTTATGATGGTATAAAGGTATTGAAACTGATACCGCTATTACCGCACAAGCCTACTTCACGGATTGACCCTTATTAGCTCTTTCTGTTTAAATACATATTTTGAAACTATATAATTAACGGGTCGCAGTCTTGGGATAATGGCATGACCATGAGAGCGGTTTTCACTTGTGCCCCAGTAGGTGCCCCTCCTCAGCCTCTAGGAAAAATGAAACTGAAGAGTGGTTTACACGGGGTTAATTTACTTCCTGTGTTGAACATTTCTGATTTATAACTCCGAGCTTGGAGGAATGAGATGTTTCATCTTGTGTGGTCTTAGCCATTGCTTTTTGCATCGTTGTTAAGATGTAAAACCTTTTTAGTCATTGTACGTTTTGACAGATTTAATTGGATTGAAGTATAGAATTAAATAAAGGTCTAGATTAAATGAACAATGTAATTTATTTTATAACAAGGTAAGGTTTGTGTTTTTATGGAAATGTTTTAAAGCAGTGAGTTCATTGCAGAGTACTGAGTTTGTACTTCAAACATTTTACTCTCTGAATTTTAAAATATTTTTTTTTCCTTTGTCTGGGTATATAAACTTAAACCTTAGACGAAGTGAATGGTGACCCAAAACCATTTTCCCACTCGTAGTTAGTGGTTTGGTGAAACCGTTTATTCTCAAACAACTACTCTTTTCTAATCATAATGACGACAGAAACTCTCCAAACGGCCCTAAGCAAAAGTTTATTAATATTTTGTATTCCTCCTTTAACATCAATGACAGCCTGAAGTCTTTTGAGGTAGTTGTCGATGAGGTTGTTTATCTTCTCTGTTTGTAAAGCAGCCCATTCTTCTTGGCAAAAAGCCTCAACTCTTGTAAATTCTTCGGCTGTCTTGCATGAAATCCACGTTTGAGTTCTCCCCTGAGTGGTTTGACGATATTCAGGTCGGAGACTGAGATCCACTCCAGAACCTTCACTTTGTTCTGGTGGAACCAGTGACGAGTGGACTTTGCCTTGTATTTTGGTACGTTGTCATGTTGGAAGTCAAGTATCGTCCCGTGTGCAGCTTCCGGGCTGACATTTTCCTGCAGTATCCTTTGAGAACATGCAGCATTCGTCTTCTCAGCCTTTGGAGCTCATCAATGAACCTCCTCAGTGGGCATGTTGATCCATTCATCAAAGGCCTTGTTGACTACTCTCCAAATGTAGCATTTACAGTTGTGGCCAAAAGGTTTTATTTTGGTTCCATTGCTTCAAATAACTTTTTTTCCAGAAATCTCTGAGCAGTTTGGTGTATTGTAAGAAGCTACTTCATGCCATTTTGTGTAGCAATGGCTTTCTTTAGTCAACTTGACCATGCAACTTTTTTTTCTTTTCTTCAAGTGTCCTTAGCAGAACATTTTGTTGGTCTCAACAGAATCCTTCATTTTCCACTGCTGATTGGCATTCTTATTTCCTTGGAGATATTTTTATATCCCTTTCGTGTTTTGTATAGTTTAACTACCTTTTCCCATAGATCCTTTGTAATCTCTTTTGTTTTACCCATGGCTCAGACTTGTCAGCGCATCACTGGATGAAAGAGGCAAGGGTTTCTTGAAACCTTTTCTGCACAAACATTGATTCCAAGCAAACAGGTCGAGGTGAGGGTGGTTACCTTCACCAGTCACTCAAACCCTTTGTGTCAGTTTTTTTGCATGTTATCTGGCCAAAAACTTTAAATTAGACTAATTTGGAAGATTTTTGTTGTCATTATGATTTTAAAAGTGTAAACACAGTTGTTTAACAATAAATGACTTCACCCAGCCGCTAATTATGAGTGGAAAAATGCGTTTGTGTTATCATTCGTACTTTCTGAAAATGGCAAAGAAAAAATAAACTTAATAAACTTTGCAAAGTTTCAAATCACTTTTGAAATATCGTTTGCCAGCACCTCCACTCGATTATCCCCATCAGCCTCATTCTGTTCTGGTAAGTACTGCCGTGGGACTCCAGATGTTTCCTTGGCAGTGAAATATGCTCTAAAATGGGGGAGTCGGCTCGGTTCAGAGGGGAATCAAACTGATGGCTGCAAATTTGTGGCTTTACAATTTCCTGTGGAGGGTATAGACACTATAGGGGTAGTGTTTGGGGATTCGTTGTGGAAACCAGTTCATTCTCTGACATAGAGCAGAATTGCACTCTGTACCACTGGTGACCAACGTCATTCCTGGAGTCAGGGTTCTGTCAAGATTAACTGCAAACAAAAACACACCTGATCCCTTCAGGGTTGTTTGTGGGTTGACGCAGAGTGTGTCTGAACACAGTAGGTGTACCACTTTTAGCACCCTTTAAATTAATTCCCAGTAGAAATTTTAACATAAAGCAACACAACATGTTGCTCGCAATACTGGCGTCACGGTCTTGTGACCTCTTCGACGCATGTTTGTCGGGGTGACAACTGTGCCACCAGGGTTGGTCTGCGGTGTCAGTCGGGGATGCCCTTTAGTCAATTGAGCATGGCAGAATATTAGCACGTCAATGCTATCACAGCGCTTTTATTTTTCTCGCTCGAGGACTGAAAGTGCTAATTGTAATTCTAGATATAATTGTGCTAATTGTAATTGTTTCACAGCTTTTCACAATTTCACAATTTTTTGAGGGTTTAAACCTACGCAAAAAGTCCCCAAACTGGTGAAAATTTTATTGTGGTTTGAAAAGTAGGGCAAAATGGCTCTATAACTAATGTGTTTCAGCTTATGTTATACTCTTAGTTTGTCATTCAAATTCAGCACGTGTGTTTACAGTTCCAAGGCTTAAATATGAGTAATTACGTTTCCTAAATCGACAGGAAGTCAGTATTTTTAGCAAAAACCGCTAAAAATGGCCATTTTTACTTGTCATACTTGCAGAAACTATTTCTAAAGATTTTATCTGTTAATTTCCTAACTACTCCTATCCTAAGGTATATTAGATGTTTAATTGTGAAGCTTTTTTGACTTAATGATACAATGTTAGCACAGTGGCTGTAAATTTTGCCATAAATAGGAAATTGTTAATAAATCAGCCCAATGAGCTCAAATTTGCCATACATTTTAAGAATCCATGTCTGAACAAAACTATACAGTAACCTACTGTGCCAGTCATAGCACCACCTTGTGGCAACATAGAATATTCAATTTTCTGCCACTTTAAGGCCTCTACAGGCTATTAAACCATGTATGTCTATGGGACATCACACATCAGACCAAAACGAGTTGAAAAAGAGATTCGGAGTGATATATCGGATTCAAGGAAGCAAGGCGGAGAGAGAATGAGGTGGTATGGGAAAGACAACATTGCCCTGCGCAACCGTGCATATGTGTCCCGTGCACCATCCACTGTACCAAGGGGCAAGACGATAAGATTACATTTTTAGTTTCAGTTTTTTCACAAAAAGTTTGGTATAATTTTATATATATAAAATATTATTTTTAGTCACAGTGGTATCCCTTGTGTGAGGCGAAGTGTTGGAGGAGTGAAACAGATGGCAGAAAACATTACACCACTGCATATGAAAGTTAACTTTCTCAAGATATTTCATGAATTACGAAAAGCAACACGGTTTCAAGAATAAGTGTAAACAGTCACTTTTAATGCTGAACAGGGGCTTGAAAATCTAAACCAAACAATGCAGTTATATATGTAGTAAGGTCAATCTTAACTGAAGAAAACTACAATAAACAAATTTTAAAAGATTATAAAAGACATATTTTTTAAAAGACATTTTTTTCTAAATACAGAAAAAAATAATTTCATAGCTTTATCCCTCAAATATTAAATGTAAAAAAATTGCACAAAATGCTTTTTAAATCACAGTAAATTTATTCTGAGTGAATTCCTTTCGTATATATCAATATACAGTGCAATAAATAACAAAATAAAATGGATTTTTGCTGTGGTGAAATTTCAGAACAGGAGAACACAACAAAATCAGGCATAAATATATTTATAAATATATAATAATATAAAATCCAAAACAAGTTCCTATACAAGCTATTTACATTTTAACAGCATTTACCACTTTGCTGCATTTTTTTTGAGCCTGATGCCCCTCACAGATGGCAAAAGGGATGTTGTGGGATGTTTGGGAGAGATTTAGATACTGATAGCGCGAGTCCAAGCCAAAAGTTTGTGCCGCTGTAAAAGTCCCGCGAAGAGAATGTCACGCCGTGGTTTGAATACTGTGAGAATTTATCACTTTTACAATGTGATGAGGAAATATAAGTGCTGTTAACACCTGCGGTGTGGATTATAATATTTTTAAGCTTTGATAGATTTTTTGCGACTTTTACTGGATTTCTTCACACCCACTTGAGGGGAAAAAACATCTCTGAGGCATACTTCATGCTTCATATGTAGTTCTAACTCCTGTTTTATTTGCAAAAAGAATTATTGCTCTATCTTATGAGGTTCCAGTTTTATCGGCATTTAAAATTGATATGGAAATGGGATCGGCGGCACTCCTGTGGGTCTTAAAGGGTTAAATGAAACATGTTCTCACTCACATTTTTGATTATAATCCCCGTCTTGTACTTTAGGCTGGCACACGTGACCCCGCTCTGTTTTCAAACATTTTTTTGAAAGTATGAGACGCAGTTATAGATCATGGACAAAGTTCCCTGCGATTCTGTCTGAAATTCCCTGTCGCCGATCTATCCTGCTGTGTGAATTCAACATGACTAAATGCTGCTCCAGACAGTCCTTCAGTGAGAAAGCATCTGCGACACGACTGCTCTGACAGATTTAATTAGTTCGTGGAGTCTGAACCTGGATTTAGCTATTTGCACATTGAGACTTAAATTATGTTCAAACCTCAGGGACTGGAAGGCCATTAAAATGCACCATAGAGCCCTTTTCTGAATAAGCTATTCCCTTATTTGTTAAAGTGCATTAATAATCAACCTAATGATTTAAAGTGAACCTTTTAATTGAAAAAAAAGACAAACAAATGAACTTGAACCACCCTAATGTCATGCTCAATAATGTCAAGAACCCAACTGCTCTTTCTTCTAGCCGTCGGCAGCATACAGGGGGTTTCAGTTACAGGTTTCTCTTCTTCATCTTTCTTCACCCTTTCCTCCTCTCCCGTGGCAGCTTGAATTTCTGCATTAGATGATGCTCTGATTATAGGACATCAAATCTTCAATGAAAGCCTTTGGGAAAAATCAGATTGTTTTTGATTTCTTCTGGAGTGGCTATCCTTTTTCTGTTGTACCCTTGAAAGACCATATTTATATGACGTCTGCCTTGCCTCATCCATGGTCATTACAAAGACATCTAGACTAAACCATGTTGCCTGTGCTGAAATGTTGATCCAGGACACTGATTGATTCTAATTATTTTCAGTAACAGCAGTGTCTGGACTTTGCTACCCAAACACTCGCCAGGCTTGTAGCAGACCTAATACACTGAGTTTAGAAAATAGCTTATTTTTTATTACATTTTTTTTTCTTGCTCATTCTATGCCCAGCACATGGTTGCCGAAACCTTAGATTCATCTATAAAGTACATCTGGATTTGCACAGATGAATATTTACTCTGGGCACAGTTTGCCGATCACAAGGATATTCCTTGAGGTAAAAGTGTGCAGGAGAGTGTATTTTTATAGAATTACATAATGTTATGGCATAGGGATTTAATATTTTATGTTACTGCATTTAATGGACTGAAATAAAATTAATGGCTGTGCAAATAAACCTATTCATAGTAATGTTCAGATTTCAAAGTAGTGAACATTTGAAAGAGTTTGACATGCCAGTAGGTATTGTTTACCTATAGTATGTTTAGCTATACTAGGATGTATAAAAAAAATCTATAAAGGTACCGTAGTGTCCAATGAATTGTTTTGGGGATCTTCTCAGTAACTCTTGATGTTGTCGTTTTTTTGTGCTTTGGCCAAATAAATCCCCCCACTCCTAAAATTATTAAATTTAGTATATTTAACTAACATGCTTTTAAACAAATTTTTTCAACTTAAATCTACCAGAACTGCTGTCATAAACCAAGATCAGTAACAAACCAAAAGTGTTGAGACCAAGGCAAGCTGTAGACCATAGAAAGCGATAAAGACAAGGCAATGAACACAATTTGTGAACAAAGAGAGTCATAAACAAGGCATAAACCGTAGAGAGTTGAGTTTAAAGCTATGGAAGGACCACAATTTGTGACCAAGGAGGATTGAAATCAAGGCTAGGCATAGACCGTGGAGAGTTGAGTTTAGACTAGGCAATGACCACAATTTGTGACCAAGGAGGATTGAAATCACGGCTAGGCATAGACCGTGGAGAGTTGAGTTTAGACTAGGCAATGACCACAATTTGTAACCAAGCACGGTTGAAATTAAGGCTAGGCATAGACCGTGGAGAGTTGAGTTTATACTAGTCAATGACCACAATTTGTGACCAAGGAGGATTGAAATCAAGGCTAGGCATAGACCGTGGAGAGTTGAGTTTATACTAGTCAATGACCACAATTTGTGACCAAGGAGGATTGAAATCAAGGCTAGGCATAGACCGTGGAGAGTTGAGTTTAGACTAGGCAATGACCACAATTTGTAACCAAGCACGGTTGAAATTAAGGCTAGGCATAGACCGTGGAGAGTTGAGTTTAGGACTAGGCAATGACCACAATTTGTGACCAAGGAGGATTGAAATCAAGGCTAGGCATAGACCGTGGAGAGTTGAGTTTAGACTAGGCAATGACCACAATTTGTGACCAAGGAGGATTGAAATCACTGACTAGGCATGGGCCGTGGAGAGTTGAAAGTTTAGACTTCAGGCTGTAACCAACCTGGTTGAAATTAAGGCTAGGCAGGCATAGACCGTGGAGAGTTGAGTTTATACTAGTCAATGACCACAATTTGTGACCAAGGAGGATTGAAATCAAGGCTAGGCATAGACCGTGGGGAGTTGAGTTTAGACTAGGCAATGACCACAATTTGCAACCAAGCACGGTTGAAATTAAGGCTAGGCATAGACCGTGGAGAGTTGAGTTTAGGACTAGGCAATGACCACAATTTGTGACCAAGGAGGATTGAAATCAAGGCTAGGCATAGACCGTGGAGAGTTGAGTTTAGGACTAGGCAATGACCACAATTTGTGACCAAGGAGGATTGAAATCAAGGCTAGGCATAGACCGTGGAGAGTTGAGTTTAGACTAGGCAATGACCAGAATTTTTGACCAAGGAGGATTGAAATCAAGGCTAGGCATAGACCGTGGAGAGTTGAGTTTAAGACTGGGCAATGACCAGAATTTGCGACCAAGGGGGATTGAAACCAAAACAAGCCATAAGGAGTTAAGTTAAAGACAAGGCAATGACCCCTGCAGTTAAAACCAAGACAAGGTCTACACCATGGATAGTTGAGACAAAGTCATGGCTAAGATGCATTTTTATTTTAATATCAGATCTCTGTTTTAAACATAGCCAACATTTCCATTTGAAAGCTCATTCCAATAAGAAACGAGGTAGCCAGCAGAAGAAATTAAACATTGGCAAAGCTGCTGTAACTTTCACTCAAACGATAACCCTCCCTGAGAGACATTTAATCTACTGTGATTGGTAGCTTTGTTCAGCTCTGCCCACAACACTGTAAAGTTCCTATCATGTCAAACTCACGAGCCGCACTAACGTTAAAACTTTCATATTAAGGTGGGGGCCACAAATTATTGTTTATTTATGGCCCGGGAGTTTGAGACCCCTGCATTAGAGAGTTGAGACCAAGACGAGACTGGGTCAAAAACAAGATTGAGAGCAAAGAGAATCAAGACCAAAGACAGTTGAGACTACAGCCACTAAAAGGCTGTTGAGTACAAGGGACTCAAGAGACAGTGGAGATTGAAGGAAGTTGAGACAAAGACCAAAGAGAATTAACCTCTTAAGCCCGAGAGTCCCCGGTACCGGGGACTTGCCCCCTTGTGCGTTACATTTTCAATCATAGCTCACCAACCCTGATAATAACCCACACATATTAAATACTGTTGTGTTCAGCGGAAACTCCTCTAAAAACGTATCTAATTCAATTTCATATTCGTGAACCACAGCTCGAACGCCATGCAAATAAACAACAACATGTCCGGAGTATAATTCATGACCACGTTTTTGTTTATGTGCGATATGTATCCACAATATAAACGGAAACACCCAAACCATTACATTAAATGAAAGCTAACAACCAGCTGAATCCAGTGATATGCAACTCATTAACATTGCATGAAGTATTTCAGAGCAGGGAGCGAAAGTTCCACGAAAAAACGCCAGCAAAACCAAGCAAGCATGTAAATCTTGTCTTACCTTTGCCGCTTTTTTCAACAAAAAGTTATTTCCATAGCGATAAAAGTCCGTTTGTTGTTATGTCCGGTCGATAGCTTCGCGAAAAGTCCATTTTGTGTTTTTTCTGTTGCTCCAGTGCTCCTCTTACGTCACCAAATATGGAATGACTCCCCGTGCGTAAGAGCACGTCTCTCCACGCTGCGCGTCGTGTGATTCGTCGGCGATCCAGTCAGTCTCAAAATGGTTGAGCTGATTGGTTTCCTCAGAATCAGAGCTTTCCAGCGATATATAGAGCTCCCGGATTGGACAGATGGTCGGGGGGTAGGGACACGCGGAAGCTCGACGTCGAAAGCGTTTGTGAATGAAAGTTCCCAAAAGCGCAGCAAGATGGCGTAAATGAGCTTCTACCCCCCTTTTACAGCGTTTCTTTAGGAGGTTTTTTTTGCTGAAATCATGTCCCATAAGCAAGAAAACAAGACTATGAACGTAGCTGAAGCTTTGGACAAGATTTTTTCCATATTTCAATTATTGTGCCAAATTGTGCCAAACTGTGCCAACATGGATTACGCCTGAACTTTGTTCAATCAAAACCTTTACAGAATATTAGTTTCTTGTAGTATGAACACCAAACTTGCTACAGATGTTCTTGACATGTAGTGGTTACAATTGATTGTGTTTATTTGCTTCGTTATAAGTAAAATAAGGAGATATTGGAGGAAACATGTGTTTTTTTTTTTAGGCGGAGTTCATTTTTTGGCCATTCCAACATCAATTACTCTTACCCAGTGTTCTTGACTGTCAAATTAACTCATCCACACCACTCCCCAAGAACCTATCTTCATTTTGATACCAAGATTTGCAGTTTAGACCTTGTAAAAGCTGAGAAATGCCTTAAAAAGTAAAAGTATAGGATTTTCGGAAAATAGGCCTCAGGGCTTAAGAGGTTAAAATACATGTTTTGCCTTAAAATTTCATAATTGAAGAGATTTACCTTTGTTTGAACTCTGTTCTTATTGTAAGTTACAGTAAATATACGTGTCCATAGTCTTGTCTCTAGATCAGTAACAGATCTGTTTTGAAAACTTTACTTAATCCAAATCTTGTTCACCATTGCCAAGACTGTTCAGAAGTCAAACTTTTAACATGCATAAAGATCGTAGCTTGATTGTAACTCTTCACTCATGGTTACTGGGGGATGCTGTCTGCTCTGGATGAAGGTTAGTGACCTGAAACCTTTTTTCACCTCAGTCTTTTGAGTAAACATGGTCAGTGCGGGAGTGTGAGAAAGTGAGGGCTTTTGTAAATCCAAGCCGCTCAGGGTTGTCATGGTGTGGTTTGGATTGTACGGTTGCTGACCAGGTTGTCTTGACGTATTGTTGGAAATATTTGACATCAAATATTGGCCTTCAGTGTTCATGCGTGTAATTAACTAGCTCAATTCATATTTGTCCTCGTTCCAAAGTCAGGGAAAGGAGCTAAAATATTGGTACAGTTGTGCAATCTTTAAGCAATCTGAAAGGTTGTTGTGCAATTATATTGATGGGGTCCATTGCCTAAAAAACGAACAACTTTTGAATAACTAAAGTGACCAAACCAAATGTGAATGGCTGCTACTTTAACATGTGGTCTTCCAAAAATGAATCCTGAGCAATTGTTTATATACCACTGTAATAGAAACCCCCAAAAACGACGGAAGCATTGTCTGTGATATTCAAAGTTGTAATGGTCAAATTTGGAGATGGTAATTACAAAAACATGTTCATATCAGGATTAAAAATAAACTCTACTCCAGATTCACTGTGTTCAGTGTGAAAGCATCTCACATTGGGCACCAGAGGAATTAAAACATCACCCCACTAGATTTTAAATATTTTAATGAAATTGTTAGATATGCAGACACACTAAAAGGTCTCTTTCTGTGACCTTCATCTCCAAACAACATATGTTTTGGAGAGTTATTGCATCTACACACAGATTCAAATTGAGATGCGCACAAATAGTTTCAAATAGGCCTCTCAGTAGTGTGCTCTTTGTCTGTGTTGAGGAAATATTGATGCAATGACAAAGAGGGTGTGTGCGGTACAAAAAATTGGATGGTTGTGTAGAGGCCTTTAGTCTACAGTCGTGCACAAAGGTTTTGAGAGTTTGCTGCTAAACTGCTTTTCGATTTTTGTTTCAGTTCATTCTGTGATGTAGTGAAATAATTACAAGCACTTCATACGTTTTAAATGGAATGTTAAGGACAGGACAGTTAGACGGTGCTGGCTTGTTGAAAGAAGTTGCTGTTGGAGGTTGTGTTGGTATAATTCTTGGCTGTGTTTTTGGGCAAAATTGTGAGTGAGCCACTCCCTTGGATAAGAAGTAGCCCCACACATGAATGGTCCGGATGCTTTACTGTTGGCATGACACTGGACTGATGTTAGCGATCACCTTTTGTTCTCTGGACAATTCTTTTTCCAGATGCCCGAACAATTAGAAAGGACTTTCATCTGAGAATATGACTTTGCCCCAGTCCTCAGCAGTCCATCTGCCATACTTTATGCAGAAGATCAATCTGTCCCTGATGTTTTTGTTTGGAGAGAAGTGTCTTCATTGCTGCTCTTCTTGACACCAGGTCATCTTCCAAAAGTCTTCATCTCACTGTGCCTGCAGATGCACTTACACCTGCCTGCTACCAGTCCTGAGCAAGCTCTGTCCTGGTGGCGCTCTGATCCCGCAGCCGAATCCTCTTTAAAAGACAAAAACCGGCACTTCATGGACTTTCTTGGACGTCCTCCTTAACAAGACCTGAACCTCTTTCCTTGAATAAATTGTTGATTTAGGAGCTATCTTTGTAGCCACAATATCCTTCCTGTGAAGCCATTTTTATGCAACGAAATGATAGCTGCATGGGATAGCCTTGTGCTCGTAACACCCTCACCCGAGATAACAAGACGATTACTGAAAAGATCCCAGCAGCTCCTTTAATGACAGCAATGAAATCCAGTGGAAATTGCTGTCATTAAATTGCTATTATAAAAACTTAAGCTGCAACTTTTCCAATATTTTTGTAATTCTCAAAACTTTTGACTGTATTTCTAAAGTAGAACCAAATTGTAAGTTGATTTTGTGATTTCCTTTGTCTAAACTCCTTTTTATTTCCCCACAGAAACCAGTCATGTTGAAGTGACTCATGCTCTTCTGATTTGCCATCCCAGAACACTCCACTCTTTTCCCCACAACTCATCATTGGCTCAGTGATGAACCATACGCCCAGCCCCCACATGAATGAGGCCGCCAAGTCCGGGGCAGGCATGCTGTGCGGCCTGGGGCTTGGCCCGGATCGAGTGTACTCCCCTGACAGTCTGAACCACACACCCAGCCCATCAGGGGGGACGCCCAGCTCCAGCCCACCTTTGCTGCTATCTCCAGGGCTGGGCTGCGATGGCATTGGGGACTGGGAAAGCCGTGAAGAGCTGCATTTGCGAGAGCTGGAGGAGGCTCGTGCACGGGCTGCTCAGATGGAGAAGACCATGCGTTGGTGGTCGGACTGTACAGCCAACTGGAGGGAAAAGTGGAGCAAGGTACGGGCGGAACGTAACCGGGCACGGGATGAGGTCAGGCAGCTTAGACAGCGCTTGGATGCCCTTACCAAAGAACTTACAGGGGCACGACGAGAGCGTCAGGAGCTTGCAGCAGAAAATGAACAACTGCGCCTGAAAAGACTACAGGCTGAACCAAACTCATCAGAGAATGTTTCCACGGCCCCAGCTTCAAATGACTTGAGTGAAACACGTTCCGTCGTTGAGAGGGAAGAGATTACACATAGCAGTCAGGATGAGGATGGTGTTCGAGATGGACCAGGCTCTCCAGAGCAGGAACCTGTGAGAGATGTAGGCACTGACCAACTTTACAGGCAGAAGGTGAGGGTTTCCAAGTCAGAAACATGAAAAGCTATGCTTTCTGGTTAGAACTGGCGATGGGGCCAGTTCTAAAAAAAACATTTTTTTACCATTAAATACATTTATTTTGTTTGCCTCTATTTAAAAACAATCTGCAGATAACAAAGAAAATGTTCAAAACACACAATTTTAATAATTTATAAAAAAAAAATTATTACACAATATTAAATGAGAAATTTTGGTCTAAATGTTTAAATTAACCAACGTGGTTAGTTTTTTTTAAATTTTTTTTACTAAGGTCAGACATGTGCTGGGAATTATAACTGGCAATTTTATAGTTTTGAAAAGTACTTTTAAATTGAAATGTTAGAGATCCGAAATCAAAATAAAGATGCTGTCAAAGATTTCTTAAAAAGAAAAGAAAGAAAGAAAACAATGGAATTTTAATGTAACACTTTTATTGTGGAAAACATGATACGGCCCAGCCTCACCCAGATTCTGCCTCTAGTGGCCCCTGGGTTAATTGAGTTTGAGACCCCTGCTTTAGACATTTTTTTAATTTCAATAAAGCAACTGCACATTCAAAAGAATTCGAAAGTTTTAAATGTAAAACTTGCTTTGAGATACGAAATGTTAGAGATACAAAAGCCACCCTGGAACGGATTAATTTCATATCTTGAGGTACCACTGTACAATATAAATAAAGCACTGTGCAAAGTAAGATGTTAAAGAAATGAAAAGGCACAAAAAATACAAGGATTTAAATAAAAATAAAAGAATGATGAGGGAGTTCCAAGATTATTTACATAACAACAAGGCCCCTTTAGTCTGTTCAAACGAACAGCGCTGGTTATTTATTGAGTAGCAAACTAATTGTTAATGACAATTCAATTATCAATATCAATCGTCGTTCTGCAACAGCAAAATAATATCACTGACAACATCTTTACCGTAGCACTATCGCTGTCTTTGTGGTGTTTTTCCTCCTCTTTTTTCCTTTTTTTTCCTCTGGTAGAGGAACTACCTCACCTCATCAGACAAAAATATTCATTCATTCTTTCATTCATTCACGAGGGTCATCTGGTGCATCTCCAGCGCACATCGGGCAAGAGGTGGGCATAAACCCTGGACAGGTCTTGGGGAGAAGATGCAAACTCCTTCCAGGAGGGTCACTGGCGAACCTCAAACCAACAACCTTCTAACTGGAAGGCCACAGTGCTAAATTAAATATAATACAGTTAAAGTGTTATGTGATAATGTTTGAAAAAGAATACATTTCTGTACAATGCAAATTAAAGAACCAAGAACTGTATGTGTTCCACCGAGCAATTACGCATTTTATAGAGGAAAAGATATCAAGACTAGTTAACTATTATTTTTTCAAGCAAATGACAAATGGCAGAGGCATCAATAAGCTTTTTCAAAATAGACGGCAAGTTTTGAAAGCCAATAGCTTGTGGTACTTATGTGCGCAGAGTTTGCAGCGCTTTCGAGAGGATCCAACGATTTCAGAAATTTTCTTGAGGTACAGCCAGGGATGTACAAAGGTTGGAATGGCTTCCAGGCCATCAAGCTGTTCATTGGTGCTTGGTTTGAACATTTTGGAATTATTATTTTTTTTCATCTCATCAAAACGTTGTCAATCGCAAATGCTATTTTATTCAAACGTCCTTGCAGGAGCGTGTGACTTGATTCGCTGCGAAACCAACCAATAAGGTGTCAGAGTGGTTAATGTCTATACTTCTCATCCAACCACAATCAAATTCCCTCTTTCCGGATTTATCAACGATTGTTTTTTTTTGTTTGTTTTTTTTATGAACTGCCAAAATTAAATAGGAGTAACGAGGCTATTTTTAAAATGTAAGAAGAAAAAGTCAGAGAATTGCTTGAAAATGTAAAAAGTCCTCTGAAAAATAATTACTCCAGTATTTGTACTTTGTTACTTGACACCTCTGAGTAATAGAACCTTGCTCTCAGAATGTAGTGATTTTACCATTAAGCAACTAGGACAACAATCAGTTATCGCTTGAACATTGTTTGCTTTATAACCAAGGTTTCGATGTGACATTACTATGCACATATAGATGCAAAGATGAGGGAGAAATATTTAATGTCAGTGTCAAAGTTGACCTTTGCTATCTCAAGGATGATGGATGTATATTTCAGCAAAGAAATCAAGAGGGGGTAATCAGAGTCTCCAGGATCACTGACGATTACCTGCTGAGATAAAAAGTGGTTTCCTTCTATTATTCAGCGATGCCTTGTGCAGCTTCTCAGTGCCTGCATCCAATCTCTGCTAAGTAAACAAATGCTAGTTAGCCAAGTCCGGATTGTTTGATCCCGAACCACTTTTGATCTGTATCCACATAGAGACTCGCTGAACGATTCCACATGTGGACATCTGTTATTGTTGCACCGTTCCATTGGTTCCCTCTGGTGGTGGGGAGGTGTCATTAGTTATGATCGAATTCCTTCAGAAATGTTGGGATTATTGAAAGTTGGCAGGATGTATAGTGTCTTGTATGTGTCTCCTGGGGCTCATGACTTTGATGTATAATCCATTCAGTGTGTAGGAAGAACAGAGGAAAGGATGGCTCTCTGAACTGTAAAGCTGCTTTTTATTAGCGTTCTGAAGACCTTGTGATTTTTATTATTTTTTTCATTCACGCACAGGAAATAAGGGTGCATTGGGCGATCACAAAAATCAGTAGTTTGTACAATATAAAAAAACACGTTTCTTTGTTTATTGTATCACGTGCAAGTTCATAACAGAGATCATAAAACATATAAAACTATTTTCCAAGTGCACAAATGTCTTACTTATGCTGAGCTTATTGTTTTTTGGAAGAAACTCGGTGTACAGTGTGCATGTAAAGCCCTATTCGGACGGGACTAGTTTTCTAAATGAGGTTTGAGTTAAAAATCTTCTCAGATGACGTCTTTCATGGCATCTGCTGATTCAGACAGTATTACCAAGTGATTTCGTTTGTGTTTGCTTGCAATCTTTTGATTGGTGTTCAAGGTCACGTGACCAGATTGCATGGACTGCATTCGGTTGTATACATGTATTACATCTATTTAAAAAAACTTGAGACATCAGCGCCGCAGCCTTCAGTAGAATAAGACGCTACAGCGTAGGGCAGTCAGGACGAGCATGAGGGAAGTACGCGCGAGTTGAATCTCGTAATTATTATTTTACAGTATTTATCATATTATAGTTATCTGTTGTTAGCCCGGTCTAGGTCAGGTAAACATGAAAAGATTTACAACCAAAACAAAGGAAAAGTTCAAGACATAATGAAAACCATACCTCAGGAGCCTGATGGAAAAACCAAAACAAACTAAAGAAAATCATAAATTACACCAGACTCTCTACTTCCCACTATACATGTATAGAAAATCTATTTACAATAAGCGTCAAATCCTGTAGGGTAAACAATCTCGGAAACGATACAACAGGCAGTGGTCAACAAGTGACCACGGAAGCTGGTTTGATGAATGGTGACGGAGGCTTATGTAGAGTTGGGGTATAATTGGTAGGCGGGACATCGGTCTACTTCACCCAATGGGACCTTCCAGGTGTGATTGGTGGGTGTGGCTGGAACAGGAACCGTGTAGGTGTGAAAATGAGTAGGCGTGACCGGAGCAGTGATGATGATTCAGCTCACTAAACAGTCCTAAACACTAACAATCAGGTTGGTTGCAACATATGAAACAAAAACACTTATAGTTGTTAAGTGTTAACTTAAACCAATGCTTGCTAATGGCTGACAGTCGCAGGTCAAATAGAACGGCATGAAGTTGTTCAAATGAGAAATAAGAGTTTTCTGAGTGTCACACGGGCTGGAAAAGGGACCTAAATAAAGTGCAAAATGCATCGAAGAGTTTTGTGTAAGTCTCATCACTTCACAAACTAATGAATCCACCATAAACGTGTAGATATGACCACACGCTTCACGCAGTTCAGTGCCTGTGTATGCTAACGAGATTTCGTGCTGTTTACGTGAGATAAAGTTAATGATAAAGTTTGGGTCTATTTCATGCAAATATCGTAGGGGTTTGAAATCGGGAATGTTTATTCTTTCTAAAGGTGTTCTGTGAATTTATTCACTGATTTCAGGTGTTTTGTGCAATGCTGGGTTGGTTAGCATAACCACTAATATTGCTGCGCCACTATTTATTAGGCAGCAATGCTCCCTGGTTCTTTTAACAATTCTTAGTTGATTGGGATTTCATTACTTTACATTGGACATCATCAATGCTAGTGTTGCGTGACATCACTCAACCCTAACGCAGATAACTTATCGTTATCGGTTACAAGAAGTAATTGTTACCGTGCATCCCTAGTAATTTACTATCGTAATCCAAGATTTTTCTTGTTCCTGTGACCATCTCAGGGTATAGAAATACTGGAGGCTATTCTCCGATCAAAGGCAGACTCCCCAGATGCATGGGATGGTCGCACTCTCAGCAGCTTTCGCTCAGCCCTTGGACGACAGAAAAGGAACAAACAGCTTTGGGATAATCTAGCTGACCTGGAGGAAGACACCAACAAGCTCACTGCTCTCCAGCTACGTGTGGACGAGTCTCAGAAAGTACTCCTGAAAGAGAGAGAGTGAGATCACTATTAAAGATGTTTTTTAGTCTTGGTGATTATCAACAGAGTGGCAGACATGTCAATTGTCTTTCTCTTTGTTTCTGCTAGAGATAAACATGCGCTCAGTAAAAACATTGAGAAGCTGGAGACAGATCTGAGCCAGTGGAAGCTCAAATATGAAGAACTGAACAAGAGCAAGCAAGAAGCACTCAAACAGGTGAGGAATACTATTGAAGATGGCGATTCATGATTCTGACCGATTTCTGGGCCATTTCAACACAGTAGGAAAACTAGGCAGTTGCCAAGGGCTTGAGACTAAAGCCGTGTGCAGCAGTGTTAGTTTTGTTGACGATAACTAAAGTATTTAGTTGACGAACCTTTTTCTTGTAATGATAACGAGACGCTGACAAGCTAAACATGTCGCTGTTATGACGAAAACCACGAGACGCACACAAGTTGTTAATGAAAATTAGAGTGGACAAAAATGTACGGTTACACTTTCAAGACATTTTTAATTTGTGATCGTAATCTTTCATTCAAAATATAAAGTACCCACCGGCGCTTGTTATCCTTTTCTGGTCGCGCATGCCACCGGACACGCCGCACTGCGGTAAGAAAACACACAGGCAAGCTAACATACCATAAACTGCAACGGACAATTGCTAATAAAGTTAGCAGCCTAGTTTGGTCTGGAGTTATGTGTAAAACTTTAAGCTAGAAATGAATTCGTAAACAATCAGGTGCCTCTTGAGATTGGTGCTGTTTTTTTCCAAGTAGTTTGTGTTTCAGGGAATTTATTTCTGGTTTTATTTTTCAAAACATCAATCGCCATATTTTCTTCATGCTTTTAAATAAACAAGTACGTGTTCTTCCTCCATTGCTCTTATTTTTGGCAAACGTATGTTAATTGCACTTTAGGTTTTTGTAAAAAAATAGTCGCAATTGTCAAATTCAGGATGTTTTTGTTCTTGGCTTTTTAAAAGTAAGGAAGATCAATTCCAACACTTTATTTTACATAATCCTTAGCAGATCATATAAATATGTATCATTGTGGTTTTTTTTTGATGAAACAACATTTTCACAATGTGTAATGGAGCATTAATTAATGTTTAATTACACAATAAATAGTTAATTTAACTTAAAATGTTATTAAAAAGAGAATTTTTAATTGACAAAATATTAATCTGCATTAAAAAAATCTACAATGTAACGATTTTGATTTGTCAACTAAAACGGGACTAAAACTATTACATTTTTAGATGACAAATCATTTTCTTCAAAAAGACTAAAACTTAGATGGCTGCCAAACATAACACTGGTGTGCGAACCAAAAGAGACGAGCAGCGACAGGGCGACGCAATCCCATTCATTTCCAAAGGAGACCAGAGACTTTTAGTGATGAGACCATTGGCGACAGCTTGTGGGCGTGGCCAGCAATGAGTGACAAAAGTTAAAAATTTTTCACTTTATGCTAATGAGAAGAGACCACGACGAGCGAGATCCAATAGGAAGGAAGTATTTTCCACAAGATTCCTCTACTGGTCAAATCAGACTTCATCAAGACGCAGCTCCTGCACCAACTGATGGTACTTGCCCTCCTGACTCTGTGAGAGTCGTGAACTAGCGTATATTGTGAACCGATTCGTGAGATCTGTGTTTACACTATTGCCACACATTCAAAGCCGCAATGCAAAAACACATGCTGTTCTTCTGTGACTGATAATGCGATTAAAACGGTAGTACGCCCACTAGGGGCGGCTAATGGTCAACGAGCTGTGACGTTGTCTCGGGGCGTAAGGAAAGGGTAGTTTTGGCACCTCTCAAATCTAGACTTCTTTCATAGTGGCTGTTTAGAATTGAATGAAGACTCTCTAAATGCTCAACCATGGCCCTTCCAAAACTTTGCAAAGTACCAAAACCTTTTGAAACCTGTTTGAAATGCAACTGAGTACAGTGGCCTGCGTCAAGAATTTTCCAAGAAAACATTTCCACATATTTGGGATTACAGTGGGAAGACTAACTAATGAGCTCCATTTCCCTATGACTGCTTTCACATTTCTAGTTCGTTTAAATTGGTCCAGATCAAGATTAAATTGCAAGAAAAACATCAATAACTTAAGAATGTTTGTGGTTAGTAGCAAGAAATGTAAAAACATATTACATATTGTGGCTTCCAATTAAACTGATTATCTTTTATAGAAGCACTTAATATACTTTTTATTTAAAAAAAAATGTTTTCTCTTTCCGGAAAAGCAGTATTTAGACAAGAACTTAAGCTTAAAGTTTGCTTAAAAAATTAACGAATTTAATAAAGAACCGATTTGAAACAAGGATATTTGTGCTTTTAAACCCGAAATTACTTCCTTGTTTTAAGATTCTTTTTCACAAGCATTTTTTTCTTGTTTTAAGAATTATTACCAAGTCGATTTGCTTTTTGCTTGATCAAAGAAGATTTTAACCATATTTAAGCATTTTTTCTTGTTCTGAAAACTTAACATTGATTTTCTTAAAATCAGTCGTTCAAAATAAGAGTGTCTTATTTCAAGCAAATAAAAGATTGGAATAAACTTTTTTTTTCTCAATTTATTTTTCAAAATAAGCAAACTAATCCATAATCTACAAGTCTAGACTAGATAAATCTTCTTAAAATAAGACAAAGATCTTAATTGAAGCATTTTCCAGCTTTGCTTAGATTTCAGGTGAATCTGAGAAGAAAAATACCTTTTTTGTGTGTACTCCACTTTAATGAGAACAACTGTATTATGATTATAGGCTACATTAAAGGTTAGATTTATTTTAACCTTTCTTTCTGGTGATGTGCATTTTTCAATGAAAAAATAATATGCCTTTGCACAGAAAAGGTTGAAATGCTTCAATAAAGAATGCAAGAGGATGCATCTCTGAAGGAGCACCACCAGGGGGCAGTTTTTAGCTGCGAAGGATTGAGTTAAAGGAATTCAGAGGCACAAAATCAGTCAGTTTAAAGAAAGACTTGGCCCCAGGCAAGCCTTCACTCTCAATGCAATCCTTCAGAGAGAGAATGTGGGACTTTCGCAGTAGTATCTAAAGCAGAAAATGGAGAGATGATTTTTATTAAGTATGTGCATGAATCCTGCGAGATGACAAGCATTGTGTATGTTTGTGTCACTAGATTCTTTCCTAGGCCCAGCTCATGACCTGTAGTGAATGCTAATTGCAGCCTTTGAGTCGCAGTACGGTGTGCAGAGAGAACCCACTCTGACCGACCGTAGCATCCCTCGCTCTTAATGCTAAATGTTCTCGGCCACAGAATGTTGCTACAAGTCGTAATAAATGAGAGCAGTTTCACTGAGTTTCATCAACTGTGAAATGAGTTTAAAAACCAGACTCATCCACAATCAGAGAGTTTATCTGTTTGAATAGCAATCACTACTTTAGAGTATTGAATACGTGTGGAGTATACGCATAGACTAACTGAAGGAAAGAGCTTTAGCTTGAGAGCTTAGAGATGGAGTATGCAGCAAGAAAATCAAATCGTCGCACCAGGGAGACCATTTTTGATGCATCGTAGATGGGTGTTCTTTAAGACTTGATCAGATTTGATAAAGTAAAGGAAAAATGCAGGACTGTGGGGTATGTTACGGTGATGCAAGCTGCCATGGTTACGTTTTCCGGTCAAAAATTCTAACTGTATTTAGTTTTTCTGTTTTGACATTTTTAAAATAAACCATAGACCTACAGATGATGATTGCAGAAATGTGTGCTTCATATAACCCTCTGCTTCCTGTCGGTTATGTTGATTTGTGATTTAATGGACCATTTTGCCAAATCAATTGTTTCCATCATTTCAGTGGTTACATGTGCATAAAATCAAGCAACCGAGCCGTACAGACTGCATTTCTGAAAAAATGGCCTGCTCTCAGGAGCTCAGAGAAATCCAGCATGGTTTTCTTCACATGGCCTTAAGCCCTTTACACACCTGTGCATTTTTTAATGCATGTAGTGAATATTTAGCCTTAATTACACGGCGCTAATGTAACTATACATACCATCCGGAAAAAAAAACGCTGTGTCATTTCTTAAGTAACGCTTTTTTTTCTAGAGTCGTTTTTGTGTGCCTACAACGCGGTGATTGGCTAGCCTGGTCACGTGTCTTCAGTCGGGAAAGGAAACAATAGACGGCAAAATGATATGCAAGACCAGGATTATTATCAAAATAGGAGCATTTTGAGAGTTTTTATTTCATTTATTGCGTCCAAATAAATCAAAAAGAAACCCACTTTTTAACTAAAACCACTGTTTATATTGCCGTCTGGGCTTTTCTTCAACGAGTCATTTGTACTTCAATCTGTGCAATTGTTACTTGTGTACATGAACCCTGATTTGCATGCGATTCTGGCATAAACTCCAAGTTGGGGCTAAAATCGTGGGTTTAAAACCAGCTTTAATAAGAAAACAAGTAGTTTGGCTTTATTTTTTTACAGATAAGCGATCGCTCATCTTCCTCTCTTGGTGTTTAGTGGTAGTTTGCATTTTCTTTCCACTACTGCCATCTGCTGGACTGAGGTGTGATCTCATTGGGGTAGTTTGCTCATAGGATTATTATATTCTTTTAATATAATGCGTTTCTTTCAGATAGGTAATCAAGTATGGAACAAAAATAATGCCAAAAGTATTTGAAATAAATATTGTTGAATTGAACGACTGCAAAAAAATGCATTACATTTTAATGCAGTGCATTTTCAGGGGTTGCATTTTAACATGGATGTATATTTAAGTAGTGAATATTTCAATCGGAAACATTTCAGCAACTTTTCCATTGTTAAAATTTCAATAATTATTCACCTTACAGTCCATTTCCAAAATATTCAGTTTGTTTAATAATTCCAACAATAACATTCGTCAGACAATTTTCAGTTAATTTTATTTCACTTTACAAATTCGTTTCCGAAAATAAATTGGTTCAAATTCGACAGCCCATAGCAGCGCACATCCGCCAACTGCAGGAAAAGCAGTAGAGTACCAGTAGAAGATCGTCATCTGCTGTTAGATGTGGTGCTAGCGGCTGTAAACGGCTTCAACAGGCCTGTGCAAAGCATGAAATTGGCCTTTTATGGAGGAGTAAAAGGACACCAGTAGAAAGGGGGCAGAAAGTGTTTTGCTAATTGCACAGCCTTAGAATAACATCCTACAGCAAACACTGTGTGCGCTGATGATCAGCTCACCGCTTGCTCCATCTCGGCACATATCCGCCTTACACCGGCCTGTTGATGAAGCCGTTTACAGCCGCTAGCTGTATCTTTAGTTTTTTGGATATGAATTTTGAATTTAGTTCCTCATCGAATCATACTACAAGGTATCTTAGGTTATCTACTTGCTTAAGTGTCTGTCTGCCAATAAATTTTACGCCAGAGCCACGATCGCTCATCCTCTTCTCCTTCTACATAAACGCGCCTCACACAATGTGATTTGCTTCCGCGCCACTGTTTGCACAGTTGCAGCTCACAGAAGCGCCATCTTGTGTTCAGGAGATGCACTAATTTTTTAACGCAAGAGAAAGACGCAGAACTGATGAAATGTAGTGCAGCAAACGCATAGGTGTGTAAAGGCAGGGCATAGAGAGCTTTGTGTGATTGTGTTCCATAGAACAAAAACATTGATGCACACCACCACTGGACTCTAATCAACTCTGCTTTATTTATAAAGCACTATAAAAGCAACACTGCTGGCCAAAGTGCTGTATACCACCAATAAAAAAACCATATAAAAAAACATTAAAAAAAACAATATGAGTCAACATGTTAAAAGGTGTGTTTTCTGAGAGGTTTTAAAAGCTGCAAGAGAGTCAGCCTGCCTAATGTGCAGATTGTTCCATAGTTTAGGGGCAGTTTGGGATGAGACTGAGAAAGAGACTGATCTGCGGACCTGAGGGAGTGTATGGGAGAAACAGGTTAGACAGATATTGTGGGGAGAGACCATTATGATATTTAAAAATAAATAGAAGAATTTTAAAATCAATCCTAAAATGCACTGGGAGCACTGTGGCCTTTTAGTTTAGTTGTCGACTCGAGGCTCGCCGGTGACCTTCCTGGAAGGAGTTTGCATGTTCTCCCGGTGTTCGCGTGGGTTTCCTCCGGGTACTCCGGTTTCCCCTACAATCCCAAAAACATGTGGTTAGGTTTATTAAATTATCGAAATGGTTATTTTTGCTAGGAGGGACGTAGCAGAAAATAATAGAGAAGCACGGTTCTAAAGCATTTTTCTTTTAGTGTTGTTCCCTCATCGAAAACATGCTTCAAGTTTTATTCAGAATGTTTCAAGCATGTTTGTGTACTCCTGTATTCCTGTTTTGTGGCTGAAAACGGCACGGTGTTCCTTGCAACGCCCATAGTTCTTAGCTCCGCCCACTGACCAATCAGATTAATCGCTATGCAGATCGGGAAGAACAATGCTCTATTGTTTCAAGTAAAACCATTTACTGTCTTTTAGAATTTAATGTTCATTAACATTAGTGCCACTCTGTGCCGAATTCTGACTGAAGGGTGAGGGTCGGTTAGCAGGGGGTATGGAGAAGCACAGTGTGTCAAAAAAAATATATATATTTAAGATTAATATTGCATTTAAACACAGCGAAAGTCAACAAAGTCCAGTTGCTGCATTCTGTAACAATTCGATGTTTAAATGAATTTATCACTGGTTCAATAGGTAACTAATCCCTTTTTCCTTTACATTCATAGCTGAACTTGTTAAAGGAGGTGCACCAAGATGAACTGGGCCGCATGACTGAAGACCTGGAGGACGAGCAGGGAGCAAGGACCAGCATGGACAAGAAGCTGGCCGAGCTTCGGACTGAGGTGAATCTCATGCAGCGTCTCTTTGTTTCTTGTTCAGGGTCACCTACGGATGTTTTTAAGTTACCCTCTGAGCCTAAACCAACCATGCCTCACTCACATAAGGTTTTTCGTTAAGCTGGCAGGCTGGCAGTACCCTGCTCTAACACAGATTTAGCCGCAGGGGGCTACGCAGCTGAACCTGCTTGGAGAACCTTCTTAAAGAGCGACATGTGCGTTCCAACACCCCAGGTGACCTCCTTTCATCCCTGCAAAATCAAGGCACCACCACATCACTGCAGTCAAAAGGCTTTATAGAAATATTAATGACTAGTTGGTCAGGAGAGAGTTGCCAGGCTGCCAGGAAAGGCATATGGCACTTAAGGTGAATCTAGAAGAGATGGTTTCCCATTAAACTGCTCTTAGCAGCAACTAGGAAATCATGGAGAGCCTTTTACTTAGTTCATGATTCTGGGATAATGGCTGTTCGGTGCTGTAATGCAGCATTAGTCCTTCCTGATCCGCCCTATACGCTAGGGGATACTGGCTTTTTATATTTTATACATTAGGGTTTTGCTCTTTCAGAAATCTGAAATTCTATTATGAATTTACGTCAAGTTCAACTGAGAACAGTGTTGAAAATACTGTTTACTCCTTTTAGAAGGAAAATGTGATTTATTGTAAACTGACATGCAATCAACGTTGAAATTCGGTCAGAGTTCGGTCGACAGGTGTTCAATTCAGACAAAATACATGAATTAAAATGTGTTCGTGCTGTTTGTGCTTTGCGTAAGTCTCTTTTCGTGACAGAAATTATGTCTTTTGTGGAAAAAAAAAGATCTTGTTATCTGAAGTGAGGACAATATTTTATTTCATGTAATATAATTCTGAATGAGGCTTCACTTTGTGTAAGGATGAACTTTTTTGATCTTTAATTTGAAGCTCTGATAGGTTAAAGTGCGTGTACTCTCCCATACATGGGATACAAGATAAGTCTGACAACGTCCAGTCATATAACCAGTGAAAAAGTCAATATGTATTTATATTTGTTATGCTAACAATTTTATAAAGGATAGACATTTTGTTTTCTAAAGCAATACCTGTTACACCCTGAGACACGGTTTCATTTATAAAGCATCAAGAAACAGTCCAATAAGGACATTGAAAAAACGTCCCATTTTGCACCGGGACTGCACATGTGGAAATCACATTGGAAAGACGTTGAAACGACATTGAAATGTTTGCTGGGTTTTTAAAAAAACACACGTCCAAATGACAGATCTTGTATTTTCAAGGGTTATCCCTTATTTTAACCACTAGATGGCACTTATGGCACAGATGTGAGGTCTGTAAAACGAAACCTAAAGAGACCACTCATTTTAGCTCATTCAAATATAAATTACTTGGCAAATTATACATCAATACTCTTGTAATGTTAGTTAAAAACACAAAACTTCAAAACTACTAATATTTTTGAAACCTGCATGTTATATTTAAAGTCAAAAGGTGTATTGTGTAATTTCTACTTAATTCAAAACAGACGCTTTAATGGCCACAGGCGCCGGTGCCTGCAGGGTCTTCTAAGGGTTAACTCAGTTAGAGCCAACACTACAGTGTCTTATTTATCTTTTTTAACTGACTTTTGTTTACGTCGATTCCAAACTGTGATGCAATGTGAATTACATTAAAATGAGATTTTAGAAATGAATCTAAATTAACCCCTTAACACCCACCCCTCGTTTTGAGAATTTGTCTGAAAAAGGCATACCCAAATTAAAATGGCTGTAACTCACATTTTAAGGGTTAAATTAATGTCCTTGGTGTCATTTAAAAGGTGACCCTTTCTAGTTTATCAGGAAACAGTAAGGAACTGGATACCTTCAACAAAACTAAAGTTATAGGTTCACAAACTTTGTAGAAATTGTTGAAATTATCCTCGCCTAAATTTTTTTTTGTTGTTTTTTATAAAATAAGTGAATGCTTGAGTCCCTGGTGGACTTTTTGACAACACTGAATAGAAGCCACAACTGTTGACTAGCTTTATTTTGACAGATTTTGGCCATGTATTAAACGTGTGTTTTCTAGAGATAATTTTATAAGACAATATCTAGGCGGACACCATTGGCACCATTTGGCACCAAAGTGGCACTTTGGTAACCAAATGAACAAATTGATGTAAATTACCCTTTTTTAATACAAATCAATACCACTACATAAACTACTCCAAAAATGTTTTTTTTTTTTTAAAGAAAATGCAAAAAAAGTGTATACATAAATATATAGAACAATATAAAACAATAGTTGTGCAGACCCATATTGAATGGTCAACGTTACAGGCCATTTTCTGTGTGCCACACTGGGTCATTGTCTTTATGGCCCATCTGGAGAGGTGAATGTGGGGGTTGGAGGTGTGAATGTGCAGGGTTTGGCTTCTTTTGTTATTTAGATTCAGGTTCCCAGTCAGTGTCTTCATACGAAGATGACTCACTATAAAACAGAAAAAAGTAGTATAAAACAAAACTGTCCGTTTAACAACATACTTATATAACAACAACAACATGAAATTATTGGTATGCAGTTATGTAAAAATATAGAAACTTGACTTAGTATCTGAAGTGGAGTTTATACAGTGTTATTCAACTAGAAACAAACTTTTGAATGGGATTGTTGTCAGCTTATTATTATTATTAGTGTCATTACTGTTAGTTGAGGTCTAATTATAACATAACCTAACTTTACTTTTATCACCAAAGCCGACGTAATAAACATTTTGTATCTTACCGATCAGCTTCAGGGTCCTAGGCTCTAGTGAATTGAAACCTACCTTGCTTGATGGCTTTATTCTAAAATGGATGCCAAAACAACCGGATGAAAACTTTTTTTTCTTCTGTAGCAAACGAAAAGTGAATTGCTGTGCTTTTTATGTCTTTATCTCGTGGTAAACACGTTTTTGGAGTACCAGCTTGGATGCATTTTATTCGTTGGACTGTAACGAGTACAATGCTATAAGAAACTTGCAGATTCATTGACTAAAACATCCTAAAAGGTAAGCATCGCAATTTTGCTTTGTTAGGACTCTTTACACAAACTGACTAACTGTTGTCACTGTGGTGTGTTAAACCTATAATGCTTTATAACGTCTGAAACATGAGAAATTCAGCTTTCAAATGATACATAGTTTGTCAAATTTTGCTTAAAAATAGTGGGTGCAATATGCGATCTTTCTGTACGTGTCATTTCCGAGGCGGGGGCGGGACGGTGGGTGTTAAGGGGTTAAAGTGAGCCTAAATTGAAGTTTCCAATCTAACTAAGGAAGCAGGTTCAACACTTTAAAAGAACAAAATTCTGCAGTGATCTAAGCTCACAAAATAACAAACTTTGGGAAATAAACTAAATTTGACTAAGTTTTCACACTTAAAGCACAGACACGGCCAGCAGTATCAAAGGCATACAAACAGGATGTGTGATTGGTCAGCTTAAGATAGTTCCCTATTGACTGACAGCTGGTTTCTCCAATTGGTTTTGGAGCACATATGACTATATAACTGCAAGCAGTAATGCAGGGCTAAGCATCCAGTAGGCAAAACGTAAGCAGAAGTACCATCAAATTGAAAACCACAGACATATGACATCAACTCAAGGCATGGTAAAATGAAACCAATCGAATTGAGTGCTATTTAACAATTTATGATTTTGACCATTAGGTGGCGCTCTTAGTAACTTCTGTTTTGGGGTCAGCCTTTGGTACTGATGACTCACAACCAATTTGGTGTCAATATGGCAAAAGGTTGCTGAGATATACCTTCGGAAACCACCTGACCTGACGGCATCACAATCATCATGGCTCTATACGCTTCGAATAACTTTTTGCCTCCAAGGTCTAAGGATGTTCTGGTCCAAATTTCGTGAGAATCAGAAAAACGGTCTGGGTGGAGTTAGAAAAAGTTAAGTTTTCAGCTAATTCAGGACAGGAAGTTCAATCACCTATGGTAAATTTTATACCTATATTCTCAGCTCGACCTAAGGAACAAAACTGAATGAGATTTTTGACAATAGGCTAAAGCTAGCAAAAGTTATTAACAATTTTTTAAATTTGTTTATATCGTTTGACCGCAAGGTGCCACTGGCGTAAAATTTGTTGATATGGTGGCAAATATGCACAACTTTTTAGAATTTTACAGTAAAGCTTGTTTGAAATACAATGTCATAATGAAAAAAGGCTGACTCCCAAAATGGTTCGACTCGGCTTGATGCTAAAAACTCGCTGATACCATTTTTATGATTTTTATACATAAGAATTGTGAATCCACTGGAACAGTGATGGTGATAACGAATGGTGGACTTTAGAGTGAGTGGGGGCAAAGTAAAACATTACAGCCTTTTTTTTGTTACTTTTACTGTTTACTGTCTGTTCATGTTACATGTTTGGCTGTTAACTTTTACACAGTTGATATAAAATATTTTACAAAAGTATTTGGTTCAGAATCTTGTTTTTCTAGATCTTCCTCTTTTAAAATTGGATGCGTCTTATGTGCCGGTGCGTCTTATGAGCCGAAAAATACGGTAACCGGTTTGTTCAAACTTAGAAATGAATCGAAAATGATCAATAAACGTGTAATTCTTGAGCACCCCTTTTAAATGAATCGCCATGTGTCATCCTTCCGATTCCTGAACGTAGACATGCTTGCGTGTGCAGATGGAGCGTCTGCAGGTGGAGAATACAGCCGAGTGGGGTCGTAGGGAGCGTCTGGAGACTGAAAAGCTGGCTCTGGAGAGGGAAAACAAAAAGCTGCGCACCCAGACGGAAGACCTGGAGGAGCAGCTGGCACGCAAGCGTAAGCAGGCTGCCAGCGCCCTCGACACGGACCTCAAGACCATCCAGAGTGAGCTCTTTGAGAGAAGCAAGGTGAGGGAAGGAGAGTTTATCACAAATAAAGGGTTTATCACAAAGCTAGATGAATATTTGGCTTATGTTTGAAAGAATGAACACATTCGTTGGGATTTCAGGGTGTGTTTTATTGCATGTGATTAATGACTGCAAAGAATCTTGCCTCTTACTGCAATAAATCCAGGTGATGGCTCTGGTGCGGAGGTTGAATCCATCAGACCATGGCAGGATTTTTATATACAGTAACTTTCTGGAGTTCATAAATACAGTGGTACTTCAAGATATGAAATGAATCCGTTCCAGGGTGGGGTTCGTATCTCGAAGCATGTTTTACATTTAAAACGCCTAATCCTTGCAATGGCTATAAGTTGATTAAAAAAAGAAGAAATTCAAGTAATGTTTCTTCAATCATTAAATCTGCACATTGTTAATGAATAAAATCAATGCAAAATAATATGTACGCACGTGAAACCTTACCTTCTGGCCCTTTTAGCACTGCAGTCTGCAATGGGAGAATTTTTCGTAACTCGAAGCTTTCGTATCTCGAAGTACCACTGTACTTTTAAAAGTTGAGGCTGCCCCTACCAAACGTAATCATGACCGTGGCATCAGTGTTCTTCCAGGCTGCCGAAATATACGCATTGGTAATTATTCAAGGCATATCAACACTTTCTAGTTTCCTATCAGGGTCCGGGCATATCCCCGAATGCACAAGAAACGCCCTGTTTTTCCCTCTGTTTGATTCTTGCACATATGTTTCATCACAAGAGTATAAATCACAAGAGAAAGCGTTGCTTTGTGGATAGCGCATCACTTCCAGGGGAGGGAAATCAGGCCTTTCATGTCACAATTTGCCTTGTGTGACTTTGTCAATAGCGAGAATTAAACGAGTTTTAAAAGAAGCAAACTTTTTTTTTTTGTTTGTTTAGGAACGTCCATGTTTCGATTTTTGATTCAATCTTCTAAAGAAGCCACTAAAAGGCTTGTTATGACCGCTTTAAGGTGGTGCCTCTGATGTACCATTATACACTTTTTGCCAGGCCCCTCACGAGCGGCTATTAGTGAACTCTGAGATTTATGAGCGATCCAAAGCCATGCTGTAAATCACTCTTCTCTCTCAGTTTTGCCTGCAAAGTAGGAAACATTGCAGAAGAGCCTGGAAGATTGAGAGGCAAATAAGATCAGAGGGATTAGTTTAAGAGGGAGTGATGTGGAATGGATAAAAAAACGAGAGATTGAGGTGAGCCTGTCGATTAAACCAGTAACAAGGGAAGATTTAGCCAGCAAATGCACATGTAATCCCAGAACGTGTGGCTCAGTACGCTGAGTATTTGTTGAAATCCACAACATATGTGTATTGGTGATCTCATTCGCACAAGTGATGTCCTGCTAGTTGCCGTCGGTCGGCAATCGGGGAGAGAAACACAAAAAGATTGATGAGCTTGCTCAGAAGCTGTTGAAGCAAATGGATCGATGCGGACAGGACTGGCGAAACAGGCCACAGCGCTCGGAGGACGATGCACCATCACTGACAAAAAGAACAAAGTGTGATTGATACTGAAATCATACCTCGCTCCAGTCGCTTTCTCACTTTCTCCCACGTTTCCCCTTCGGCTCCCACCCTCAGATTGATGTGGATTGTCATAGCTGCTGCGTAACGCAGCGTGTGCTGGAGAATCTGTGTTGGTGTGACTTTGTTGTGTTTGCCATCACGGTGAGAAATGAAATATTGATTTGACTGCGTGGATAAACCTCAGTTTCTCATTAGATGCATTTTTATTTGCTCAGACCGGGTTCCCACCGTCACAGGAGACATATGCAAGTCAGGCAGAATTAAATTGCGATTTGTTGGTCTGAAAAAGTTTGAAAGGTTTTCTGAAGATTCTAGAAAGTTAAAGTTCCTCTTTAAGGACCAATTAAAATGTAGCCAGTTCCTCTGCATTGGGATCATCTCATAATAACCAAGATGCCAAAGGTCCATCTCTGAACAAACAGCCCTTGAGATGGTTTTCCACTTTTTGAAGGAGTAGACTCTCTTTAATCTCATCCCGAACCGTCTCGTGGTGTAGGTCGGGGGACTGTGGAAGTCAAATATACAGTACAAACTTATTAGGCAGGTGGATGCTTAACATACAAGCCATTTTTACGTCAAATATCATGCCTGAAATAATCATTTGTGTAGTTCTGACTCTTGAATTTTCAAGTATATGTATTTTCTATTAGATGTTGTTGAAAATGTGCATTGTTTTTTATTCATTTGCTGCACCAATATCTTAAATTGTCATTTGATGTGATGTGAAAGAATCACTCTAAGCACCTACTTTTCTCAATTCACTTCCTTAAATATTTTAATCATGACTTCTTTGATATTTACCTTTTATATTGTGGTTTATTTTATCAAATCTTCCAAAATGTTTTCAATAAATTCTCTTAAACCTTATGGTAATGGTATAAAAATGCGCGAGAACCTTACGGATACTACTTTCCTTGCATTATATTGATATTTACACAATATTTAGTTAGTAGATTTAAAAATGTATACTGTGTAGTTCTGTACTTTTACTGCACCACTTTTCTTCAACCTGCCTTAACTACTCTATTTTTATTTATTAAAGTATATTTCTACAGTGATTTGCACCTATCTCGTCCAATCAAATTGCGTTTAAAGAAACGATGCGCCAAAAACGAGATCAGGTGAATGTGACCGATCCAGTACGATCACATCAATACAATCGGTAGAAATAGAAATTATTTTGTTTATTTATTACTTGTTTATTTTATCATTTCAATTGTTTATTTATGTATTAGTTATTCTCTTTTGTGCTCCACTGTGTTTCGATCTCTAAAGCACTCTTTCATTCTCTCAGTTCTCTCTATTTCACTCTTGCTTCTTTATTTTTTCTCCCTCACTTTCTTAAATTTCCTTCTCTCTCCCTCTTGCTCTTTCTGTCCTTTTCTTTCTGTCATTTTCTCTTTATCCCTTCTCTATTTCTTTCTTTCTTGCTTAGAAACACCCTTAAGAAAATGGCTCTAATGTGATGGCAAGTAATTTACTTGAGTATGATATTTTAGTACTCTTTACACCAGAGGTTCTCAAACTGTGGGTCGCATGATGAGGAATGTTGGGTTGCGCAAAATCACTTAGCAGCATCTATATTAACGTTATGCTAAATCAAAACCAGCATGATAACGATCGAACAACTCTTTAGAGACGATTCTGTTAAGTGTTCTGACGATTCTGTAATTCTGTTTAACTGTTAAGTTAAAACACATGAGCTGAAACAATCTGAATCAGCATTTATTGAATGAACCGAGTCCGATTCATATGTGTTGAACTGTCACATGCGTCAGTAACATACATTCATGACCACAGCCGCGACGTGTTTGGTAAAATGGGGAAGTTTAAACCAAAGGTGTCGCAGACTTCTGATACATCTTCAGATCAAACCAAATCTAAAAAGGAGCCACACAGAAAATATGATCAGTCCTTCCTCGATCTTGGTTTTATTGCCAGTGGAGGTCCAGAGGGCGAGGAAGTCCCGCAGTGTCTTTTATGCTTAGAAAAGTTTGCAAGTGCTAGCATGAAACCCTCAAAACTTACATGCGTGTCAGTCCAGAATAATTCCTAGATTAGTTGTGTTCTAAGAAGCAGGCACACCCTTCTCACTAATACATTTCCTTTGCTTTCTTTTAAGCTTGTCAGTTCTTAAAATGTTTGTAAATCTTTGTAAATAAGTATAACTCAGGTATTCTTACAATATTAGCATTATAACACAACTGTGTTTCTCATAAGCCTTTAAGTATCAACTGTAAATTTCATTATTATTAAGAAAAATAAAAACTGCTCTGTAAATGAGGTTTTATTTACCCATTTTCCAATATAAAAATATTATGGTGGGTCTTGAGATCACCGTACTTGCCTAGGTGCTTCCCGGAATAAAAAAAGTTTGGGGAAACCCTGCTTTACACTACTGATGACCACTAATAAAGCTGTTTTTGAATGTCACGCCATATGACATTTTTATGTTTGGATCAAAAGTCCCGGTAGAAATCTTAATACACACACTGAACACTTTTGGTAGCATTTTACTATGAGCTACTAAAAAAGCTTTAAATTTGGCTCGAAATTACAGTTTTAGTTTAGCAACGTGATAAACTCAGCAGCTTTTTTGGAAAGTCTAATTTGAAGATTGGCCCCAAACATCTGTGTGAGTGCTTAATATTAACCATACAATAAAGTTGGCAACAGCGCCACCTAAGGTCAATGTTTCTAAACTTCTTAATAAGGCTAAATCTCTTGAATTTGTACGTTTTTATATCATTTTGCCTGCAGTGCAATGGACATGTGTTCAATGCCTGTCTGCCAAGTCCACCTGTTTTAGCTTCTTGAAGTTTGGCCCCGTATTACTGCTTGCAGTTATATTTCCATTTGTGTTCATTCATAGTTGTGAAGCCAGTTTGATTTTCCGCCATGAGGAGATGTCCAAGCTTTTCACTGGCAGGGTATATTCGAGCAAAATATTAGCATTCAGCATGCTGATTGGGGTGGGGGGGGTTACTTGGATCAAGGTCTGGTTTAACATGGTACCTGTGATTCCTGAAGCCTGCATGTGGATATGAAAGGGATTTATTGGGTTGACCGACGCTCGGTTGGAACTCTGCTTTGAGAGCGGTGTGTGTTCGGCACATCACACACACGCTTACATCAAAAGGCGTCAGGTGAATGCTGCAGGTGAAGCTTCTGTTGTTGTGTCTCGGTGTGTTTTGTTTGGGTGCGTGGCCGCTTTCAAATTTCAAAGCGTATTTGTCTGAGGCTAAAACTGAGAGGTTTCGTGCAAACAAGATTAAAACAGCAGTCATTCAGTTTAAGGAACATTAGAACAACAGCCTGTACTCTTTCTCTCTCTCTTTTTTTAATTCCTAAAGGGTTTGTTGAGTCTAGAGTCGACATGCTTTGAACTGGAGTTGGAGTCGGACTCGCAGATCAAAGGGAACTTTGTCTTTCTGTAGGTCACCCTTATTTCTTCCCTTTTCTTCTGTCTCTCACTGCTTTCACTAGTTTCGGCATTGCTCTACTGATAATTCACATCGCTTATCACATCAAGACTCAACTAAGTGTTTCTAAAAGAGGAAAAGAGTAAAATAGAATGAGATTAGAAAGGTATGAGAATAGAAAGGTTGGATACAAACTTTGAAATCACTATGAGTTACATAAACCAACATTCATGTTTGGTTTTCATATGATTTACAAAATTTGGTTGCTATGATAAACTGTCCGGCTGCTATAGAGGGGTTGGTAACCCCTATAATGTTCTCCATGTCACTATGAGTGAAACAAACCAGCTTTTTAGCCAAAGCTTTAATCTGTCCACGCAAAATTGGTTGCTATGGTAAACATCCTGGTTGCTATGGAAGTGGAATGTTCCCAAATTTCGTGAAATAAATCAACGCCTGCGTCTCTTTCATTTACCAAAGTAGTAGTTAAAATATTGGTTGCTAGTCATTGGGAAATATTTAACCCTTTCTAAAGCCTAGAGTTTTGCACAGACAAGTGTGGACAATTTCTATGACGTTCTCCGTTTGAGTTACAGTTTTACAAATGTGACCCCATGGAAAATTTCCCAGCATTCTGAGCAATTTCCCAGAATTTCTTCAGTGGTACCAGTCTGAGTAGATATAGTAACCTGAGTCAGACCAGTTTGGACGTCTTGGTGAAATGTGGTGGCTGTAGTTTGAACGCTCTGGGAGGAGATGCATTTAGAATTAAATTTTTTGTCTGATGCGCAGATGTTTTCTTCACGTTGCATTCATCCATCAACCCCTTTAACATCTGGCATGTCTCGTGCACCTCCACACAGGTGTTACTCCTCCTGCTCCGATGGCATGGAGACAAGAGTTCATTCACCAATCACAGTGATTAATGAGCTTCTATTGGCTTATCATCTGCTGCTGTTTCACCTACTTTCTGATGGAAATGCAGTCAACGGTATTGACAGCCAATGCAGAGGACCATGTGCTCACATTTTCCTCTGAGTTTGGAAGCATCGTGAGCGTGACTGTGTGTGTGAATGAGCTCTACATGGGTGCTGCATCTGGAGTAAGCCGGTGTGAAATGAATCGTCTTGCTTTTCAAGTTCTTGGCTGCTTTTCCATTTAAACCGGCTTTGTTTTTTTCTGATAGGGGTCACCTTTTGCAGATTGGAGTGTCCCATGGTTTTTCTTACACTGAACACCCATCCGTGTTTGCTGGCAACAATGTTCTGTGAAGCATTTGTGCTTATTCCATTTTTGTGCAATTTAACGAAGGTAGCAAAAACAACATTGATTTGAAATGTTTCCAGCATCCACCATCGTACATATCAGCAGCTGCTTATGGATTTAATTTTGTGCAAAAAGACGAATGTAGTTTGAGCTAAAATGAACGAAAATTAATTTATTTTTGTTTTCAGGCTGATTTTTGTTCTTTGAAATAATCAAGTAATTATCATAAAAATCGGCTGATTTTAAATACACTCAATTCTTTGAGATGCGAAACTAAAGCTGATGAAACCAACAGAGTTTTGATTACGCTCTCAGCATCTTTGCTTTCATTTCTAATTTTTTGTTTGTGGTCCTGAAAGTTTATTATTCTGGCACAAACTTTCCATGGGGGCGGGGATAACAGTGCTTTGCCCTCATTGGTTAGTACGGTTTTGATTGGCAGCTCAATGAACTGGACGTACAAGCATTTGGGGTGGAGTTTAAAGATTGCACCTTTATCAGCTCATCTAACAAAACAACTCATTTATTTTACTTTAAGCTGAATTGACAACGTTTGTAATAAGTAATACTGGATTCAATAATAAACAAAATGTTTATTTCAAAACACAACAAACCCAAATCATTTGTTTTACTTTCCGCATGAATGAATATAGAGGTCATTCAAAAACATTAAAGAAAGCTGTGATGGATCAACAGTATTGTGTTCATTTCGTTAAATCTCTCACATTTCAGCTTGCAACACAACAAAACCTCCAATAATAGAGAACACAACATCACTCATGTAAAACATTCAAAACCATATTATAGACGCATGTAGCAGTCTGTGATGTTCTTTAATTTACCTTTAAATCCTCAAAAAAACATTTTGATCGCAGGAGAAGCAACTTTTCACGGCTTCAACATTCTCAATGTAAAACATTTGTAGTCAAACAAGCGCTGGGATTCATTTTTGTGTTTATTTTAAATTCACTTTCAACACAGACGCTACACTGTTTCCTTGACAACATACAGTATCAGTGGCTACCGTCACCTACAGGACTAATATATTAATATTATTGATTTCTCTACATGAAGCTTAAGGACAGATTTCCTGCAACACGGGGCAGTTAGTGTTTTCCATCGTGAATAGTCTCCCTCGATTAATTTAAAAAGTGATTTAGTTTTACTAATATGATGATAATATACGAGTGACGTTGTATTAAACAAGCGCGGAGTGCCTGCTTTAGCTCTGGGACGCTGAAACATGACACCTAAATACGAATGCTTGTACGTCCTAATGAGTTGTTGCTACTTTCAGCCAGTTCAGGGTGACTTCAAGTGAAAATTTGGCCACAATCTTTTTCCTGTTTAATCTAATCGAATTATTTTTTGTGACAAATCTTATTTTTACACATATTTTGGGAAAATGCTTAGAAATTTTTCAAAAACGCAAAAATTCACCGCCATTTATCCACATCATTCACCGTCCGGTAACAGCCTCTAAATTAAACTGCTGTAAAAATCCATCAGATCTATTTTTGTTTTATTTTATTTTTAGAAACATTTAAATCGTTTATTTGGCAAGATTGTAAATGACGTCACTGATTTTTGAGGGAAAAAAAGACATCTTTTCTTTCAAAATGAAAAAAGATTGTGGCCTGGATTTCTATTTATCTTTTAACACAGTCTTGGTCATCAAACATTAGTAACAACGTGGATTTTTAGTTTTTGTGTAGCACCAGATTTTCATTTTTTCTCCCTCTATTATTGTTTGTGCTCCGCTGATTTGTGATAAAAAATCTAGCTCACATTTAGACATCGGACGGTATAAGATTCTGACGGCACAATAACCTTGGATAAAAAGATCACGGTTTTACTGTATTGTTATTACTGCTCTACAATGTTCTACACAGTATATATATATTTTTTTATGAAATGTAAAGAGTATTTAGTAACATTGAACATAAGGCAAAAAGTAACATGATATAAATTGCAGTCACTTGTTGTGTGTTATGTCTTTTGCAACAAAAAAAAAGTATGTCACAGCACTGTTTACTGCCCTTTGCTGCTGAACTGCTCTGCAAAGAAAAATGCGCACAATAAATATGAGCTAAATCTGTAACTAGTCTTTTTTTCTTACCTTTTAATCAGTGTACTTTTAAAAATAGACATGATGTGGTAATTTAGATAAATAATTTAACAAAAACAACCAATTACATTATTTATTTTTTTGTGTGTGTAAAAACAAACAGTAATGTTCAAAATATCAAAATAATGCTCTGAAATAAATTTCTATTTGTGTCGATGAATGATTTCAGCTGAGCGTAATAGTTATATTAATGTTCAAGCACAGAAACATAACATTAGTACTAGGGGTGTAACGGTTCACAATATGTATTGAACCGTTTCGGTACGGCCTGTTCGGTTTGGTACACTTGCCCGCTCTGTAAAGTAACACGCAAGAGGAAATTAGTTGACGTTAGCTAATTTAGCTAATGTTCATTTATTAGCTGTGCTATCTTACTTGGTAACTTAAATGCTTAAATCTGTCTTAAAAAAAAAACTTTTGCAAACAACTCCTTTCAAATTTGGTGAAAAGCACTGGATAGGGCTCCCGCAGATGAATCATATTTGATGTATTTTCATGTCAAAAATAATTATTTGTCCTAAATCAGTGATGCGCAAGATCTTGGCAATTAATCTTTAATCTATAAAAATCTAGTAGTTTTGATTATAAATGAGGTTGATAATGAGAATTAAGTTAAAAAAGGAAAAAACAAATGATCTGATTTTTAAAGCAATTTAATTTTGAAATGGCAGCATTATATTTGAGTGAAATTGTCTTATTCACCAAAATTTTTTTTGTTTACTTTGTCATTTTGTTTATTACTTCGTCATTTTTTTTTCTCATTTAGTTTACTTTCATAGCGAAGTTGCTATGAAAATATGGTTGTTTTCCTTGTGAAAAATGGATTCTCTATGGCAGTGGTTCCCAACCTTTTTCCTCAAGGGACCCCTTTTTTCCTATCGATATTTTTGGCGACCCCCTACCCTATTTTTTCCCCAGAAAAAAAAAATACATTAGATTTCATATTACAATTTAGATTTATTAATTGCAAATGTGAAGGTAAATGCTCATAATTTGAACAGTGAGCTTAAAGAAATAATACAATGTAATGTATTTGAACACATTTTCAGTGAACATTATAGATCGAGGTTGCATTTTTTAATGAGATATCTGGGCCTGCATTTCTTGTGCCAGTGTCTGTATATCAGGTTTGATTTTGGTAACAGCCAAACAAAAGTCACTGTGGACGTCGAGCCTGTTGCGTGCTTTTGTTTTGATTGTAACCAGTGAACTGAAAGCAGTTTCTGACAAGTAAGTTGTCGCAAATGGCAAGATGAAATTGGTGATCGCGTGACGCGCCAGTCCAGGAGCGATGTCTTGTCCTTTCACAAGCCAAAACTGCATGTATCCATGCTCGTCGAAGAATCTTTTCAAGAGGGAGCTGGAGTGGATGTCCACGAGTTCATCCTCTGCGTGAAGATGTTCCACATCTCCCTCTTTAGCGAGAAAGGGATCCATTACCCATGCGTCTTTAGCGATGTGTTCCGTTACATCGGAAAAGCGGGATGTCATCTCCGTCTGAAGTTGTGTCATGTGGTGAACAAACAAAGCTATGAGCTCTCGAGATAACTTCCCCCCTGATTGCTTTTCTAAAGTGGGTAATGTTTGCAGCTCTCCTTCTGTAAGTTTATTTTTCCTATACTCCACTTTACGCACGAACGCGTCCACGGTCTCTTTACATCGCATTACATTAGTCTCTGCGCCCTGCATCTGCTTGTTTGTCTCATTATAAAGTCCAAAAATCTCCGCTAAGTATGATGCTTTAATGAGAAACTCTTGTGTGAACTCCTCCAGGAGTTTCTTGTTATGAACAGCGAGGAACTCTTTTATCGGATCCTGAAGCTCAATAAAGCGCTCCAAAACCTTTCCGCGCGAGAGCCAGCGCACTTCAGTATGGAGCAGGAGCGTTTGGTGCGCCTCATCCTCACATAGTTGGACAAATAGTCTTTTTTTGAGTGGACGCGCTTTTATGAAGTTTACTATTTTGACCACAGTTTTTAAGGTTTCGTTCAGTTTCTCACTGAGGTGTTTGCTGGCGAGTGCTTGTCGATGTATCATGCAGTGAAATATCAGACAGTGGGGCGCTTTCTCTTTCAAGCGGCTGTTAAAACCTTTATTTTTGCCCATCATAGACGCTGCTCCATCTGTACAACAGGCCACTAAACTGTCGTATGAAAGACTGTGTTTAGGAAAGAAGACATCCACAACACCAAATATATCTTCCCCGCGCGTGTTAGTTTGGAGATTGACATTAGAATGTCCTGTTTTAGCGCAGCATCCTCAATGTATTGCACGTACACTATTAGAACAGCCTCATCCGCAACGGTAATAGTTTCGTCCAATTGTATTGCAAATGAGCCTCTTAGTAGTTTCGTCCAATTGTATTGCAAATGAGCCTCTTTTGAGCGTTTCTTTTAGCGTAGTTTCAACATTCGTGGCCATTCTATCAATCCTGTCTTTTACTGTGTTGTTTGACAGCGGTACTGTCTTTAACTTATTGGCCACCTGAGGTCCACACATGATTTCTGCAATTTTAATACAAGCTGGTTTGATGAGGGTTTCTGCGATGCTATGAGGTTTTTTGGTCTGCGCTATGAGGAGCGCGCACTTGAACGAAGCAATATTGGCTTGCTTCTGGTCACTTCCAGCCCTGGCAAAGCTTTCCCTTATATTTTGGGGTCTGAGTGACAAGGTCAGATCTTTTTTGCGAAGGAAATACTCCCTGGGGTTTCCCACTGTATCTGGGTGTTTGGTGTCTTGATGTCGCTTTAGCTTGCTGGGCTTCATGCTTTCATTCGCCAATTTCTCGCCGCAAAATATGCACTCAATCTTGATTTTATCCAAAGCTTCCACAAATCCAAACATCAAGAAACCGTCATGATATGCTCTTCTTCTCTTTTTGACTCGTTTCCTGGTCTTGTTCCTGGCGTTTAGCCATGGTTTGCACAGTGCAGTTTTAGTCAGTTTTGTTGTTGTGCTAGCTCTGGCAGCTTTGTCCGCGCTGTTAATTGTAAATAAAGTTACACAGTTTACGTTCCCACTGCCCTTTGCTGCATTTAACCCACATATATTTTTTAAACAGTTTGCGAATATTTACCATTAAAACATTGTTTCTCACAGTACCCAATGTAAAGACAAATACAATACAGAAAAAAATGTACGTACTAATTTTATTAATTTTTGGCCTCTTTGTTGGAAAGTCTTCGCGACCCACTGCCGACCTCTGGCGACCCCTTGTGGGGGTCGTGACCCCAGGGTTGGGAAAGACGGCTCTATGGCAATCCGAAACTTTTTTCCGTCGGCACCACCCACCCATTAGGTTAATTGTGTGATCTGCCGTTGGTGCCCATGGTCCCTCTATGAAACTTGGGACCAACATTCAGTCAGCGTATAGAGGTCTTTACTCATTACTGCAGAAAATGGCACAATTAGTAACGATATTGATTTATTCACCATCTTATGTTAAAGCAATTAAATAAGATGCAATCAAAGACTCAATAAAATAAAAAAATAATCAAGTGCCTTATACAGTACATTTGTAGTAAGTTCTGGGTCAAATCTCTTTTTTTGTTTACTTTTAAAAAGAAAAAACATATATCTCAGGACTGACTCGAAATGCACCCATTAGCATAAAATCCAATTTTTTATTTATGAGGAACTAAGGCTAATGTCCTAGTTATAGCCAGACCTGACAATATGCCATTAACGCTGGTCTACTGCTCATACAAGTGAACAAATAAGATGTGGATATATTCTAACGGTTCAATATCTCCAGTTTTTTTATTTTCTTGAATATATATTATTTGTTTAAGTCAAGGCATTGATATGAGGCGTAAGAGTTGAGCAGCTCTGATACCATGCTCTGGCTTCGTAGCTTTCATTCAGAGAGTTTGTCAGCAGAAAAATCACCCATCGGAAGGAAAAGTGGCCGAGGTGAAAGGAAGGTTAAACACAAGACCGTCTGCAAAAAGGAGAGGGAGAATGATGAGGAGGACGATAAGAAGATAATGTACTGAAAGAGACTGCAGTGTTCATCTCACTCACAAAAGAGAGATTGTGAAAATAGGGGGAAGAAATGGACGGATGGACAATGCAATCAGAGAGGACAATGGATCGACACTGTGAAATTGCATGGGGGTAATGAAGGTGGGACATAGAGGTTGAATGGAAGAGGTGATGGTAGAGTGAGAAAAAGAGAAGCCAAGTAAAGGGAAACTTAATTGGAACCCGAGGATTGAATGAAGAAAGTGAGACGGGATGGAACCGGTGATATGGGCTTGCTTTAAATCAGATCTCAGGGTTAAAGGTCATGTGATGGTTAGAGGGGGTGCTGCTGTGCTGAGTCAGAGTAAGGTCTTTTTCTCATGCCTCAGGAAACCCTACAGCGATCCACCAACCAGCACAAGGCCAACGGAGGGTCATGATTGTTTTTCTACCATTTCAATACACCTCTTTTTAAGCCCTTTTTACACTTTGCATAGAATGTTCCAGAAATAATATTTGAGTTTGTGATCACACAATATTTTTGGCACTGCAGACCATGCCTTTCTTACACACTTTTTTTTTTATACCATGTCCTGTTCTTTCTCTAAAGCCATCACATGGGAGAGTAGATCCTGCTCTGAGTTTTATGTTAGTTTTCATGTAACAAATAAACTACCTTTTGAAAAGTTTGTGGTCAGTTAGAAATGTCCTTATTTTTGAAGGAAAGCTTTTTTTAAAGATAACTTTAAAGTAATCAGAAATGCACTCTATACAGTGTTATTGTTCTAACCATAAACGTCTGTTTTTGGGGCAATATTTAAATCGGCGTATAGAGCAACTATCTGGCAACTAGCAATTGTTTAGTGCAACTAGCAACTTTCTAGCAACTATCACTTCAGTTTCTAATAATACACTGTGTTTACTCTTTGTGGCAGAAGCTAATGGATGATTAGAAAACCCTTGTTGAATCATGTTTGCACCTCTAGAAGCAATAAAACGGACCTTCCTTTGAGCACTCGGAGTATCTGGAGCATCACATAAAATGCTCAAAATGATCAGAAAAGAGAACTTTCATGTGAAACTCGACGGTCTATTCTTGTTCTTAGAAATGAAGGCTGTTCTATGTGAGAAATTGCAAACAAACTGAAGATTTCCTACAACGTTGTGTACTACTCCCTTCAGAGAACAGCACAAACAGACTCTAACCGGAGTAGAAAGAGAAGTTGAAGCCGCTGCACAACTGAGCAAGAAGATGAGTACATTATAGAGTCTCTAGCTTGAGAAATAGACGCCTCACACCACCTCAACTTTTAGCTTCATTAAATAGTAACTGCAAAACGCCAGCGTCAACATCTACAGTGAAGAAGGGACTCCGGGATGCTGGCCTTCAGAAAAAGAGCCATATCTGAGACTGGCCAATAAAATAAAAAGAATAATATGGACAAAAGAACACAAACATTGGCAGAGAAAGATTGGAAAAAAAGTGTTATGAAGGACGAGTCGGAGTTTGAGGTGTTTATATCACACAGAAGAACATTTGTGATACAGAACAACTGAAAAGATTCTGGAATGCTGCCTGGAATGGGGGGGATGTGATGGTTTGGGGTTGCTTGGGTGCTGGTAAGGTGGGAGGCTTGTTCATGGAAGGCCATCACTCCATTTTACAAAGACAATGACAATGACCAAAAGCACAGCTCCGAATTGTGCAAGAACTATTTAGAGAAGAAGCAGCAGCTGGGCTTCTATCTGTAATGGAGATAGACCAGATCTAAACTTCATTGAGTTGTTGTGGGAGCAGCCTGAGGGTATGGTATGCAAGAAGTGCCCGTCCAGCCAATCACACTTGTGAAAGGAGCTTCTAGAAGCGTGAGGTGGAATTTCTCCAGATTACCTAAAAAAAATTAACAGCTAGAAGCTGAAGGTCTGCAATGCTGTAATTACTGCAAACGGAGGATTCTTTGATGAACACAAAGTTTGAAGGAAAAAAATGATTATTATTTAAAATAAATATTATTTCTAACCTTGTCAAAGTCAAATATACAGTGAGGTAAAAAAGTATTTAATCAGCCACCAACTGTGCGAGTTCTCCCACTTAAAAAGATGAGAGAGGCCCGTAATGTTCATCATAGATAGACCTCAACTATGAGAGACAAAAGGAGAAAGAAAAATCCAGAAAATCACATTGTCTGATTTTTAAAGACATTATTTGCATAAGTAAAAAAAATATTATTTGGTCAGCTACAAAAAAGCCAGATTTGTGGCTCTCACAGACCTGAAACTTCTTCTGTGAAAGGCTCCTCTGTCCTCCACTCGTTACCTGTATTAATGGAACCTGTTTGAACTCATTATCAGCATAAAAGACATCCGTCCACAACCTCAAACCTCACACTCTAAACTCCACCATGGCCAAAACTAGAGAGCTGTCAAAGGACACCCGAAACAAACATATAGACCTGCACCAGGCTGGGAAGACTGAATCTGCAATAGGTAAACAGCTTGGTGTGATGAAATCAACTGTGGGAGCAATTATTGAAAATGGAACACATACAAGACCACTGATCAAAGAACACCATACCTACTGTGAAGCATAGGGGAGGAAACATCATGCTTTGGGGCTATTTTTCTGCTAAGGGACCAGGACGACTGATCCGTGTAAAGGCAAGAATGAATGGGGCCATGTTTTGTAAAATTTTGAGTGAAAACCTCATTCCATCAGCAAGGGCATTGAAGATGAAACATGGCTGGGTCTTTCAGCATGACAATGATCCCAAACACACCACCCGGGTAACGAAGGAGTGGCTTCGTCAGAAGCATTTCAAGGTCCTGGATTCGCCTAGCCGGTCTCGAGATCTCGACCCCATTGAAAATCTTTGGAGGGAGTTGAAAGTCTGTGTTGCCCAGCGACAGCCCCAGAACATCACTGCTCTAGAGGAGATCTGTGTGGAGGAATGGGCCAAAATACCAGCAACAGTGTGTGAAAACCTTGAGAAGACTTTGTTACGCCCCCAATCCTCACTTAAAAGATTGGCTTACAGGGCGCACATTGAAGTATATGGTCAGTTTGAACAAAAAGAAGAAACAGATTGGGACCAAGAAAGTTGAAAAAAATACAATTTATTTTACAGCAACGAAAATGACAATTACCAGAGTTCACAACAAAATATTTCGATAGAGAGCAAATTTGAGCAATTTAATTCCCCAGGACTCCGGGAGAGGGGAAAACAAACAGTGAAATAGCGCCAAAATAAATAAAAGCTCCCTAACTGAAAACCTAAACTATAACAAAAGAAAACCCGGAATCTTCAGCGACACGGCTGAAAACACATTAGAAAACACAAAAACATTTAATCAAAAACACTTATGATCTTGAGAAGATCATAACAGACTTAGAGAAAACGTTCAATCTGTCATTGCCAACAAAGGTATATAACAAAGTATTGAGATGAACTTTTGTTATTGACCAAATACTTATTTTCCACCATATTTTGCAAATAAATTCTTTAAAAATCAGACAATGTGATTTTCTGGATTTTTCTTTCTCCTTTTGTCTCTCATAGTTGAGGTCTATCTATGATGAACATTACGGGCCTCTCTCATCTTTTTAAGTGGGAGAACTAGCACAATTGGTGGCTAACTAAATACTTTTTTACCCCACTGTATTTCTTCGTGAAAATCCTCAGAGAGCAGTTGAACAGGTGTACCTAATAAAGTGGCCTGTATGCGTAGATACATTGCTGTACAGAGAACCCTCTATTTTAATAGTATGCAATTAAAAATTAATGGTTGCATTTGGAAACGTGTGACTTCTGTAGGAAACTCCAAATCGAAGACCAGAAACTAATTTAATGTTCAAAGCTGCAGTCATCCAAAATCCTTCAACACAGCAAGCTAAACCATTTTTTGCATCTTTAACACCGGAAGCCTCTGCCCACAAAAGGAGTGGTCAGTTCAAAGCATGATCAGATAACAAACGACTGTAAATCAAGTAACACCTTCCTAATTCCACCAGCCCCCAAAAAAAAAAAAAGTTTGTCTATCCTTATAAGCAAGTCTCTGTAAATCATAATCATTAAGTGGTGAATCCTTAATACCAAATACAAACACATAACTTTTGGCTGTTAAATAGTTATGTAGGAAAAGCATAGCTTAGATCGGATGTTAAATTTGTAATTCTGACTTCTGACAAGGAAGCCAGAACATTAAGGGAAATTGAACCCACTATTTAAAGCCTTTTGTATTTCACTCTAATGGGAGCCCATCGTTCTGAATAATTGGCGTTTGTTTTATGGTTCCTATTTGCTAGAGCTGGTGGGTCGGGGCTATTATTATAACCACCAACCCACCAGGTGAACTCCAGCGTGGACTCGGTCTGTGTACACAAAGCACCATTCAGACACCTCAAATTCTATTTGGGGATGGTACATCTATTTTCCAAGACAGTGCAGTGCCTGTTTCAGGTCAGAGCCACAGACTTGTTTCATCATAGCTCCTAGCCCACTGTTGCAGTCAGAGTGAGTGAATCATCCTCTCGCTCTGTCAAGAAAAATAGTGTTAGAGAGGCACGAACTGGCAGCGAAACCATTACGGCTCCTGCTTCGCCCCCATTTTCACTTGGACTGAGGGCTCAGTGTATCCTGCTCCCAGTCTCATTAGACTTGATCTAATTCTGCTGTTACAGTGAAGAAACAGGGTTAGTGTTAAGTGAAAAAGGCTGTGAATATTACCAGGGTGTTTCACCCGTTTAAGTTGATTTGGACCAAGACAAGCTGCTGTTGCATGATCTGCAGATTTCTTCTCATTCACACCTCACTGATTCCTCTGGTCATCTCGTGCTTTAACTCTCGATGCGTAACTGGAAGTGACTGAAATGCAGTTCCTCGACCGTCCACTTGAGGTTGGCTGCAGAAATGAGCAGGTTCTCATTCACTCCAATGTTAAATTGACAAATTTGGAGCTGAAAAACTCATATTTCTACCCCTGGCTCCACTAGTTTTGTTCATTTAGATGTCTAGAATACTCTGAGGGGGTACTTTTTTTTTACTGTATTGTATTTTTATTTTTGTAAGATTTATTATGCCTTAAAGGTATGCCTCATTTAAGGGTGTGGTTTCTTGAGGGGCATAAGATTAACAGTTCTTTCAGCCGGTCAAGCATCATCCTCTGGTGACGTTCATTCCTAATAATTTCATCTGATTCACTCGGCTACTCTTTGTGCGTTTTTTTTGTTTTGTTTTT
>SRMA01026890.1:158479-213784 GCA_007224835.1 Danionella cerebrum
CAGCTATGATGTATGGGTTGGAGACTGCGGCAGTGAGGAAGAGACAAGAGGCAGAGATGAGGATGTTGAGGTTCAGTTTAGGAGTGACGAGGATGGACAAGATTAGGAACGAGCACATCAGAGGGACAGCTCAGGTTGGTTGTTTTGGAGACAAAGTCAGAGAGGCCAGGTTGAGATGGTTTGGACATGTGCAGAGGAGGGATAGTGGTTATATTGGTAGAAGGATGTTGGAGATGGAGCTGCCAGGAAAGAGGTCAAGAGGAAGGCCAAAGACGAGATATATGGATGTACTGAAAGAGGACATGAAGTTATTTGGTGCAAGAGTAGAGGATACTGAGGACAGAGTTAAGTGGAAACGGATGATTCGCTGTGGCGACCCCTAAACTGGGAACAGCCGAAAGGAGAAGAAGAAGACTGCCGGTTCTTTGTTTTTGTGTGTTTTGCCGTAATCTTTCATTCAAATATAAAGTGCCCACCGGCTCTTGTTTGCTTTGTCTGGTCGCACACACCAACGGACGTGCTGCACACACATTGATCAGAGCATGGGGCATCCTACGGTCCCAACTCCCCAAGGGACCTACATGAGAATTTTCGTTCTTTTTAAGGATCATGACGGAAGCATCAACAAAAGGAAATGACGAAACGATATCTGCTGCTAACACACCCAAGGAACTGTGGTGATAACACACACACAGCCATGGACTGCAACAGACATTGGCTAAAAAAGTTAGCAGCTTATTTTGGTCTGCTTTAAGCTAGTTCATCTAGACAGGCTACAATAGGGTGCCTCTCGAGATTAGTGCTGTTTTTTACAAGTTTTTGGCCACAGAGGAAAAAAACAGATTGTTTCAGGGAATTTATTCTTCATTTTATTATTTAAACTTCAATCGACATATTTTCTTCATGCTTTTAAATATGCAAGTACGTGTTCTTCCTCCATTGGTCTTAATTTTGACATACATAGGTTTATTGCGCTTTAGGTGTTTGTAAAAAAAAAGCCACAATTGCCAAATTCAGAATGTTTTGGTTCTTGGCTTTTTTTAAAGTAAGGAAGATCAATTCCATTGTGTTAACACTTTATTACATAACCTTAGTAGATAATAAATATATATATATATATATATATATACTCATATATATATATATATATCCTCACTATCACTCTATATATATATATATATATATATATATATATATATATCTTTTTTTTTTATGAAAAGCCTTTTGACAAGGTCAAAATGTGAAATGGAGCATTAATTAATGAAATACATATTTTTAATATTTAACTATTTTTAATAAACTAAATATTAATCTAAATTGACTAAAACGATTTGGATTTTCGTCGACTAAAACTTTGACATTTTTAAATTACTTAAACTAAATCATTTTTGTCAAAAAGTTTAAAACTTAGATGGCTTCCAAAAACACAGATGCGATAGTGATACGTGGCTTTCTCCATGATGAACTCAGGGCTAAACTGTAGCTTCGAGCGGTGGGTTAGCCATCGACAACCATCACCCCAAGACTTTGAAGAAAGTTTTCATTGAGAAAGCAACGAGAACTGGAGAAGGGTGGTCCTGGACATTGAAATCCCACTTCAGTGCAGCCATTCCTACAGCCCAACCCACTTTGCGCAGCTGTGCATGTCCATTTTTTTTTTTTTTTGCATTTTTTTGAAAACATTCCATCCTCCTGATCATTATGACCGAGTCTTTTCCTTAACAGACAAATAATTCAAATGTCTTTTAAAGAATATAAACAGTGCTCTGAGAACAATTGAGACTCTAAAAAATGAATAATCTCCTTAAACATAGCAAACCAGTGAACCAACGTATTTGAAACAATCTGATCGCGAATGTCTGATATTGCAAACTTGTTTTAACTTGACAGTTTCCTTCCTTTTTCTTACAATTTCTTTGGTCTGTGAATTTCAGGTAAACGAAGACAGGATTGAACCTTCCTGTAGCTTCCGTATTCCAGTCAGTGTTTTAAAGAAACATCCCGAATTCTTCAAGTACACGCTTGTGTTCTTTGTAACCTACACCAAATCTAGTCGTAAATTATCATCTTAATGAAGATAAACTTTTAGCAGTTTGCTAAAAGGTTAACCCACAATAACAGTTTATTAAATAGTCTTACCTGAAATGTAGGCAAAACATCCCGTCAAATTTGAACAATCCAGATTTGTTTAAGTTCTGTGGCCAGTGGAAACTTCTTGTTTTTAAATCACTGTAATGGGTTTAAACAAGCGTAGAACATGCATTAAAACAGATAACATGTCTCGCTTAAAAATGCTCCTGAACAAAGCTAAAATCCCATATTCTAAGGAAGAAATGGGTATAAATGCCTGCTTCTGGTGCGAGGAGAACATGAAAAACTAGTCTTAAATAAAAGCTTTATTTTCTTGCCCCTTGTTTCAGACACTGAAGCTCTTTTCATGCACTTTTCTGAGAATTGCTGTCAAAAAATGTTGAATTTAAACATCAAAAATGCTGGTGATGCCTTGGCAATACAGGAAATGTTTATTTATTGAGATCGCCCTTTGCAAAGGACCAAAAAACGACCATCTCAGTAAATCCTATGGATGAAAATCCCAGTATTACGAGTCCGGCTCTGGGGTCTGGGCCCCTGGTCGTGTTGTCTCGGGGGGCGGACTGGCCCATCGGGTAGCTCTTTGCTGTTTGCGGGGTCTGAAGCAGAGCTCACATCACACCTAGGTCACAGAAGACTAGAGATGACATGAGACGTTGGTTTGCTACTTGCGGATTGGGTTTCCTGTCCTGGGCACTTCGTACTACATTTATTTAATGTCTGTGTGTCTGTGTGCAGATCAGGTCATTATGCGAGGCGTATACTTGTATGGTATGTTCAGGTAGGTATTCTTCCCACTCGTGAATCCTTCTTCCTTACCTACATCTCTCCATTCTTTCGTCCATTCATTCTTTTGTTTTCTCCTCCTGTCCTGATGTAATTAATGCAAACTGGTCCATGGGAAAAATAACTAATCAATAACTACATAAATTCACTGCTTCCATCCAGAGGAGGAAACACCACACCAGGTGTTCACTCCCCTGGAGATAACAAAACTGTCCAGCTCACATGAAGCATCTACTCCCCCATGTGGTGGCTTTTAAGCAGGAGACAGGACGAGGTTAAAAAAGAAAAGAAAAAAAAAGAGAGTAGATGAGCAGTTACTGAAAATATATAACATCTTGTTTGTATTTTCATGAATATGGATAGTCTATTGGTGTCCTGCACAATAACAGAAGAACACGTGAGAAATTAACTTAATCCATTGTTTCCTCATATCAGGATTACATGGTAGTGATGCAGATATAGTTACTTGCACAACTCGACACTGAGCATTTTCTTCTGATAAACCGTTTAGCCATCTTTAGAAGCAGATTACAGCATCTAATGTGTGTTTTGCTCTGAGTAATTTAAGCTGGAGCTTGTGGTGTTGGATGCCATCATGGCCAGCGGCATGGCAAATTCAGCATTTCTGTAAATTAAACAACTACAACATTAATGGCGCTTTTATTTGTCCATCAGCTCTACGATGTGATGGATCAAGCTCTTTTTGGTTTCTCAGTTCATGACCCCTTTAACAGCTAATCAAGACTACAGTTTACATCTTGTTCCTGAGCTGTAAATATCCTCGGGCATCATGCTGTGTTTGACTGCAAGTGTGGGCGCATGGCATCTTTCTGGGAAAAAAACAAGTTTGTTTCTTGCGTTTAATCTGAAAGCTTGAGCTTAATATAAGCTCCAGAAGTCATGCATGTCAGAAATTTTCATGTTTGAAAGTTGCTGCAGTGTGAGTAGAAATATACAGGTGTCTGGTTGGAAAGAGCAGTGCTCCTCTTAACCCTTTATGACCTGCCATAGAACATTTACATTTTTAGCTGCTGTGGTGACATTTTTGGGGTATTCTAATTTGCCATACATCAATATAACCCTTAAATTCTAGATTTTAATAATATATATGGAGTTAGTTCAATTCTAATTAAAGAAAGTGTCAATAAACCACAAAAAAAAATCATTTTTTTCCTTCACATATTTTTTCTAAACACAGACATTTCATAGCTTTATCCCTCAAAATGTAAAAAAGTTGCACAAAATGCTTCTGAGTGAACACACTGCTTAGTTTTTGAGATACACTCAAGTTCATAAAGTAAGACAAAAAATGAAAAACATGCACATTTTGCAGAAAACATACCATGAACATCAAAATAAACTATTTACAACTGTGCTATTAAATAGCAAATTGAAAAAAAAAAGTTTACTTTTGATCATATATAGCTTTATACTAGACAAAAGTTATAAATATAGAGTGTAAATAACATAAATGAAAATGAGTTTTTGCTGTGGTAAAACAAAATCAGGTATAAATGTATATACATTCTTTTGTAAATATATAATAATATAACATCCAAAACTAGTTACTATACACGCAACAGCTATTTACATTGCAACAGTATTGTACTTCACCCTATGTGGCTTTTTTTTTAACAGATGGCAAAAGGGATGTTTAGGAGAGATTTAGATACAGATTGAGCGAGTCCAAGCCAAAAGTTTGTGCTGCTGTAAAAGTCCCATCATGTCGTGGTTCGGAATTTATCACTTTTACAATGTGATGAGGAAATGTCTTTCTTCGGAATTGCTTTTAACATCCGCGGTGCGCATTATAATGTTTTTATTGTGTAAACTTTTACTGGATTTCTTCACACCCACTTGTGCGAAAAAACGTCTCTATGAGGCATGTTTCATACTTCATATGTATGTCTAACTCCTGTTTATGATGCAAAAAGAATGATTGCTCTATCTTATGTGGTTCCAGTTTTACCAGCATTTTAAAAATTATATGCAAATCGGATCGCCGCCACTCCCGTAGGTCTTAAAGGGTTAATATATACACATATTTTACACTAAAAGCTTTTCCACACGGAAAGAACCTATCTAAACTAGAGATGCAACGGTACACAAAGCTCGCAGTTTGGTACGCATCACGGTTCTTGGTTCGGTTCTGATGGCTTTGTATGGATCACATGAACAGATAAATAAAGTGTGTTTCATAGAATTCACTTTATTTTTCTAAATCAAACATCAAGACACATGTACAAAAGATCACTTTAAAGAGATTTAAGGCAGGCAAAAGTAACTTTAAAAGTAACAGACACCTAGGGGTCCTGAATCCAGGACCAACTGTCCGAAGACGGTGCAGATGAGCGCTTGTGTTTCATGTGTTTCCTTTTGCATAATTACATCTGATAAATTATTGCTGGCACACTTTTTTTTACTGTTCATTTTCCATCACGTTTCTGTCAAAAGTTACAGTACTTTTATTTTGATACTAAAGGTATTTACGTCTTGTTGTCTGCGTTTGCGGATTAAGTGTAGAAGAAATGTTGACGCACAATGGATGGCTGATGTGAACTTGGGGACTTTATGGAAATAATACTTTTTTATTGGGTAAATGTATAAAGTGTGATTTGTTTAATTCATCTGTTGAAGTAGTATTTTTATACGAATCAAGCCACATTCTCATCGAAGAGATTTTTGTAGTTCTTTCAGTTTTCACAGTGTCAAGTTGTCAGTCCTGCAGATTATCTGAAGAGTTTTCACCTGTCTCTCTATTAGTAGAATTGTTTTCCGGGCGCGCTCATCAGCTTGAGCCGCGACAACCCTGCGCGCACCGGTCTCTCGTTCTAGTTAATCATCTGCCTATTTAGCTGCGCTTCTCTCTCCCCACTCTGAGTCGGAAGATTGTTCACACTCCGTGAGTCGCTCTCTAGTATATCTCTTCATTACTAACCTCCTGCTCTGTTCCAGTGGATACCCACCTCCCAAGTCCGGTCTGGTCCTGTGCTGTGGTGTCGGTGCGGGTTCGGGTCAGCGTGAGCATCTCCGTCGGCTCAATCCTTCCCCGGCATTCACGCTCTCCTATTTTCTCTCACTCAGCTCTGTTGTGCGGTGGTTGCCAGCATAGAGGGACTTCCCTTCGCCATCCTCGTTCCTGGGCACTTGTAAATCTATTTCTCAGCGGAGTTTATTCGTTCTCCTTTTTTGGCCTTTGTTTTTGGATTCCAGCCAGACGGCTTGTGGTTTTGTTTGTACGTTCTCTGAGCTCCAGTAAGAAAATAAAGGAAACTTCATTTCAAGATTATATTCCTCTTGCATCTGGGTCCTTCTCCTCCACAACACACCCTTGACCCTAACACAAGTTGGATTAAGATGAAAAGAATAAAGGTAATCAAAGAGAAATCTGCATTTGGTGCGCGCTCTTTATTTGGACATGTGTAACTACAAACAAATATGATAGTAGTAATTGAAAATAATGCAGTGGATACGGAAAGTATTATAACATAAACAGGAATTCACATTTTTCAAGGTTTATAGTAAAAAATTTTAATAGTTTCTGATCCATGTATACTAACACAAATGCTGTCGGTTTCTTCTGATCACCTTGAGATGGTTCTACACCTTCATTTGAGTCCAGTTGTGTTTGATTCTACTGTTTGGACTTCACTAGGAAAGCCAAAAGAAAAGATCTTTGGTGTCATTGAGGCTTTACAAGCTTTTCTTAAAGATTTGTTAGAACCAGCGGCTGACCGGACGATACGACGGTGTTGTTTTGCGCATGTGTAACCAAACATGCATTTGATTTTTACTTCAAGAGGAATAATATTAACGGGTTTGTTTTTAACAAAAATGAATAAACTTGACAGCTTTTTTTTATAGTGAATCCTTCTCTAACATCGTAAAAAAAACGTTTCTTTTTCTTACATGACTATGTAGCTTTTTAATCGATAAATACATGTTTTTGTACAATGCACTCCCCTCGATTTCTTTTGTGTTTATACGTTCTCCGTTAAATACGTCAGCTCTTACCGAATTTCCAAGACACGATCTCACACAGAACGAAATACGAGTGTGATTTATTAGTCAACTCTTTTCGAGTCATTGGGGTTCATCAAATTAATGACTGGAGTCCATACCGTAACTGTTGCCTGTCTTAAATTCGCTCGCTTCTGAAGATCATGCTCACCGTGCTTCAATTGTTTTTTTTTTCATTGTTTTAAACTAAAGTAAAAAGTTTTGTGTCTTGATGCAAAATATAACGCCCTTTATTTATCCGTTGGTGCGATCCGTACAAAGAATGTCAATTTGCTAACCTGTCAGAACCGAAAAGCGTGATTAGAAACCGCGGTACACAACGAACCAAGAGCTCTTTGAGAACCGTTGCATCCATAATATCCACATCTCAGTCCTGCTGCAATCAAGGCGGGTTAAGAGATCGTTTAGCATTCCAGCACTGTATGTGTGTGATCTGTACGGACAGGGGTGGGAGATGTGTGTTTGTTTTAAGATCAAGATGCCAAAGCAGATCTTAAACGCAGCCTACGGGAAACATTTAACAGCTTCCCCCCATGCGGCTCAGCAACCTCGCTACCTTCATTTACTCTATGCAGATGTGTCTCTTTGCATTCATCTTATATGTTTACGGAGGTCTTCCCGGGCGTATATAGCTCTGATGTGCTGGTGGGGTCTGCTCCCAGGTTTCCATTTCTTACTTTCCATTTCCCTCTGCTGCAGTATATTTCTGTCACATCATACTGTAGATCATTCATCAAGACGTGTCATGTTTTATTCATCTCCGGCGCTCTATTTCCCTCTACTTTCTTTCACTTTGAAAACGCTCACCAAAGATGGCTGGGCCCAAATGATCAGAAATGAAATATTCAACTTTTAAGTGGAGAAGGCTGTTAAATCACAGGCTCCCTTTTTCGATGTGATGTCATTTATAGTTTTACCTCCCCCTGCCTCGACTTGGCATGCATTTTTCATCTCTTCAGACGGTTTTACCCAGTCTATGATGCTCTGTCTTTCCTTGGAGTCCCTCCAGAGATTTTCTTCAGCTTAAATGTCCATCAACTCTTGAAATGAGCTTTATGCTTCAGTCGTAGAGTGCTTATGTGATTACTTAATGTCTGTCAGGAAGCTGTTTGTACATGTATCTGGTGGATAAACTATATAAAATGGCTCAGATTTTACTGTTCTGTTACAACTGCATGTACATTGTGATTTGATCATTTGTATGTTATCAACAGTGCTGTCAATCGATTAAAAAAATTACTTAATCACTCAATTTTTTGCAACTAATCACAATTACAAGATATAAAAACTCTAAACAAAGAAAATATTCAAAATCTTTATTTACATTTTTGTTTTCACTTTAAATACAGATTTTCTCATGTAAACAACAAAAATGCAATAAGCCATTAAAAGTTCATTAAAATTCTTCTCACTAAGATTTAAAATTCCCATCCCCCCCAAAACACAAAGAGATTCACTTTCAAATAATGAATATATATAAATTTCGGGTTTTGATCCTCAATGTTGTGTTTTGATGACTAAAAGAAAATATGTGATTTATCTTTTTATTATAACATAATTATCATTTTACATACACAAATCTTAAATGGTTAAAACCTCATCTTGGACAGGTTTAAATGTGTGTTTTCATGACAGTTTTAACCCTTTTACTCCTATAATGAGACAGTAATTATAACAGTTTGCCTGGTATTCTTGCCTTGTTTTCAACCATTGCTTCAGAAAATATTTAATGTTTTTATGTATTTTTTGTCATTTTTATTTTCAGATTAAATAAATCAAGAAAGTAAAAAAAAATGATTACAAAAACCTATTGTGCATCAACTCAAAAAGTTTTGTTTAGGGCTTTGGGCTTTCAGTGTTTCACATGTAGTTTTATATACATACGTCCAGGCATTTTTATTTTTATTTTTTTGCTGTGTAATATTGTGTAGGTGTCCCTGCTGAAGATGGAGCCCAACCTTGCAACATGAGGTTTCCCATTAATCAGAAGAATCTCTATAAACATAGACATTACATAAGATTAGATAGCACAGACCCTTGTGTTTCTATATAAAAAATAGCATAAAATAAAAATAATGCATAAAGCAATATGTTGTTGAAATCAAGAGTATGAGCAGTAATAAAGCAATAGTATTCAATGTAAATTAGAAAAATGACACTGCATATTGAAAATCCTTATTGTTATAAAGCTTAGAATGTCCCCAGTGTATAAAAACTTTATTACTTACTATGATTGAGACAATGATACGCCCCCTGCCTGCTACTGTTTGGGTTTCAGATGTCTCCCAGGGGCTCTCCTCACTCTTGAAGATTGTCTTAACATCTTCTTTTACTATTTGCAAGTATTTTAGCACTGAAATTGAACACTATGTGTGCCAAAGACGGCAGAAGAAAGCAAGGAAGAAAAGACGTACATGCCAAGGTGGAAGAATCACGTATAACAGATAAAAAAAAAAAAACTCTACAACGTAACACAAATAAACATACTACTTTAACGAAGACACTGCTTATAATATTATAACACATATAATATTTTCAAAAAACTCTCCACTAAAAAGCTGCAAAAGTATTGCTAAGTAAACCACAGATAACCAATCAACTAGTCTCACTGCTCTCCTACGCTCCACAAACTTCCCACCCCTGGCACACACACTCACACGCAAAGTCGTTATTGTCATAATAACTGTAATATCAGTCGAAAGAGCTGTTTCTCACCTTTCAGAATCTCTTCAGATTTTTTCAAACATATTTGCAAACAGAACCAGAGCAATGATGGTTTGAAACGCACGTCATTATTCTGTCACCATTGACAGTTTCGGTGTTAAAGGGTTGTGTAACCCAAAGCAAAATGTGCAAAGAAGTATGGGAAAGACCCTGGAAGGACTTTTTGTCACAGTCTGTTATATTCGTGCCTTTATTTTCCGCCTTTTCACCCATTTCATAGTTTTCCTCATTAATTTACTTCTGTCTTTGTCATATGTTCAGAGGTCCATCACATGATCACTCATTCAGTGTTTCCCTGCTGTTTGATCACTACAGATCGCAATCCTTTCGTGTGACTACAGCGACTTCGTGAACAAAACCTGGCCATTAGCTCACTTACTTTAGTTTATTCCTCCTCCTTTGGAGAAGTCTTATGTTATTCAAGTTTCCCTTTCAAGGGTCTTATGTTTCATTTTCTGTTTATATTACTTGTTTTTGTGATCAATAAACAACATGGCTTTCAAGCCCACTGTTAATTTTGAGGATATTGACAGTTTATCGCAGGTATGTTGTTCACGTGAGAAAATCTGTTACAAGCTAAACAGTAACAATCCGATTTTTAGTTGAAATTCTTTCTTTGTCTTGAGTTTACATTAGTTATTTACCCTTTACATCACGAATAAAATGATTATTGTTTTTTTAATCGATTGACTGCACTAATTTAATCTAAATGCAGTGAACGTTTTGCGTAGTCATTGACATACACATGAACATGTCTTTCTTTTTCAGAATCGCTTTATACTTGTTTCCAAGAATTCTTACCAAGTCAGATTTTCTCACCCCATTGTCAATTTTTTGCTTGATGAAGGAAGATTTTTTTCTTGTTAAGAGAGGGGTGTTTTCTATTAGAACTTAATGATTTCTTAAAATCACAGGTCTGTAATATCCTTGAAGTAAGAAACTGTTGAGGCGAGTTCTGCTGGGGCTGATCATCTAAAAAAGAAACTTTTAAACCTTAAATATGAGGTTTACATCTTTCATCTGTACTTAGATGCTGTGATCTCCCATTGAAACTTGAATAATCTTTGATCAGGCCACACATCGGGCCATATTGAGTGATGTGCCCCACATACAGAGCTGTGTGATTTGCTCTGGGGTTAACTATGCTGTGGCTTTCGTGCTAAAAACACAAGTAGATCTCGTCCTCCTTTCCTGTGACCCAAAAATCAATAGAACAGAGCAGCATGGGATTCTCATTCTGCCAGGTGGCTTAGTGACTTTAATGATGTGTGTTCTAGTGTTTCAGCCCTTTGTTAGCGACTTTATATTCTTTCTACAGTTTCCTCGTTTGTATCAGTAGGAACCATTGGTGCTTAAGATGTATGAATACACAGATGAACCCGCCTCGTTCTCTTTGCCCTTTATGTGTTGTTGGGGATGTTTTTGGCCACTTCAAGGTGATTTTCTGTCAAAAATTGGCCTAAAATTTTTCTCTGTTATGACAAATGCTTTGGCATTCACTAAACTTTCGGTTTTTTTTTTTTTTGTAGCTATAAATCATCATTAAACTAAATTGCTGTAAAAATCGATCGATCAATATTTTTTTTCTACATTTTTTTGCATGAATCTCTCTCCACACACACAATTCCAGAGTTTTTGCACTTTAATTGCCAAGATCTGACATGATGGCACCGATATCTGAAAAAAAAAATGTACTTATTTTCTATATGAAATATGATAGCGGGCTGGATTTTTTTTTCACAGTCTTGGACAAACATTTGTAACAACTTTGGCATTAGTGTATTTTAGGTTTTTGTTTGTGCCCCATTGACTTCCATTATAATGACCTTTTTAGGACCTGAGCACACCACCGAAAGGTAGTTCGAAAGATTTATTATTATTCTTAGTCCGCGCTTAGTCTGTGGTTGGTGAAAATGGCGATCTGGCACTTATAGTACATCCTGGAAAAAATGGGGTCCCCTTGTCAGTTCAACCTAGTCACAAAAATCGGTACACATATGCATCACCTCTAGACCAAAACAAAAATCCCACCATTTTGGAGAAAACATCACCTTGCAGTTTAACAAACTCCTTATAGGCAAAATGTCCAATCTTGCTGAAATTGGGTGTGTTTATTCAGAAGTCACTAGAGACAAAAAGTTATCAAAAGCGCAACACTACGTCACGTGGTCCTCTGGTGGCACCCCCACTAATTTTACCCTCCAAAATTGTGCCAAAAAGGGACATATTTTTGACTATCTCCGATCGTGTTTATCCAATGTCCACGGAAATAGCCTGGCATGATGAGCCTGGCAGGCTGAATAAAAGCATTGTGACTGCGCTCTAAAACTGAGCTCTACAGCGCCCCCTTGAATGTATCAAAATCAGCTGTTTTGAATGTTTTGAACCCATCCATATTTTGCCCAAAGGTCATGCTCAAAAATAACGGTAATATGACACTGTTGCCGCAACCGCACCATGGACGACACAGCTGCAGCGCCCCTTAAATGTAAAAAAGGTCATCTCTCATTTTAACAAACTCCTCCTAGGAAAATTCAGATCCAGCTGAAAATTGGTCTGTTGACTTTTAAGACATAAGGGGCCATAAGTTATCAAGAAGGCGCCAAAACAAGAACACGGTCTTGTTGTGGCGCTATTACAAATTTGACCCTTGTCAAACGTATATAGGGATTAATGTACTTGTTACTGTACCTCTCTCATACTTCATCCAAATAATGTGAAAAATGGATGGAATGCTTAGTTTACCCCTTAGACCAAATTTATATGCTTACGTGATTATAAGCATATAGCGACTATCTTCTATCTATATTTCTTTCTGATATATCCATGATTTTCGATTAGTGAAAATTCATTGAAACAAAGAAGGTTCAAGTCAGATTTGTGTGCATCCTGCTTTTCTTGTATAATCTAAATCAAAAATCTAGATTGAATTTTAAAATGCAAGTCTCCTCTATTTATGAATAGTTTCATCCTCTTTATTTTTTTGTATTAGTCTTTGTTTACACTGTGAAGAAAACCAGTGGCTAGAGCCGCATGTTTGGGGGAAAAATGGATTATGGCTGCCTTTACTTCCAGAATGAACATAGCATTGAGATTTCTTATCCTAATATTGTCCTGATCCACATCCTTCCTGGCATATGTTTTCATAGTCATGGTCAGATGTACTAACAGTAAAAAAAAAAAAAACAATAGGACATTCTTCCATGCAAGCTTCATGTCAGTCGTATGCACATTTCTCTTGTTTTTTTGTAATTTGATGACTTCTATAGGTCAATTACTGCTAAATAACCTCTGTGATTATCTACTAGCACTGGCACAAGACTAATGAATGCCATTCAGCCACTCAATGTGTGAATGTGACATTACAACCAGTGGCTTTATTTTGTTTGTCTGTAAATCAACTGTGTTTAATATCTATATTCATCAGGATTTTTTAATTATTTTAATTCTATTTGATGTGACGGTTGGTTGTCGTTTTCTGATGGACTTTAATCAGAAAAAAGTGGGGTGTAAGTGAACATGGACCGCAGCTGCTGCATGAATGTTTTGGAGCACATTCAAGAATTGAACAGAATGAAGCTAACTAGCATTAGCATTCTGGTAAAATGTCAGTCTTTTTTTTTTTTTTGTCTTTTTTTAACCAGTGTGTTTCCCGGATCCCAAACAAGCAAAAGTCGTTTAACATCAAGGTGGAAACAGCACAGAGTTCAGTAAAGCTGCTGCAGATTCCCAGACTCTGTTTTCTATGCTCAGTAGCACGAGATGCAAATGCTCTTAATAACCACAATGCTATTTTTGTCAAAATATGTCTTTCTCCACGCCAAAATACATTGCATTCTATGACTTTTTTAACTTTTTTTTTTGCATGATTTTGTTTCCGTACAACTACAATTTCTGGTTGTTGTAAAAACAAAGTACTTTTCGTTGAGTACATTTCGAGTTCTGTATCAGTACTTTTACTGCACTACTTTTATTCAACCTGCCTGAACTACTTTATTCATATTTTTCTAAAATACTGTTACAGTGATTAGCTCCTATCCTGTCCCAGTCACATTACGTATGAAGCAACAATCCCCCAAAATGAGATCTAGCGAATGTAACCAATCAAATACAATCAATAAAGTTATTTTATTGTTTCAATTACCAGGAAAATAGCTGACTGTTTAATTATGTCGCCGTTATTCTCTTGTGCTCTTTTTCTGTCTTTCTTTATATTTCTCTCTCACTGTTGCTTTTTTCTTTTTTGTTTCTTTCTTCTCTTTCTCTCTCTCTCTCTCTCTACTTTTTTATTTCTATCTTGAGTAGAAACACCCTAAAGAAAATGCCTCTTATTCTTTAATTTGAAGGATGTAAGGTGAAATATATATAGATCATTGGTATTTTTTATATTTTTATATAACATTTCCATGTAAAAATAAATAAAGATTGCAGTTTTATTAGATACTATATATTTTTTATGTTTTTACTCAAAACTCTTGAGTAGTTTTAGAAGAGTTACTTTTTACATGTACTTTGAGTACTTTGTATTTATTTTTGGGCAAGTAATGGTACTTTTCCTAGACTATGATGTTTCCAAACTCTTTACACAACTGCTTTTTTCTCTTGTAATGTTTGTTTAAAACCAGAAATGTAAAATCTAATGACCTTTTGAAACCCACACATTATGTTTAATATGAAAATTACACAATAGCTGGTTTGCTCAAAACAGCCGCTGTGGCTCACGCACCAGTGTCTGCAGAGACTTCTAATGGTGAATATTTATGTGTCAGTCTGCCAGGTGTAAAGGTGGGTACGAATACTGATGGCAGTGCCCATACATCTGTTCTCCTGCAGGAACTGGCAGATTTACGGCACATCCATGCCAAGGTTAAGAAACAGTACCAGGAAAAGTTGGTAGAGTTGACGCATGCCAATCGTCGTGTGGAGCAGCATGAGGGTGAAGTGAAGAAGCTTCGGCTGAGGGTGGAGGAGCTAAAGAAAGAGCTGGGCCAGGCTGAAGACGAGGTGAATAAAACATTTTCAATGTCTCAATGCTTTTTAACTACATCTATTTTAACTTTAGTTGTTAAAAAGTGTAAAAAATTAAATTGATAGTAATAAACAAAACAATGAAGTTGCACGGTCCTTACAGATTCAAATTGGTTTTGTGTTTTATTAATCACAGCAGATTTTGATCAAAGGAGATTTTTGCATTTGACCCTTTAAGACCGATAGGAGCGCCGGCGATACCATTGGCATAACAATATTTAAATGCCGGTAAAACTGGAACCACATAAGATAGAGCAATAATTCTTTTTACACATAAAACAGAAGGAGTTAGACTTACATATGAAACATGCCTCATAGAGCTGTTTTGGGGTTTGCAGAAATCCAGTAAAAGTCGCAAAAAATCCATAGAAATGTTATAATCCACACCGCGGGTGTTGATAGCACTTCTGATGAAAGATATTTCCTCATCACATTGTACAATTGATCAATTCCTGCAATATTACCCACGAACCACAGCGTGACATTATCTTCCTGGGACTTTTACAGCGGTAAAAGTTTTTGGCTTGGACTCGCTCAAAAATCCATTGTCATTTTGTTATTTATTGCACTGTATAATGAGCTTAATAAAAAATTAAGTTTTGTCTAATATATAGCTATCTGTGATCAAAGTATCTTAGAAACTTTTTGCTATTTGACTGCACAGTTGTAAATAGTTTATTTTGATGTTCATGGTGTTTTCTGCAAAAATGTGCATGTTTTTAATTTTTTTCTTCCTTTATAAATTTGAGTGCATCTCAAAAACCACACAATGAATTCACTGTGGTCTTGAACGCATTTTGTGCAACTTTTTACATTTACAATTTTGAGGGATAAAGCGATGAAATATTTTCATATAAAAAAAAAATTTTTGTAATTTATTGTAGTTTTGACACTTTCACCTAACCTCACCTAAAATTGACCCCACTCCATATATTATTATTAAAATCTAGGATATAAGGGTTGTATTGATGTATGGAAAATTAAAATACTCCACAAATTGGCACCGCAGCAGGTAAAAATGTAAACTATACTCTGGCGGGTCATAAAGGGCTAAATACAGTGTGGATATCGTTTGTTCACTATTGACGGAAGACTTTTTCTGTAGCTCGACGAGGCTCACAATCAGAATAGGAAGCTGCAGCGTTCCTTGGATGAGCAGGTGGAGCAGTCAGAGAATCTCCAAGTGCAGCTGGCACACCTCCAATCCAGGTAAGCAATCAAACACAGGCCACACACTGAGAGTATCACACACGTGCTCGGCGTGAAGCATCCAGATCACATGTAATCCGTAAAAAATCTTGATCAGAATCATAGATTAGAAGCAGATTTCTAGTGTAAACCATTCAACCCCTGTCCCTTGCTCACATTATTCTGCTTGCATTCACTCTCACACCCTCCCCTAGCCAATCCCAGGCTGCCTGGCACTGGGTTACCGTAGTAACAGGGAGATTTGAAGCAGTCGTGTGTGCATGGGCCCCCCGCTGCTATGACGAATCTGTTCACACGCCACTGTTTATAAGCATTTTGATTGCAAGCTTATAAATACCAATACTTAATATTCTGAAATATTCAACCAACCTAAGTTAACTAATAATGATTTAGTTTAAAACAACACACATGTATGCCTTTATGGGTTTTTTTGCTCATATTTACAACAGATTTTTTTTGATGCAATGATGATTTCGGAATTTTAAAGCATTTTTTTTTATTAATATACAATGTGACTTTGTTTATTTCATTCTATCAGAGCCAATCCACAAAACGTGTGCCATTTGCTTGTTTTAACATTTCAAAATGTCTTTTTTCCAATAGCAGACATAGTTAAGTGTTCCAAAGGGGCATTTGTCCATCTTATGTAACTTATTTAAATGTTTTATTACATTTAAAAAAAAAAAAAAGATGGGTGCTGTTTTTTCTTGTTTAGATTGCTCTTTTTTTATTTAAGTAACAGGAATGAGTTTGTAGCAAAGAAGCAAAGAATTAGCAAATACATGCTAAATAGCCAAATAATGCACAGGATTATAGAACCAGGAAATTATGCAAATTCAGTTGTTTACCAAATACGTGGTCAAAATTATCGGAGTAACAGGATAGTATTTTTTTAAAAGACAATCCAACTTCATCAAATATTTAAATAAGAAATTGAGAGTGCCTTTGCTCTTCCCGTGGCCTTCCAAAGATCCAAGTGATGCAACTTCCTGCTAAAAAACTGACTTATGGAAATTCCCCAGTTTTTCAAGAGGGGTAAAAAGCATGAGTGAGTAAAAAGCTGGGGACATGATTAAAATTTATTTTTTTAATATAACAAAATATAGATGTCTGTGTAAATAAATGTATTTGAAACATTATACATGGATTTACATATCAATACAAAAGAAAGTTTTTATAGGATCTTAATCATTATATTTTATGCTGAACTGTAGCATCAGAGACTGAAGACGAGCAGTAAATGCCTTTTTCATTTTTTATGTGGTTTTTATCAATAATTTAATTTATCAATTTAAAATATTGTTACTCTTTTTGCCTCAATTTGCAACAAGAATAGTGTGTAATAAATAAAAATAAAATATATTTATTAAATGCTTAGTAATAAAATGTATTTATGAAGCCGTTTTAATGCTTTTTTTATGCACATAAAGTCCCAGGGACAGAAATAGTACCCATTCTGTGGAACATCTCATTAATTAAACTGTGAATAATTTAAATAGCTGTTTTATTTGTATTGTCCAAGCCGATCGGATGTATAAATGTGTGTATACATATACATCAAATATAGCATAAATAAATCATGAGTGTTCATAGAATTGACTTTATTTTGCTCAATCAAACATCAAAACAAATTCACTTTAAACTAAAACAACAAAATAAACAATCGTAGCATGGTGGGCTCGAGCTTCTTCAGCAGCAAGTGGATTAGCGCAGGAAGAGAGGGATTTGAGGCAGGCAAAAGGTATGGGCAGGAACACGGGTCCTGAAACCAGAAACAGCTCTCTGAAGACAGTGCAGATGAGCGCTTGTGTTTCATGTGTTAACTTTTGCATAATTACATCTGAAAAAGAGTTCTTTTTCCATCTTTATCGTATTTATCAACAAAAAAAAGTCAATGGCATCTCTGTCAGTACATGATCCGCAAATCGCAAAACGTTGTTGGGTCTAAATGACCCATCTCTGTTCGCCAACCTGTATAGACTCGGATAATTCCAGACGAGACTCGGATTCTGGTTTAAAGTCAGCAATCGAGCGCTCGGGTTGCAGACTGGGGGTAAAAGCATGGTGGTCGCTTTCAAGGTTCCTCCGAAGCACTCGCTGCATTCCTCCTTTATTTATACTCAGAAAATAAGCATTCACGCCCACAAAAGATCATTCGGTAGATGCTGACAACACAGTCTGCGATGTGAGTGTTTGCATACAGATAAAAAGCATGTACCCTGAGGGGTTACACAAAGGCTGAGTGAATCTCCACAATGTCCAGATATGTTTTCAGAGTTGGGGAGTATTGAAACTCTGGACCATGTCTATACAAATATAGCCGAAGCATACAGAGTTTTGCTTCCTCTTGTATGACCGTTCACATGGGAGTACTGTTACTGTTGGAGTTCACTAGCTGTGTCTGATAAACGTTATATGATTCGTTATTACCAACAGACTGTTGTGACTTTCATAGCCACGATCACGTGACGTACCTCCTATAAGAAAAATGTGCTTTAATGCCGTATCCACCAGCCCAATCGTCAAATACTGCGTAAAAAGATAACTTTGTTCCGTTTACTCCATTTTTAACTATGATATGATGTCTTGCCGTAAAGCGTTTTCTTCTCGACACTACCATGTAGGGAAACCATGACGTAATCCGTGACGTTTTGCAAATTGTGCAATCGTGCAAAAACTCCACTGGCTGAATGAAGCACGAGAAGTCCCGCCCTCTTCTAACTATCAGCGCTCGCTGATTGGATATTTACACAAAGGAGGAGTTCATTGATTGGATATTTGCTGGTGGATGTGCGTTTCTTTCCCTGACCTCTGCCTTTTCACATGGGAAACTAATAAATAATAATAATACATACAGGAGTTATTCAAATGAGAAACCGAATAGTACTCTTTCATCTAAGATGTACATTCTACACTTATATCTTCTGATTTATACATTCAGCATTTTAGATTTTTCAGGTTTTCACCTGAACTGCAACTGCACAAATATATCAGATGTATTTTATTTTTAAAATGTAAATGCTTTAGGAAGCCCGAGCTTGCTACAGCAGCTCTGTATAAATTTGGTTTGCTCTAAATCTTGAACGCTCTCCGTAGAGGCCAGCATGTGGTTGTTCACCATGAAGGAGAAGAATATGAGCGGCGTGCCAGGGTTGTTCCGGCCCTTGATGAAGAGTGAAACAGGCCATGGGTGGACAGGCTGACAGATGGAGCCCAGAGCTTGTCCATGTTGTCATGGAGACAACAGAAGCTGATTTAATGTAATGGTTGTCACGGTGACTGGAGATGGCTGGAACTGACAGCATTAAGCACCTGTCGGTGCCTCACCATTGGGCTGTTCTGAGTTCATACCCTTATCTGAGGTTACAGGAAGTTCACAGGAAGCATCTTTTCCAAGCTGGCTATGACTCAGCCCAATTTGTCCCCTGCAGCAGTAGCTGGATAAACAGTAATATCTGCCGAGAACGCGCAGGAAAGGATGAGATCCAGATGATTGAGGCTGGCTCCACTGGGCGACTTTTGTCCTGCTCGCAGCAGTTCTGTCTGTCTGTTAGTCTCGCAGCGTGAGACTGCAGCTCTGCACAGCCCACCAACAGAACCATTTGGCACCCCCACCGAGTCCGTTTGCCTCTTTCTTCCTTGGAAAGCTGTGAACTCAGTCTCACATCTCGGTTTCTCCCTTTAGAGGTTTGCTGTGATGTCGCTCTTCTATGTCTCCCTTGTTTTCCACGTCTTTCTTTACCACAGAGACCTGACTATAAATTACCAAACATGCTTCAGTCTATAATCATAAACTTCCTGTGAAAATCAATATACATAGGCAGACCCCGGCCTCAACTACAAAGACCTGCATGGAATTCCTACTAAATCTCTGCGTGTATCCAAAGCTGCGATTGTTCTTGTGAAAAAAACATTTAATACAATGATTTAATTTAATTGTAAATCCCAATGTAAAAATGAACGCACGCATTCTTCTGCGCAAAAGCAAAACACTCACACAGGGTTTCTCGAACCAGTCCCGTCTCAATGGTTTTGCACTGTAGATGGCACTAAACTTAAAACTAGAATCTGGAAACAAGAAAATTTGACTATTCTTACTTCAAAATAAGAAAAATAGGCGTGTAACAGTATATCTTGGCACAATATATGTAAAAAAAAAATGTCACAAAGCGTATCGTTGAGCTACTGGGAGATTCTAGTCACTTCTGAAACTCCTTTACCTTTTCTTCTTGCTTTATGCAATATTTACTAAGAGACAATTCTCCTTTACTCACATTTTGAATGAGAAAGGTTATAAAAACTATCTCCCTCCTAATAAGATGACTTTGGGCCGTTTTTCCACGATGAATATACCTTTTTCTGCAGTTTTGTATTGCTTTTTATAATTGTATTTGAAGTGGATGTTTGAAATTTGTAACTGTAAGAGTTAATGACCTACAAAAAAAGTCAATTAGAGCAAGTTTACGACAGGAAGTCGACTCTTCACTAATCTTTGTGGCGTCGAAAATCAACATTTTGTCATAAGTCATACAATGTTAGTCATACAATATCTGATTGGTCTCAAACTTATCAACTATGTTAACATTTTATGTGTGAACACATCAACAACATACATTCTTTGTATAGTGCCACCAAAGAGGAATTGCAGGAGGCCTGTATTGTTCAGTTAATTTTATGTTTCTTGCTTGAATATGTCTTCTAAATAAGAATTGGTCGTAGTGCAAATAGCAAGGAACTGACCACACAGGGACAATGGTGCATGAGGTGCTCAAAGCCCTTTGAATGCTGCTCACAGCTTTAATTGTTGTTGTTTGTTAGTGCAAGTTTTTTGTTGCTTTTTAAAAGTCGTGAGAGACTATAGAGAAATCCACCAACCAGAAACTGTGAAAGAGAAAGTTCTTGTGAGGGATTTTTAGACGGAACTACTAGCTGCTGTTCTTTTTGATGGATCTCATTGTTTGAATATTTTTTTCTTTTTATGCGTTTTCAAATCTAAAAAAGTAGTATGTTGTTAGTTTTCACATTGGGTCTATTTTTTAAGGGTCATATTATACATTTTCTATATATTTAAGGGAGCATCACACCCTTTAAAACTTTGAAAAACAACATCTTTGAATAAGCTTATATTATCAGTCTTCGTCAAACATTCTACCCACCATTATGCTTTCGACACGCTTCCTTCTGAACCTTGCCTTGTGGTCAGAACTCGTCAAAACATCTACACAGTGCCTCTTTTAAAGCTATAATAATCAAATTTATCAAAGATACACAGCATTTTTTCAGTAAAGCGTCCCAAATTTGTTGCTTTTACACTTAGTAAAATTAAAAAGTATTGCAAAATATGGCCAAACAACACTGTTAAATATCCCCAAAATTTTATCTAAGAAAAATATACCAATGTAGTAATTGTTTGTTTTTAAATGGTAGTAAAATTAGATTTCTATATTATCTTTATGGCATGTTAGGACCTTACAAATCAGGTTCTGGAAGTAGGACATGAACATGATGTTACGTGGGAAGTGTTTCGTCTTAATCGTCATGAAATCTTGCGGTGGACCTGACATCTGGAAAGCTCTGAGGAATGTGCTAGATACAATTCTAGATGGAGGAATGAGCCTCACAAAGACAGGCATGTGAAGGGGCTTTGCGTGTGATGCTGTAGATCTCATCTTGAGAGCTGGTGGTATGGATCTGGGCAGCTTTAATGTTGCTCGGCAGATGAATTCTTATCAGAGTTTCCAGACATTAAAAGGCAAACACTTAAAGCGCACCTCCTCTGAGTGACAGGAAAGTGGGCTTTGTGTAGTGGTGAGCGAGATGGAGTGAGACAGGGACAATGTTGTTGTATTGACGAAGAAGGGTTGTAGTAATAAACGTAAAAAAACAAATGCCTAGGGGTAGAATGGGATCCTCGTGGTGTTTTGATTTCACGGTTGCAGTTTCTGACTTGTGCGTTCTTTAATGTACATGTTTCGATGCAAGTACGGCTAGTCTGCCGAGGTTTTTCCATTGTCTTTGGTTGCACAGAAGTCAGTTCAGCACAGAAGATGATGCTGTACTGTTGGAAATAAAAACAGAACAGATGATGACGTGCCTGTGGTAAAATAGTACCTCACATTTCGTTAGGGCTACAATAGAACCCTATTGTAATTGCTTAAAATATTGTTGACTTTCGGTGCATTTTTGAGGGCAAAATGGTTCGATAGTGCCACCTTATGCATTTCAGCTTATGTTGCACTCTCAGTTTGTCGTAAACGCACAAAATTGTAAGGTACCAGAGCTTAAATAGAAGTATTTCCATAATCGGGAATTCGGTTATTATGCAAAACCTCTAAAAATGGCATATGTCATACTTTAACCCTTTAAGACCTATAGGGGCACCGGCGATCCCATTTGCATATACATTTTTAAACGCCTGTAAAATTGGAACCACATAAGATGGACCTACACGGTGCCTGCAGGACCCTGGTTGCCCATAAGGACCCCATGAGTCACCCGTGACCGGTTCTAAAAATAGCTTAAATTATTTATTATGACTGCTATTCGTGTTTATATATATATATATATATATATATATATATATATATATATATATATTATGACCTGGTAGAGTTGAAAGATCAGTATGATGCGCTATGACGAAACAAACAAGCAGCGCAGCAAAAATGAGATGATTGACCCATAAAAAGATCATTTAATTTTTGCGACAAGTGTGAGGGAAGGAGCATGTGTTTGTCTCATTTGTGCGATGACTGTGGCGGCGGCCAAGTGGAGATACATTTCCCGACGGGTTACACAAGCTACCAACTATCCACAGAGCAGCGCACTGAATGCAGAAAAAGCCCACGAGTCGCAATGCCAGGCTTCCCAATAATTAAAAGATTTGGCATCCAGTTCATGTTTAGTTCATTGCGTTTGTAAAGTGTACAAATTGTTTATATTAAAATGTTAACAATGTAAAAAAAATAAAAAATAAAAAAAAAAACTTTTTAATCTTAGTTCACTTTTTGTATTTATATTATTTATTATTTGTACATTGGACATTGTGATTTCCTTGGACTGTAGTAGAAGTGATCATTTTCAAGTGTTTTGAACATTTATGTATTTTTTTCTATTTAAAAAACATTTGCACTAAGACAAAATTTAAATATAAAGTTTTGCATATTAATATGTATCTGTTTCCTACCTTGGTAAATCATTGTTGATATTCATTGTGAGAAATAATTAACATTGAATATCCTTAATTATTTATAAATTCAGAAGATGGTTTCAAAGTAGTAGCCCTTTGCTTTAATCAGTACCTAGGAAGTAGCTCTCGGTTTCAAAAAGATTGGTGACCCCTGAGATAGAGCAGTAATTCTTTTTGTATCATAAACAGGAGTTAGACTTACATATGAAGTATGAAACATGCCTCATAGAACCGTTTTTTCCCAAGAAAACTAGTAAAAATTCACAAAAGCTTACACAATAAAACATTATAATCCACACCGCAGGATTCCGATGAAGGATATTTCCTCATCACATTGTAAAAGTGATAAATTCCCACTAAATTACAATCATAATTATTATCACAGCGTGACGCCATCTTGCCGGGATTTTTACTTTGGCGAAAACTTTTGGCTTGGACTCGCTCAATTAGTATCTAAATCTCTCCCAAACATCCGCTAACGTCCATTTTGCATCTCAGAGGGGCATCAGGCTCAAAAAGCTACACAGGGGCGAAGAAAGTGTGTGGAAAGTGCTCTCCCCTCATGTGTGATGCGGGTGAAGTGCCTCAGTGTTATTGTGGACCGGAAGCGTAACAACACCAATCACAGCTCTTCAGTGCCGTACAATACTGGTGCAGTGTAAATAGTTTGTGTAGTAGCTAGCTTTGGATTTTATATTACTTATTTATAAATACATTTATGCCTGATGGTGTATGTTGTGTTCTCCTGTTCTGAAGTTTTACCACAGTAAAAACTCATTTTTGTTATTTATTGCACTGTATGTTGATTTTTACTTTGTTTTGTCTAATACAAAGCTATCTATGATCAAAAGTATCTTAGAAACACTTTTTATTTCAATTTGCATTTTGATTGCACAGTTGTAAATAGTTTATTTTGATGTTCATGGTATGTTTTCTGCAAAATGTGCATGTTTTTCTATTTTTTTTCTTACTTTATAAATTTGAGTGTATCTCAAAAACTATGCAAATGAATTCACTCAGAATAAATTCACTGTGCTTCAAAAGCATTTTGTGCAACTTTTCTACATTTTGAGGGATAAAGCTACGAAATGTCTTTATTTAAATAGAAAAAAAACAATTTGCCTGATTTCTTTGGACTTTTAGACTTAAGTTTAAGAATAATTGTGTGTTGATCTGTTTGTTAAGGCTACGGCGGCAGCAGAGCACTGGCCTCTTTGGCAAGATGAGAAAACCGGCTTCATCACGTTTTGGACCTGAAGATGCAGATGGACCCCTGAGTGACCCTGACGAAGATGATGATGATGATGAAGAGCTGCAGCTCCAAATCCCATAAGCCCCTAACTACAAACCTGTGCATAAACAGATCCAAGCATTTCACCTTCGGCTTCATTTCATCCAGAAGACAACCAACAGCTCACTCGCCTGAGTTTTTCCAGCCAGGGCCAGTGCATTGAATTCTATTTTGAGTTTAAAGCAAACACACAATTCAATGCTTTCATGCGTTGATACCCTTGATTTTACAAATTCAGAAAGATTTGGGTGTCTATCCATTTAAGTATAAGATGTAGCACCTCCATGTTTCCAAGTGCATGTACTTCCCGGTCACTTTCTAATTTTCTCCATATTTTACAGTACTCCTCCCTTTCATTTCAATTTCATAAGTAATCTTTTTGAAGCCCTCCCACCAACTACCATATCAAAACAGCAGTCAGAATTAAAAAGAAAATACTCAGAACTCCGTTCCTGGTGTCTGGGGAGAAGTGGGAAGCAAGAATGATATTTGTCAGCATTTGTCGTCCATTAATCATATCAGTGCTTTGTGATTAAATATTTTGGGGGGACATTGGGAATTTGTCATGGGTTAATTCTTTTAAAAATAAACAAGCATTTTTCACTGCACTTTGCATTTCAACCTGTTGAAATGTACAGGCTGATAAGGGAACAATTGACGATATGTTTTCAAACAAAATGACCCTCTAAACATGCGCTACGGGGACCAAGGTTGACTTTTCAAATGAGATATTCAACTATTGACATATTTATCAAATGTTTTCTACCTAGATGTCCAGTATTACTGTATGTGTTTTGTATTTGTTTGTGTTTGTATTTCACCTCAATAAATAATGCTGTACAAACGGTTCTTTGAACACTGGCGATGTGACTGTTCTTTGATTTTTATTATTTTTGTTTTAGGTCAACTAGCAGAAGAATATTCCATTGGACATTTGCATGCTTGAAATAACTGTTACCAAAATATTGTGATCCATTATTCCATTTAATTAATCGAGCTAGTATTATGACAATGCTGGAAGCAAGGTTTAACGAGGTATTATAAAAAATACAGTTATATTAGCTTTAAAACACTTGAACAGCTAACAGAGAACAAAGGAGTGTAAAATTCAAGGTTTAAGCCACTTACACAACTGTTCGAATGGACATTCGCATGAATCTTCCGATGGTTTCTCAGCAAAGACCGGTATAAAAAATGCTGTAAATACTTGCTACTTTCTTTAATATTAATGAATGGTTTTGTACATTTATTAAATATAGAGTGAGTGAAATAAAAATTCTGCTGGAAAAAGTCCAATTTTGAGAGCATAAAAGGACATTTTGCATGCGCACACACTGTTTTGGGAATAAAATACTGTTCTCGTAAAGAAAAACATCAATCAATTTTGAGCATAAAATCAACAAAGGTTGTGATTGGTTTACAGGCCAGCCAATCAGAATATAGAAGACTTCTTTCTGATTGGCTGGAATTGTGGTGGTTTGTAACTGTTTCTAGGGGCTTAATGAGGGCATTGTTGTATGTTCAAACAAGACCGTCTGAGATTTTACAGAAAATACATTTTTCTTTTCGAGTGTGCAAAATGTCTTTTTGTTGCCAGAATTGTGCCTTTAATATAACCCCATAAATAATTAGCACCATTATTAGTTTACAATGTAAAAGTATATATATATATATATATATATATATATATATATATATATATATATATATATATATATATTTGATGAATAATGTTAAAACATAATGTACTTTTTTTTTGTTCTGATTACTGTCTACAGCCAAAAGATACTTTTGTACAAAGTTTAATCGCTAGATAATTGTGCTTTTTTACACTTCTAGCATTAACACAGTTACACATGGCAGATGTTGTTAGGAAAATGGCTGTTCTGGGGCTCATAAACATAGGTTTACAGTCCATGTAGATGTATTATATTAAGTTGAAACGGTGTCCAGTTGTGTTCCATTTGATTTTGGGTATTATCATATCTTTAAAGGACCTCACGCTCCATTATATACGCATCTATTTAAACTTTACTTCGTTTTCTCTTTTTAAATACCTTTCTAAAAGCACCACTGATGCTCATCTCTGGTATCTGGCCATCCATGACGGATGCTGACAGAGTGTTTCTGTATCACTGAAGGAGAAGAGGTGAGGTGATGACTCCTTTTCTGTTTGATGCAGTGTGTCCCTATTTTAACCTGTACTTATGGTTAATGTAGCAAGCCTTAATCTGAAGACTAAAATAACATCCTTGCGCTCTTCCAGCCTCTTTAACAACCTCCAATTATCTACATCTCCAACTTGTCAAGATATCTATGTGCTCCTGAGTAACTCAATTGTGGCATCTGGAGACCTCAAGTGTGAGCCGTGTATAGAGAAGACCCATCTACATCTTTCCAGTTTAGTGTACCATAGGGGAATGGACATTTCCCAAATGCTGTGGATATATAAATCCATTTTGACATGATGTGCAAGAAATACAGAAACAAGTCTTATATTGCTAGAAAATAGGGTGCTGCACAATTTTAGATGAAAGCACCTTGATGATTGCTGGGGACTAGTTGCAAGAATTATGCTTCGCAACGGAAGGGGCAGTGCTACAAAGGTCCTTAAGGACATATTCCATCTCTCCACAGTTAGAACTATTTCATATTCTTTCATCATAAAAAAACACAAATTAAACATTAAAGCTGGAAGCATTGATCAAAGGGCACAAGCACCTCCTGCTCAATCGCCTCTCATTACCAGTTTGTTGCAATATGCTTTTCAAAACTACTCGACAATACAGGCAAATTAGATAATGAAAACCAAAGTGTAAAGTGTCATGACCCCCTGATGCCGCTGTGATGGAGTCGGAATATTTTGTTTTTGACAATATTCTTGTCACGTCAAAATTGGTAAATAAAAAAAGTCACTTGTTCAAAGCTGTATTTCCCGTGGCCACCTGGTGGCGCTATAGCGAGTAAATGATAGAATGTGTTTAAACGTACAGTTAAGATAGTTGGTCAGACATTTTATTGCTGAGCTATACAACTTCCTGTTTAAGGGCGAAATGCCAACTTTCTATGACCGGCGTGCATCAATAGTTTAACAAAGTAAAAAAAAGTAACATCAGACGTACCTTAAGATAAGATTAGTTGTGATGGTGAGTTCAGATTATTTTACCGATTCAGTGAGTCTCTTTTAGCCAAAAAAAAAATGAATCTTTTCTTGAGTCATTTTGTTCATTCTTGTAAAATACCAATAAAATGTTGTGTGTTACCTCCCTAATACATCTAATATCTACGCAAACATGAATCACGTTACGAATAAGACAAAACTACTTTAAAATTACTCGAGTACTCAAAGCCTACCTTGGTCTTTAGTTTAGTTCACCTCACTTCTGATCTGTCAAGTCTCCTACGCTACACACGTTACCTCTCGCCCGACGTTAACAAGTGCAGTCCGGGCCGGAATAAGAATTGATTCCAATTTTATTTTCCTGTTCTTTTTTTTCATGGGACCTACTCTGTATTGTTATAAAAATCGAGTATAAAAAAATCTTTTTTTTTTAGTCTTTTTTTCATCCCTTATAACAATACTATCCTGTTACTCAAATTATTTCAGAGATTCAATTAGTTTAGTGTTAATAACTGAATGTGGAGAATTTTCTGGTATTATAATCATGTGCTTCTTGTGGCCATTTAGAATTTATTTCCTAATTCTTTAATAAAAACTCAGTCCTGATATTTAAAAAAAAAATGTGGGCTAGTAACAAAAAGGCACCCATCTTTTGATTATAAATCTAATAAAACTTAAATTTAATTAAGATGGACCAATACCCATTTGGAATACTGTTGCCAATAGCACAAATTTGATGGAATGGCTCATGTATGGATACTGGTGTAGACTGTAAAAGTCAAATCTAATTGATTTAGTTATATCTAATATGAAATAGTTTATCTGTAAATCTGATTTACTGAAATGTAACCAATTAATGTGTTACAACTAAAAAGTTTATGATAATTGTCGAGCTTACAGTGATATGTGGTCTACTACCATTGACAGTGTTTGTTATATAAAGACTTGTTATATAACTGCAAAAGTTTAACAAATCTCTCCATTTGTGAGCAAAGCTGCATTACTTTATCCAAGAGCGACACATTTTCTATGATCAGTATGAAAATGAACGGTAATTTTTACTCAGAACGTGGACCATTTCCCAGGAAATTGGAGCAGAGAACTTTCTGGTTAACAAATAAACATTTGTTGATTTTTCTGTGCTAAGGTGGCAGCAAGCCCCAGACTCTAATTAGTTTTAGACCAGGGGCCCTGTTAATGTTTCTTATGCATGCTTCCATCAAACCTTCCACCCTTCTCCCCTAAGAGTTGAAATGTTACCCCTGCTACCTGGACAAACTGTAAAACACGTACACTTTAAAACTCATGCATACTGACCGCCCACAGCAAGATTTAAATGTCACCATATGTCCATTAGGTGTTCCTGTATGAGCTGGTGTCATCTGAATTGAACCGGTGAAATCCAGATGTTGTAGGGGAACAGCAGCCACAGACTCCATCACTGGATCAATTCAAGTAGGGGTGCATACACTGTAAAGGTTACCTATCAGGCCTATGTATATATAAACATAAAAGTCAGTGAGGTTGTGGAATAGAATAGTAATTTTATTGGAGCTTAGGTAAACCATTAAAACGAAATGTAATGCATCGCCACTAGTGGACCCATCCATGTTTGGAAGTGTAGCAATGGAAGGAAGTGTAACATTAAAACTTTATAACACATAATTTTTCCATCTAGAGTATTCTTACCTGTGCAGCAGGACGGTGGGCAAAGTCAGGCCAAGCGTTCATCACCTATAAAATGGTTAGACAGCTGCTGTTCAGTTTCCTCCTTCAAAAAACTACAGCTAGTTCATAACTTAGCTGCTAGAGTCATCATATCACACCAATCCTGTCTTCGCTGCACTGGCTTCATTTGAAATACAGCATTGATAATAAAATACTGCTCTCGGCCTGGCCGGAAGAGCTAGGGTCCGACACGTTGGCAACTACATACCTCTGGTCCAGAACACAGAGCATCATCGGAGCACATGGAGGAGTGACGACACCACAGGATTTGGCTCCCTCCCGTTCCCCAAGGGATTTTATTAATGGATTCCTCTTTTAATGATTGAGACTGTAAATGTAGCCGTTCTTTTAATCAGTTCCTTGTCATTTAAACTCTGCAATAAATCCAGCTGTGCCCATGTCTCTCTTGCCACCATTGGCATTGTCTTTATAAATGCTGAAGCTTTTTCTGTTCGAAATGTTTTGTCATCAAATCCGAATTTCGTACACAATTTTCAGAAATATTACACCTTTTTACACAAGATCTAATGTAACTTGGGAAAAAGATGAACAACTAAAACATTGAACATAGGCTCAGAAAAAAATGCAATGTATGGAGTTTGATTAACAAATAAATTGTCAGTGTTGGGCTACTAGTTCAACTAACTTAGATTCACTAGGTTACGGACACTCGACCTTTAATGCCTTTACCAGAAATACATTCTTCCAGGTCAAAGCTCAAGCAGTTTGTTCCCTTTTCTAAATGACCACCCGAGAGACATTTCATTTATTTTTTCGTGGGGTATCCGATAGTGATGTGGTGTTCATAAACGTTTTGTTCTTTTCGAACGAGTCTTTAACGTGACTCCATTGGAACGAGTCGTAGAAGGATTTGTTCAGTGGTCCATGCGCAACATCCTTGTGGTTTTTCGAGTGTAACCCGCTCATTATTAATTACAAAAAAACGAAAGGACCCGAAGGACTCGAAAAAAAGAATCTTTTCTGTTTCCGGCTCATAAGGAAACCAGTTCTTTTTCCAGGTCCTATCTTCTTTCCGGTTTCTGGCTCCTATCCAGAAACCAACGCCTTCTCTCTTGATATCCAGAAACCAACGCGTGGAAGTCATACAGAGAGTAAGACAGAGCACTTACCTGCTAAATATATTTGGTGCAGCCTGTAAGAACACTGATAACTTGATTACATTCTTGAAGATAGATGAAATCCTGGTGGGTGCACCACCCATTCATAGAGTTTTTTTTTTCATTTTGCTTCTACTCATGACATAAAACAAGACATTATTTAATTAATAATTTTGTTTGTTAAACTTGTGCATCACATGGAGGAATCAGCTGAGGTTCACATCTGGGGCACCTCTGAACACGGTCACAACTCGTTTAACAAGACGAGTCCCTGGAAACGTCTGTCGAGGCTTTATTTAGATGAATATGTCTAACCATCCACTGCTTCTCTCTCAAAGTGTCTCTCTTACAGCACAGCACAAACAGTTCAGATCAGATTTGGGCTCACTGCGGTAAAGTTGTATAACGTTTCCTCCAAATGCCTTTACAGAGTTTAACAACACGTTGATCGCTCAGTATTGAAGTTGCTCATAATGAATCACTCTAATCTCCGTCACAACTACCGCGAGCATCATACAGTAACTTTGCATACAGGTCATGAATATTCAAATCAGTAACCAATAGGTGAGTAACTGGGGAGTAGTTTTCCGAATGAAAATCTCAGCCCATTTCCAGAATAGAGACTTTTTGAGTAAAAGAATCACATTTCCCATACAAGTAGACCAATATGAATAACATATTAACATTTAAAGAATGTCATGAACCCTTTTAGACTCTAGGTCAGTTTTTTAAGACCCAAGTGTTTGGCAATTTTCTTTCCATCTCATAGCAAAAGCACACGTTAACTAAACTAAGGTCAGTGAGGTTTCGCTTGAGTTTAATATTATATTTTCAGGATAGATGAATATACACACTCTTCGTGCCTTTTATTTGTGATTAAGTTTGCTTTTTTGTCAAATGGGTGTAGAACAGTTGGCAAATAAATTATGGCACACATATTTTATTACTGAGAAAGCATTGATCTAATAGCTTAGATTGAAAAATAGCTTAGATGTAGTTTGGTGGTTACTCTTACCATTTTGCTACATTTCTCAGGGTGTACATTGCTACATTTCGCAGGTTTTGCTACATTTCTCTTTAGTGTAGTGAAGCTGTGTTTAACTGTTTATTTAGCTTACTACATTTTCCAAGTAGCTTGCCCAACACTGTAAATTATGCTGTGCTTAATTACTGATTCCAGGTGAGTACTAACTCCCCGTGCTGCTATTGTTCAAGGATGAGAAAAAAAATAAATTCAGATTATTGAACCGCTTGCATGTCGACAAGATTAGAACTCATAATTAAACTCTGTATCAGACGGTTCAGTCCAAACAGATTAAACAAATTCTAATGAGCTTTTCAGTCCTCGAGGATTGCAGTTACGTCTATTTTGGGAAAGATTTGACGTTTTTTTTTGTGTCAATATATGCAAAGTATTTCTGTGTTGTGTCTGCTTCGGCATTGCAAGCGATGAGCTGAAACAAGTGAACCTGACAGGATGATCAGGAGGAATCTCCATCACGTCTCTAACTGTGAGCAAAGCCTTCATGCCGCGCACTGCTTCAAATGATACAAGACCGGAGGAATTGGGAAAAATAGACACACAAAACTGGATTTTGTTCCATATCTCTTATTTGAATTCCCTTTCCACCCTCAACCATCACAAAACTGTCTATCCAAGCAGAGACTTTTGACACTTTGTAAGCTTCCACGATGCTTTCTGCCATATCTCTCTTCAGCACACTGTGAGGAAATAGTACAGCTCCATGTCTGCGTATAGATAACATTAGATAACAGATGCTCAAATACTGTATCAGTTGCTTATGAAGCGGGAAGTCTTTTGGTATTCATCTCATGGTCTGCTGTCATTTCGAATCGCTCGTCTCTGGAGTTAACTCAGTGTGGGCAGAGTGTATCTGGTGTTTGTTTCATATGATCCAGCGATATCTGTGGTGCACCGGTCATTTCATGAGAGACAATGGTTGTTAGTAATCAGTTTAAGTGTCATGGACTCTTGTCGCTAAACTCAGGTTTTAATTTAACATAGGTTAAAAAGATATTTGTGGGTGGCATGATGGTGCAGCACGTAGCTCTACTGACCAACAGTGAGGAGGTTTAGAGGTTTGAGACCCAACAGACACGTTTCAGTTGGATTTTTCATGCTCTCCCCAAGCGCTGGCAGAGGTTTCCTCCTCTCCCGTACTCCCGAAATAGAGTTTGAACTCAGTGCTGTTTGAATGCATTGCCATGTAAGTTTTGGTCTTTTTGATGAAACTGATTTTAGTTTTAGTCACACTTTAGTCATTTAAAATTGTAATAGATTTTGTCGATGGATATCTAAATCATTTTAGTCACCAAAATAAAAGGTTTTAGTCAGTGTAGATTAATATTTAGTTGATTACATTTATTTCATGAATTAATGCTCCATTTCACATTGTGACATTGTCGATAGGATTTTCCTAAAAAAAAAATATGATTGTATATACAGGTTCTTCTAAAAAAATTAGCATATTGTAATAAAGTTATATTTCAGATTCATTTACACACAACTGAAGTAGTTCAAGCCTTTTATTGTTGTAATATTTATTATTTTGGCATACAGCTCATGAAAACTAAAAAGCATATTATGAAAAGGTTCTCTAAACAAGCTTTTAACCTAATCATCTGAATCAACTCTTTAACTCTAAACACCTGCAAAAGATTCCTGAGGCTTTTAAAATCCCCCAGCCCGGTTCATTACTCAAAACCTCAATCTTGGGTAAGATTGCTGTCCAGAAGACCATCACTGACACCCTCAAGAAAGAGGGTAAGACACAGAAAGAAATTTCTGAACGAACTGAAATTTCTGGGCTGTTCCCAGAGTGCTGTATAAAGGAGCCTCAGTGTGAAGTCTGTGGCAGACAACACTGCAGAACGACAAGAGGTGATCGGACCCTGAGGAAGATTGTGGAGAAGGAGCAATTCCAGACATTGGGGGACCTGCAGAAGCAGTGGATGAGTCTGGAGTACAGTTTCCAACATCCAGAGCCATTGTGTGCAGGAAATGGGCTACAGGTGCCGTATTCTCCAGGTCATGCCACTTCTGAGCCAGAAACAGCAGCAGAAGCACCTGACCTGTGCTAAAGAGAAACAGCACTGGACTGTTGATCAAATTTTGCATGTCATTCAGAAATCAAGGTGCCAGAGTCTGGAGGAAGACTGGAAATGCCAAAATGCCTGAAGTCCAGGGTCAAGTACCCACAGTCAGTGATGGTCTGGGGTGCCATGTCAGCTGCTGGTGTTGGTCCACTGTGTTTTATCAAGGGCACGGTCAATGCAGCGAGCTATCAGGAGATTTTGGAGCACTTCATGCTTCCATCTGCTGAAAAGCTTTATGGAGATGAAGATTTCATTTTTCAGCACGACCTAGCACCTGCTCACAGTGCCACTGGTAACACTGGTAAATGGTTTCCTGACCATGGATCCTGTATATATGATCTATAGGATTTTGCAAAATAAAGTGTAACACAATGGAATTAATCTTCCTTACTTTAAAAAAAGTCAAAAATAAAAATAGCAATTGTGACTATTTTTTTTTACAGTTACTTAAAGTGCAATAAAAATATGTATGCCAAAAATATGGGGGAAAAAACATGTACATACATATTCAAAAGCATGATGAAATTATGGCAATTGAAGTTTTGAAAAATAAAATCAAGAAAAATTTCCCTGAAACACACTGTGGCCGCAAACTATGTGGAAATAACAGCACCAATTTTATTTGCGAATTAGAGAGATGGATTCATAACTCTAGACCAAAATAGGCTGCTAACTTTATTAGCAAACGTCCCTTGTAGTCTACAGCTGTGTCCAATCCAGAAGTGTGCATACTATCAAGTGTGTATTTCAAGGCAACTTACGTCACAACAGTGCACCAAGACCGTCTGATTTCGCCAAAAAAGCAACAAAAAAAATTAAAAGAAGCACTTAAAGAAAAATATTTTTAATACAAGAATGTTTCATTCATTTCGGGGTTCAAACTTCTTATCCAGCTGGTGGCGCTAATGCTACTGGAGAGAAGAATCCGACTGATAGTTGAACCTCGGATTCAGGAGGTGCAATACAGTTTTCAACCTGGTTGTGAAACATCAGACCAGCTTTACACCCTCTACAGAGGTTCTCAATCTTTTTCACTCCGAGGCCCAGTTATTGTAAGCCTAACAACATTGACTTGAAGAATAACTAGTTTAATAATAATCAATATAATATACATATTGATGAGGTCCTGGAGTACCATGAGGGTTCTGTTCCAGCAGTGTCAAATGGAGAGAAAATGTCCTTGGTAAGTTGTTTTTTTTCACCACAATATCATGGTTTTTGAACACTGAACTTTCAGGGTTTAATGTTTTAATTTGGTGCACTTTATGAATTAAAAAACAGTCTTACTGAATTTTCCGTTTTAATTTAAAAATTTGAGATAAAATTGCTCAATTAGCCCATTTAAATTACTTTTAAATTACTAAGTTTTAACAAAAGTTTAACTTTTTCAGGTTTTTGAACAGAAGTTGGGCTTAACTGTGTTTATTCCCCCCTAATTTATCAAAAGTCATCCAGTTTTTTTTAATAATCACAAATCTCTTCAATTATTATCTATTTTTGGATTAAAAAAAAAAATAGGGTTTGGCACTTTGCAGACGGTCCCTAAGCGATCCTGTCTCCGTTTGATGCACAGAGACAGCAAACGTTGAGGAAGACTTGAGGAAGAATTTTGTCTATTAAGAGCTTTTGGGTCTCGGGCTATTATCTGCCAAATCTGCAACTTTTGCCTGTTTGTGGTCCGGCTGACCCACTGGTTTAAAAAAAAAACATTTACATTTACATTTATGCATTTGGCAGACGCTTTTATCCAAAGCGACTTACATTTGAATGAACATATTTTTTCTGTCAGTTCTTGCTTTCCCTGGGAAAACAAAACTGTTTTACTGTCTCTTTGGAATTTTACTAGAATGCTAAAGCTAGCTAGTGTGTTTTTTCTTTTTACTTCTTGAATGATGCCCAATTCATTCAAGCTACAGCTGGGTCGTCATTTGACAGCTGCTAAAAGTCCATCCGAAATGTGCTGGCCATTAGCTTTTCTCTTCAGCGATCCTTATTTACAGTGAACTTTTTTCACATCTGACTGAACTGATTTAAATCTAGTGTTGTTGCACGATTGGTCAATTGGTATTATGATCAATTTAAGTGTATATATAAATAATTACTAACATTTCAGTGTTTTTGATTCTGTGAAATAATACAAAAAAAACTTTTTAAAATAGTTAATTTAAAATGATTTGTCAGTAAAAAAAAATGTTTTCTGTAAAAAATAGTCGCCTCTGCAGCCCACTGGTTGAAAATCGCTGCTCTACAGGGTGCTGGAGTGTTCATGGGAGTGTTTAGTGAATCTTTGTCTCTCGCAGCACCCTGTGGGAGATGCTCTGGGAATATGGACTGCAAGGTCTTTTGCTAAGGGCTGTCCGGTCCTTGTATGCCTCCGGCAGGGCTGCCCTTTGTCACCGGACCTATTCTTCATTTTTATAGACAGGATTTCCAGGTGTAGTAGGGGGCCAGAGGGCGTCCAGTTTGGGGACTATGTGATTTCATGTCTGCTTTTTGCTGATGGTGTGGTCATGCTGGCTTCATCAGATCAGGACCTCCAGTGTAGACTGGGATGGTTGTCAACCCAATGCAAAATGGCTGGGCTGAAAATCAGTACTTCTACGGTTTTGTGGCCATGGTTTTTAGTCAGAAAAAGGTGGAATGCTCCCGCTGAGTTAATGAAGTGATCTTGCCCCAAGGTCTTGTTCACAAGTAAGGGGACTATGGAAGGAGAGATCAATAGATGGATTGGTGCAGCCTCTGTAGTAATGCAGTCAATGTAACAATCCATTGTGGTGAAGAAGGAGCTGAGCTGCAAGGCGAAGCTCTCAATTTTACGGTCAAACTACATTCTGTTATCGATGGCCATGAGCTCTGGGTCATGAACAAAAGCATGAGATCCCGGATAGAGGCCGGCCGAACTGCGTTTCCTCCACAGAGTGCTGGGCGATCTCTTAAAGATAGGGTGAGAAGCTCAGTCACCAGGGAGGAGCTCGGAGTAGAGACGCTTTTCCTCCACGCCTCCAATAGGAAACTTTGATACCTGTGTCATAAATAAGAATGTATAAATTGTCATTTCAACCTTTTTGGAGAGAAAATATACAAACACTGGACAGGTTCATAGCTTCGAGACACTGGACACAGGATTGCTTCCTCCGAGTTGGTGAAGAGATCTTGCCACAAGTGGAGGAGTTTAAGTATCTGGGGTTTTTCACTCTTTGGTGTTCCCCTTGATGAGCTGGAGAAGGTGTGCGGGGAGAGGGATGTCTGGGCATCCCTGCTTAATCTGCTCCCCCCGTGAACCGGCCTGGAAAAGCGGAAGAAGAATGAATTGCAGTTTCTGTCACTTCCTCTTACACATTTGAAGAAAAAAATGGTTGCCAGTTGAGATGATAGATTAGCTCGAACAGAATACTGAAACCCTAATAAGGATCTATACGTTGGTTGATTCATTCATCATCTAACCCCCTTTTTCCCTTTCGGGGTCATGGGAGTGACATCCTCGGGTGAGAGGGAGGGACAGCTCACCAGTCCATCACAGGGATCTATACTTTGATACCAAATTAATGAAGCATTTATACAATTTCTTTTATCAGTCACTTGAAGTAGTAATAGCTGGTTTATGGGTTTGACTTCACAAAATCTGTTCAGGATCATATAAGTGATATAAATACTCTCGTAAACCTTCTGTGAAACCTTCTCAGAAGAGTTGAAACAATTTTACACCAGAAAGCAATAAACCTGTTCAGTGTCAGTATATTTCCTCCCCAAAAAGGTTTAGATGACAATTCCCACATTCTAAAATATGGCACAGGTATCAGAAATTCCTGTTGCATATGCACACAGTAGTAGAACGAAGATAGTTAGTTCAGAGTCCCATAGTGTTTGTCTTACATTCAAAACCATATTTGGGCTTGTGGGACAGTAATCTTGCGACATTTGGAAATTGGCAGTAACTAATACTGTAAAGCATAATATTTTAATGTAAATACGTCAGCGGCGTTCCTCTGTTACCATACACATTACATGATGGATGTCCATAGATGTATATAGATTTCTACACTGGACGTCATCCGAAGAACAATAGAAGGGTTTTTTTTTAAATCAAATACATTGCCGTCTATGAGAAGCTTAAAGATTCTGGATCGCTTAGGGACCGTCTGCAATGTGCCAAACCTAATTATATATATATATATATATATATATTTTTTTTTTTTGCTGATTGAATTTAATTAATTAGCATTTATATTTTACCTTTTGTCAGACTTTATTGACCATAATGCATACCATTAATTTGAAATAATTAAATAAATTAATAGATAAATTAAAAACATTGCTCTTCAGACATTATTATCCCTGTAGCATTAAAGGGGGCATCAAAACATGTTCTTTAAAAAGTAACTACAGTGGTACCCCGAGGTACGAATGCTTCGAGTTACGAAATGTTTGAGATATAAAGGTCTCGCTTGAAATTTTTTGCTTTGAGATACGAACAACTACAAGCAGTTCCACTTGTTTGTATGACCTCACGCTGCATGCACTTCCGGGTTCTGGCGCTCCTATCTCCCAGTGCAAAAAGGGTCTGATGCGCTTCAAAACACTTCAACAACACAGCGAAACATTATAATTAGTTTACCAATAATGTGCTATAAAAAAGTCAAGGTGTCGTAAAAGAAATAACAGTTATAACGTGGAAAGTGCTGTTCTGTAGCACAAGTTTGAGAAACCCTGTGATGCGCTTGTGTTTGAAATCGTGTTGGTGTTAGTAATTCGTGTAATATCTTGAGAAAGTTAACTCTCATACGTAGTGCTGTAATGTTTTCTGCATCCGTTCCACCTCCTCCGACACATCGCTTCACTCTCAAGGTAAGGTTTCACATTTGTGTTTATATTACGTGTCTTGCTTGTGTTTTATTCGGGTTTATTATCATTTATTACATTATTTTAGGATTGAAGAACTGTTACTTTATTTTTCTCTAGTTTTCTATTTTTTCATCTACTTATACTGTTGTTTCTAAGAGCTGTTGCATGTATTAGACGTTTCATGTGTAAAACTTGCTTTGAGATACTAAATGTTCGAGATACGAACGTCACCCTGGAACAGATAAATTTCGTATCTCGGGATACCTCTGTAATTAGTTACTTTAAACAGTAATTAACTGCTTCTAAGTGTTTTTAAATGACAAAGCAACCAAGTTACTTTTTTAACGAAGTAACTAGTAACTATTTTTCAGTAACTAGCACAACACTGGTAGTAGTTCCATACTGTTTATCTTCTATAGAGAAGCTTAGCCATCAGTTAGCCATGGTGACCAGGCTCCAGAGATTAGTTTACAATGACAGAAATGAAAACAGTTATTAGATGTGTTTGTAAATTCTCCCTCTCTGCAAAATCAGTTGCCTGGTCTCCATGGTGATGATTGCAGGCAGTGTCACCTGACACCTGGTCATTAGAACTCATGCGGAGCTTGGCACAGCAATGCATTCAATACTGAAGCGGCGGAAGATGAGTGTTGCCTCTCCAGTTCTCCCCCTCCCAGCATTAATGACAGCTTTACTGGTTCATTAGGAATTCTGTAACCTGTGCACGGTAATGGAGTCTAATGGAATACAATCACAGCTCTTGGCAGCAGTAATGAAATCTAACCTCCTGGTGCACGAAGATGCATTGTGACCTTGATTTTGTAATTGAATACAGCTGATATGAATGAAAAACTAGACACGAACTAGCATAAATAAAGCGTATCGGATGTAAAGTGCTGGAATGGATAAACGCAAACATTACCTCAGCAACAGTCACCATTTAAAAAGTAAAATACTGTTTTATTATAAAGAGTTGTACATTCATTTTGTAGTTTTTTCCTAAGATTTGTATAATGTATAATGTACCCAAAGACACTTTGTTCTGCCACTTCGCATGATTCCGCACAAGGGGAGTGCTTGTAAACAAAACAGCAACAGGCCTTGGTGCTGAACTAAAAATGTAAAATTACACACACACCTCTTACCCAGAGGAAAATTGCTCCATTGCCACCCCTCCAAACTCATACCAACAGACCAGTTTTAAAAGATTATTCTTTATTTTTGATTTACAAGTGCCCAACTGCAGTAAAGACGTCCCGTGGTAACGAGTTCCAAATCTAGGTTGTAAAGGCACAGACTCCACAACATCTGCAGCACTTAAAGGTGACCTTGGGTATAGAGGGGAGCAGCTGATTGGCTGAGACTAGTGAGCTTAACCAGGTGTACATGAACAATATCATACTGTCATTGCCAGCTAGAGTGGTATTCTAGACAGCCAGTAGCTGGGCTAACAGGGACCATCTGATATACAATAGGTACACATACAAATTTTTCTGACTTGTCAATCAAAATCAGTCCCAAAATCTTTCCCTGGAAAGGGGGTGGATCCATGTTCACCAAGATTACATTTAGCTCCCACCAATTCCACCACAAGTTCGTGTGATGCAATGTTGGATCCCCAATACATCAAAAATCAGCTAGGGGGGAGGGGACAGCTAAGTTCTGGGAAAAGGTAGCAGATTACTTGACTCAGTATCCCAAGAATGCCCCACTTCTTGTCATCTCAATGATGGTATGGGTGTTCCGCTCGCTGAATCGTTTCTAAGTCTGACCACATTCCACCTGTCTCTGGGTTTTCTGCAGAGTTAGTGTCTCCTGGAGAGAGTGAACCTTACACCCCTACTTTTCTCATCCCACTATCTTTCTAGCCATTTTGTGATATCCACAGTATGTGTGTTCATAAGTCTCTTCCACTCCATCTTTATATGGTATCTCCACCATATATACCAGTTTTGGTATTGACAACCTAATTAAAATACCTGGGCAGAATGTTGTAGCCATCATTTCTGGTAAAAACACAAGCTTTTTTTCAAGGCCCACTTGCAATCTCCACCCCATGCTGACTGTTGGATGCCTGTACCCTTAGGTGTTGCTTAGTGCTCTTTATGTTGGCCACTGGGTACAGAATTTGGAAAAATTACCTGCCATGCCAATAGTTCTGTGGAACAATGTCCTTGAGTGGGACCTCCCTGGTAGAGAAGGGGACGGAGAAGGGGGTATAGGGAAGGTCATATTTGGCTCTAATGAAAAACAAGATTTCTCCATCAGAGCCCACCATTAATACATTTCAAGTAGAGAAAAGTAATTTATACAATAAAAAACTGCCACACACACATATATATACAACACACAATATAATATATATATATATTGAGTATTGAGTAGAAACATTTCACATCCAAACATGTCACATCCAAATTTTGCCTGCTGCAGGTTAACATTTTTTTTTACCATTTTAAAGCAAAAATTAGAATGAACAATGGAAAAAACTGCCTCAAAAACATGACAAAAACATACAACATGTAAATAAAATACACAAGAGTTACCAGGGAGGACAGTATTTGTGTACGACGAAAGACTTCAATGAATGTCAGGTGACCTCTGTTTTGAGTTCACAGACAGCGTCGAAGTCTCGACTATGGGGAGGTGCCATCCTGAAAGGGGGTGGAGCCGAATATTTAACGGGCAAATTAATTTGTGAGTGAAGTTGATTAGCAATCACGTTGATTAGCTTCCTCAGAGCGAATGGTGGTTGCTTTGCATTTCGACACTCTTTACAATCTGAAATATCAAAGGTTGCTTACCTCTGCGCTTGATGTGCTGCTGCCAGCATCTTATCGCGGCACCTCTGATTCACAGCTAGAGCCTGTCAGTATCTTCTGATTTTGTCCTAAAACATCCGTTTTTCCAGACGATGGGCAAAATCTGCATTTCTCTTGGCTGCGGTGGTTTTATCTTGTCGAAGGACGGTCACGAGTGATGTGTAGAGTGTTTGGGCTTCAAACACGCCTGCATTGCTCTCGTGAGGCGTGAGTGTTTGCACTGCACCGCTCTGCCGAGCCGCACACTGAAGTACAGGAGGTCCTTTTTCGAGGAAGAGGACACAGAGGCTTCGGCTTCTGTTGCTCCCCTGACTCGAGGCTTCAGCCGGGGGCCCAGGGCAAGTGACGTCAGGCAACCCCTCACGTCATCCCTGTGCCCCGGATGTGCGTCTGGTCTGCTGGGGATTCCAGTGTTGCTCCGGCTTCACCCGCAGACTTGCGCTCTGCCACGGATCTCGCTCTCCGAGCGACGAAATCCGCAGCGCAGAGCATTGGCGGCATGATGTCCACACTTGTGGTCCAGGAACGCCATCTATGGTTGGAAGAGGCGTCAATGCTCACCGAGGACCGTGACAGGTTCCTTGACGCACCTATTTCCACAAATGGCCTTTTTGCCGTCAACGTGGATGACTTTGCGTCGAAAGTCTCCACGATCAGGAAGCAGGCGGAGGGTCTGGGCGAGCTCATGGTTCCGCTCATACTACGCTCTGTGTGGAACCCTCTCCGCCTGCTAGAGGCCAAAAAGAGTGCCCTCCGTCACGGTCCAAGCCTCCGGCCAAGAGCCCAAGAAGGACCCCTGTACGGCAGAGGGCACCGTCATCCAGAGAGGGTTCTCGCAGGCAGACGAAGTCTTCTTCCCGTCAGAAGCGCCCCTGAGGTTGACAACTCGGGAAGATGTGAGATCTGTCAGGGTCTGTCCATTGACCCGACTCCCCCTGAAGGAGGGAAGGCCACCACACGCACCTTGCTGCCGACCTCCAGGGGTTACATTGGAACGTCCGTCGCAGGACCACTGTCAGCTTGCTTGGGAGCCTGGCGGAAGCTTCCCGTGGTCAGCCAGTGGATCCTCCCGACCACCTGGCAGGGTGGGATCGCTCCTGCTAGAGGTGATCACTGTCCTTCTGAGCACAGGAGAGGTCGAGCCGGTCCCTCCAGCTGATGCAGAAAGAGGCTTTTACAGCCGGTACTTTCTGGTCCCCAAAAAATCAGGCGGATTGCGACCATATTGGGATTGGTTCACCACCATAGACCTGAAGGATTTTCACGTGGCGATAGTGCGGCATCACAAACCCTTTCTCAGGTTCTGCTTCGAGGGCCAAGCCTATCAGTACTGTGTCCTGCCCTTTGGCCTGTCCCTCTCCCCGCGCACCTTCAAGAAGGTGACCCGGGCTGCTCTCGCCCTGCTGCGCCGGGCAGGCATCCATGTCCTGGATTACCTGCTGACTGGCTGGTGCTAGCCTCGTCCAGGGACCAGTTGATCACCCACAGGGACAGAGTGCTCCAACACCTCAGCCAATTAGGGTTTCAGGTCAACTGGGAAAAGAGTCGTCTGGCTCCGGTCCATGCAACTACTTTTCTCGGTTTGGAGCTGAACTCCAAGAAAATGAGGGTGCGGCTTACGGCAGAAGGCCCCCGAGCCTTGCTGTTCGCTCTCACAGCTGCGTCATCTCGACGGACAGTCAAACTGAAAGTATTTCAGAGGCTCCTGGGGCATATGGCAGCCCCAGTGATTCCACTCGGGCTCTTGCATATGTGACCGTTTCAGCTATGGCTTCATTCTCAGGTTCCCGCAACACCTCGCTGCCTCTGGACCCTGAAGGTCTGGAGCTCCGTGAACTTCCTTTGCGCAGGGGTCCCCCTGAGTGGGATCTCCCGCTGCAAGGTTGTCACCACGGACGCCTACATGACATGTTGGGGTGCCGTGTGCGGTTCCCATCGAGTGTCCAGCTCCTGGTGCCGGCGTCTCGCTCGGTGGCACATAAACCGTCTCGAGCTAGCTGCATTTATTCTGGCGTTGAGGCGCTTTCGCCTGCTCCTTCTCCAGTCTCATGTGCTTGTCAGGACGGACAACATCACTGTGGCTGCTTACATCAACTCCCAAGGAGTCTTCACAATCTTTAAATCTACACATTGGTAATGTAATCAATCTTAATAAAACACACGCAAAATACATAATACGTACACAAATGTGAAACCTTACCTTGCGAGAGAAGCGATGTGTTGGAGAAGGTGGAACGGATGGTAGAAAACATTATTGAGAAGGGATGGAGAGACGTTTCTAAGAACGCGTCACAGGGTTTCTCTGTGTTGCGCTACAAAACAGCACGTTATAAAGGTTATTTCTTTTATGACGCCTTGACTCTAACATTTGATATAGTGCATTATTGGTAATCTAAACATATTGTTTTGCTCAATTTAAAACTGATTTAAAGTATTTTAAGCCCCTTTAAAAACACTTTCTCCAAAGGGAGAATGGAGCACCAGGACACGGAAGCGCAGCACGACATCAGACTTAACAACTGGATAATAGACCAGAACTGTTGGTGGTTGTTCGTATCTTGGAATTTTTTTCATATATCCAATCAAAATATTTCCCGCAAGACCGTTCGTATCTCGAACATTTTGCAACTAGAAGCATTCATATCTCAGGGTACCACTTTATTATTATTCTGATTCCGCCATTGAAGTCAATGGCAGTCACATGAGCCGCTTGTATGAAAGTTATGAAATTTGGCACACTGACAAAGTTTGCCATTATGAATAAAATGACCCGATCTGGACCCTCTAACTCAAAGTCTTTAGCGCCACCTCCATTTTTAAATATGGTCAAAAAATCCTACTCCTGTCAGTCCAAGTCTTACCAAATTTGAATCAGAATATCCCCAGACCTTGCTGGTGTAACGTAACAAAGTGACAAAATGAGCATGCTCCAGTAAACCCAAATGCAGAGGAGGAAGACAACGAGGAGTCCTCAGTTTGAAAAGTAAAAATTCTTTACTTGAAGTAACAAAAAACACCAACACAAAAGATGTTGAGACTCTTACAACTTGAGTAACAAAAATATAAAAATCACAGCGGACTTGAGAAAAGGCACAAAACAAAACAGACACGAGGGTTTTAAAAAGAATTTCCAAAACTAGAATCAAGAATTGAGCTAAGCACAGACTCACTGGCTTCAGAGCAACAAGACTGGAAGGTTAAGGACTGAACACAGAACATTGAAAGCATAGTCTTTATATAGGGCAAAACACAGGTGCTGGCAATGAGGCTGATTGTCCATGTTCCCAGCGATGGTGAGGGCAAGTGCACCACCACCAGTGTGGGAGAGGCAGTGCATGGCAGAAGAGCCCCCTGGTGGCACGGAGGATGTGAGTCCTTACAGCTGGCAAAAAGTTAGAGATTATGTGTCAACATCACAGGTTAGGATGAATTCAACAGCTTGCATCTCTACAATCATTGACAAATTGACAACAAACATCCGTGTTAGGCATCAGTGCTTAACATAAAAAAGCACCACCTTAAGGTTTATAAATGTCTTACTAAGACAAATAAATGTCTTACTGGGACTAGGGCCCCATATTACTGCTTGCAGTTATATTTTCTCATTGTTATGATTCCATGTTCTCCTCTGATTGGGTCTAAACTGTGTAAAAAATGTGTAGCAAATGCTTTTCACATAGAGATAAGATAAACAATGGGAACTTGGAGAATCGAAGTTCAAACAATCGTTTACCATTTAATGGTTTGTAGCATTGTAATTAAAACCTTTGAAGAATGCTTTGTGTCTGGAAAAAAATTCCAGTTCAATTAAAAAAAATCTCAGATTCCTCTCATGTTTTGTTAGCAGTCAATTAAACTTCACCAGAAGCTAATGAGAAAATGTACTCTGCACTAGGTGGTTGCATCCTCGCCATCTGTTATAAGAGAATGAATTAATATTACATGAAATAAATGCAATTTAAAGTATTTCTGGCTCTGGCTTCAGTGGCCCAGAGAAAATGAAGAAAAAATCCCAATCCTTTTGCTGTGTTTACATCTAATTTGCACATTTAATGACCAAGCAAATGCTAGGCAATGCTAATGAAGTTGCGAGAATATTTCCAGAGAATAAATTCTCTGTGTTTGTTGAGGTGGGATTTCATATTTATGTAACTGAGCGTTAATTGTGTTTAGTGTCTTCATATAAAATGAGAAAATTGCCTCATTTAAAGTGATGCATGTTTTCTGTATGTCGAGGTTTCGTTGCCATCATGCATGGACTGGCCATTGGGCAAACTGGGCAATTCTTTATGGTCCAACATGCATTTGTCAGCTGGGTGACCCCAGTGCTGGCATAATTTAATCATTTTTAAATTATTACGCCCATTTCTATATGGCCATGGTGGTAGGAAACTGAAGCTGTGTCTCAATCCAGAAGTGTGCATCCTTCCGAGTGTGTATTTTAAAGCCACTTACATCACAATGTGCACAAAGCCCATTTCATTTCATTTCAAAATTTTTCAAAAACATAAATAGATAAAAATTATAAAAGAATCATGTAAAGAAAAATATTTATATAATGTTTACACATTCATTTCAGGATCCAAACTACTGGCGCTAATGCACCGTGAGCAAACTGCCAAAAAACAACAGAAGAAGAAGGTCAAGGGCCCCATTTACCAAGGGTTTGCAGCCTTCGGAGTCTTCCAAAAGCTTCTAAAACCTGGATTGAAACACAGCTTGAGACTTGAATTTTCCATTTCAATAAACTTGGGTGTGACGTCTAAATACACTTCACTGCTCGCCTGTAAAACCTATCTGACACCTTCAGCTCATCTATGCCTTAAAAGGAATATATTCAATAGGGAAAAACAAAAAGTTAGTAGCCATGTTTCCATCCAAGGACGCACATTATATTTTCACATTATCACGTCATAAAAATATTTGCAAATAAAAAAAATGTTTTCATCCAACGAGTCCAAGAGAACAAAATTGTAATTTCCTGATAAACTGGTGCCAAATATCGAAAGAAAAAAGGAAGTTGCTACATTTTCTAGTATATAATAACTTACTTGTGTCTTAGAACACGTAGACGAAGGGCAATACACGCAGTCATGTCATCTTGTTTTTGGAGGTGGGAGACTGCTCTTTGGGAACGCAGCTGGTCGAGACAGTTCTGGGAGGTGATAATCTGGAACAGCGATGCAGTCTGCCTTCTTTTTTCCTTGTGTTGTTAGGGTATTACGACTTCCAATGATCAGTAATTGCGAGTACCCAAGGTATACTCATTTTGTTTTGCTGATTATACTTCCCCAAATTACGTTTAATCTTGTCTCGTTTAACTGAAAAGCAAGTGTTTTTATTAAAAGGCTGCTTAATTTGCTGCATTTTTGTTGGAATTCCACCATTTCCACCCAGAGGAGAGAGATAAAAAGCTCGGGTAAAATTATAACACAATGTTTGAAATTTGTTTTAATAATGTGCATTGCGATGACGAATGACACATTAGACATTACTATTATATAATATATATATTAAGTGACATATGAAAATGTGATTCATGTTAAGGAAATTAATTGATTGCTAATAAATCAAAGAACATTGACTTTCGTAATTTTTTGCCCACTTTTATATACAATTTTGGTTTGGTAATTTGGTCGAAGATAGTACACCACCTTTTTTTAGGACTAGACAACTTTTGGTGGATTCCGAACCACTTTAATGACAGACTTAAAACAACATTTCAGATGTTGTACAATGACATTGGTTCGTTGGTTAGTCCATTAATGTTGCATATCCACCAAAGTTCATTCGCATTTGATCTTATCCATGTGCGCATAATTTATGCGCATCTTGGCATCTCCATCAACTTTTTTATTGCGATATTCCAAAATGCACATAGAAATAGGTGGATGAAAACCCAGCTAGTGACCAGCAGAAAGCCAGGAGCATGAATCTGCTTTTCCCTCTTGAGAGACAGAGTTCTGAGATCCCAGGGCGACAAGGAAAGAGACACGACAAAGAGTTCATGCATCAATAAAGTCCCAGTTTATTGGCAGTTTCTTCATGGTTTTTGTACACGTCTGGGACGTAGAGCAAAATTCCACTTTTTTCTGGGGAAACATCTTATCAGTGTAATTAAAAGTTGTTATGAAACGCTGACTCCAGTCCTAAAGTTGTGGGGAAAGTCTCTTTTATTGTTTCGGTCAGCCTGGCCTTGGATCTGTACTGTCACATACACTCTTAAATGCAATGGAAAAAAAACTCTTGGGCCACACCCCATGTCTTACATATGCCAGGACACATTTCCATTAGAAGATCAACCAAAAATGGGATTTGATTACAGTATAATTATGCGTTTGAGCTGAGATGGTCTAATCAGAATCACTGATTTATGCTAAGCTAAAAGTTTAGCTTAGAGTTTTGTTTCAGGGGAGGTGCTCATGTCATGAATCTGAGTCATTAGAACCATGCTCCATTTAATTCTGTACAGCTTTACAAAACTAAAATCAATTCAACTACTCAAGCACAAAGGTCCAAGAGAAGAGAAAATGTCTCATGTGTGAGCTGGATACTAATGGAACAACAATATATAAAAAAAAAACAAAGTTAGAGGGCTGTTAGAGGAACTTTTCTTCACTTGAGGTCTTTTAAAGCTGAAAAGCTGAAATTATGCAGCCATTTCTGCTGTGTTCTGGCCACACTGACAGATGGCAGAAGGCCATGTCCGGGGAACCATTTGCCACGCAATAAATAAAAATGGAAACAGAGTCCTGCATCAGAGATAAAGCACATTTCCACTGCTGGGAGGGCTCTTAAACGTTTGCCACTAGCTGGAGAGAAACCATCAGAGCAAACATTGGAAAAATCTCACATGGCAGTTGTGTTAGACTTTCATATGAATGTCTTCATCCTGCTTTTAATCTACTCAAATCATTTACTAAAATCTATATCAGGAAACGTTGGTATATTGGGCTAATGCAGGGATGTCTGGTGCTCAGTTTAAGTCTCAGGAGCTACAGCTGTTGGCAGAGGTGTCATAAAGTACAAGGACCAAATCTAGCCCTTCAAAGGGTCTATTCTGACCTAGAAGTGTCTTTTACATGCCGATTCAAAAAAATAAAAGCCAAACTGTACAGTTGTAGGCAAAAGTTTCACATTTTTCAAAAGTTTTTACAAAATTTCAAAGTTTTCAAAAAGTTTTGCTGGTTTTTGATCTTTGTTTCAGTTGTTTCTGCTGAAATAAACAAGCACTTTGTATGTTTTAAAGGCTTTTATAGACACATACATGACATCTATGCAAAGAGTCAGTATTTGCAGTGTTGACCCATCTTTTTCAGGACCTTTCCAGTTCGACTGGGCATCGACTGATAGCAAGCCATTTTTTCAGAATTAGTGAGTTATTGTTTGTCCACCTGCCTGTTGAGGATTGGGTCAATGGGAGTTGTCACAAGTTTTCAATGGGAGTTTTGAGGACATGGACCCCAAATCTTCCCCCAAAACATCCCTGAGCCACTTAGTTATCACTTTTCTCTTATGTCACGGTGCTCCGTCGTGCTGAAAAATGCTTTGTTCTTCACCAAACTGTTTTTGGATTGTTGAAAGAAGTTGCTGTTGGAGGTTATTTTGGTACAATTCTTGGCTGTGTTTTTGGGCAAAATTGTGAGTGAGCCACTCCCATGGATGAGAAGCAGCCCCACACATGACTGGTCTCCAGATGCTTTACTGTTGGCATGACACTGAACTGAGGTTAGTGATCACCTTTTCCAGATGCCCCAAACAATTAGAAAGGGCCTTCATCTGAGAATATGACTTTGCTCCAGTCCTCTGGAGCCATACTTTATGCAGATCAATCTGCCCCTGATGTTTTTGTTTGGAGAGAAGTGTCTTCATTGCTGCTCTTCTTGACACCAGGCCATCTTCCAAAAGTCTTCGTCTCAATGTGCATGCAGATGCCACAAGAAAAACTGATTTAAAGATAATTTATTTGAGAAAATTTACTCTATTCAAGTAAAGTTGTAAAAACAACACTCAAAAAGGCCCTGTACTAAAGGTTAAATTGGAAAATTAGTGACAGGAAATTTCCTACAGAAAGGACAGTGTATGTACAGTATATAGACAGCATTTATAAGATACAGCATTTATAACCCTCTTATATACAGGTTATTAGCATAGAGTGTTCAACACTGAAGCTTTGTTAGTACAGAAACTTTGACATCTCTGAAAGGGGACAGTACTCAGCATAGAATTAATTCTCTCAGGAATACAACAGCACATATAGAGCCAAGAGTCAGATTCAGAATGAGCTTTATTGCCAGGTATGTTTGCATATGCGAGGAATGTGTTTTTGTGCAGAGGCACTACAGTGCAAATGATTCACAAGACAAGACAAGATACAGGTAATAAAAAATAAAATATGAATACAAATTTACAAAATAGACATTCTAAATTTACAAAAGGACATTCTAACACAGTATTAAAAAAAATAGACATAATATATAAAAATCAAAATATAAAACCACGGAACCCACTATGTCAACGAGTCAATAACGGGAGTAGAGGTGAGTGGTAGGAGTGAAGAAACCAGAGTATCCAACAAGGGCAGATAGACTGATGGTAGAACCCAGAAGAGACAAGATCAAAAGCACAGGAGATCCAAGAAGGCAAGAAGCGATCATGGAGTCAGGAGGCATGAACCATAGGACTGACGAGGACGAGGATTGGAACAGGGCATTAGTTTTAGACTCAGAGATTAGACTCAGTTGTAGTGGAAGATTGAGCGAGTGATAGGTGCAACAGAGAAATAAGGAAAAGTGAAAATGGTGGTTGTTTGTGCCTTTTCAAGTGTTCATTCACTCATCTTCTAACCCACTAATTCCCTTTCGGGGGTTTGCTGGTGCCTATCTCCAGGGCATATCGGGAGAGAGAGAGAACCCTGGACAGGTCTACAGTCCATCGTAAGGCAACACACACACATTCACACCTAAGGGAAATTTAGATTACTAAATTAACCTAACCACATGTTTTTGGGATTGTGGGGGAAACAGGATTACCCGGAGGAAACTCACACAAGCACAGGGAGAACATGAAAACTCCTTCCAGGAAGGTCACCGGCAAGATGTTTTTCAAATGTTTAATTATGTAAATGATTCTTGCATCATTTACATTTATTTTATGAAACCAATCCCTTGTAAGTGCTGAAATTAGATTCAAATTGGACAAGAAAATTTCCCAATCTTGGTCTAAAAATATTTGTCAACTAAATTTGCATTTTTGTGCGTCATTGTGTGTGTTTATTTACTATGAAATCATGTATTTGTTTAACAGGATTATAATCTTTGAACACTGTGTGACTACATCATGTGGTACTGACCTGGGACTTTTATCAAAGCTTCCTCTGTGATACTTGAATTTTGAATAGATAGTTTGGGATTGGCCATCATATTCAAGGTATGAAAAGAAGGCTGGAGATCTGTGGTTTGTACAGTGTGTGCCGTACATCATTTTGATTTCTGTTCTCCGGTTTCAATCCGTCCTCAGACAGACAATGCAGGATTCGTGAAACCAGCTTGGCAGGTTTAATAAATTGAAGAGTGTCTGATAGCGATGCTGTCTTTGCTTTTCTGAGTTGATTTAGACTTCAGACTTCTTTTCTGTTTGAGATCCAAATAAAGTGACTTTACTGATAGATACATGACAGCCGTTACTTTACTGTTTAACAAAGTTATAGTATTATAGTACACAGCTTCTCAGATTTACAATGTGGCCTGTTGCAATTATTTACATTAGCATTTAATGTTCAAACGAATCGTAGCTGCAGCTTTTTTCTCAATGTTCATTGAAGTCACAGTATAATTGGGTGGATAATGCAAAGAAATCCATTATAGATCTATTTGATCCATAAATAAAGTGGATTTTACAAACAGCAAGCTCCCGTAGTTCTGCACTGAACAGTATTGAAAAGAATTAAAGCTGCAAGCAGCAATCAAAGGGCTTGAACACCTCCAGCACCATGGCCTATGTGACCAGTTTGATGCAAGAGCGTACCTTTTCACGGTGGCCCTGTGGGTAGCACCGTGGTCTTCCAGTTAGAAGGTTGTCGGTTCGGAGTTCGTCTGTGACCTTCCTGGAATGAGGTAGGCATACCAAAAGGGAATAATAAGCAGGTTAGAAGATGAATTAAGGAATTTAAGTGGAAGGTGGTAAATTACAAATAAAATGGGACCCAGAATTTGTCCTTGTGGGACTTCACAAAATGATGCGGAGGCCTCTAGTTTACCTTACATATCTGTGAGGAGTACGACAAGAACAACTCCTGCGCACACCCCACACAATTTTCTAAACAAGATAAAAACAGCAATCAGGTCTAAAAGCACTAAACTGGCAGACTCGCCCAAATCAGACAATAAAAATGGGACATCAAAAACCTTTAAAAAGTACAGACTCACTGCTATGAAAAACTTTGAAACCTGACTGGAACACATCAAGAATACCATGTCCACCCAAAACGTGCAATTTTATGAGAACACTTTAGCAAGGAAAGGACTAAATATATAATTACTAAACTTAGAGGCATTAAAAGCCCTCAATAAAAAAGTTTAAGACAATAATATGTACAAAACATTCCATAATTGTTTGCACTGAAGGAGATGATAAAAAGGTCTAAGTACCGATAATGAAAAGTTTAACAGAAACGACTGGATTTGAATTTGAAGCAGTATATTGAATTTGTTCTATCCTCCATTTCCATGAAGACGTCAGATGCCCATATCTTTGGGAAAAATTGGCAACATACTAAAATGAGCCACTGCTGCTAACCCCGTCCCTCCCCCCAAGTTGAAGTTGTGCTTCAACAACATGCATTGTACTAATCCTTATTGGGAAAATAGTAAAATAAAATCTAGTAGATAACAGCTAGGGAAGGGTGATATGTTTGGAAATCAAGTCTAATGTTTTATTACACACTTGTCACATATCAGAATGACTGTAAACACAAGCTAGTGCAGCGACTGGGTATACGACCCAGGTTTATTGAACCAACGGAGGGGGAAGTGATGGTAAGTTCGGACTATCGTAAGTATCCGCTGTGCTTCCAGACGAATATCCCTTGCATTAAAAGACGCTGCTTCGCTCAATGGAACTGGAGGATGTTCAAAGAGGAGTGGAATGCAGCAGGTAAGCTTTTAGGGAGCTGCTACTGCACCAAGCAAGAATGAGCCAGCTAGGGTGCTAACAGGTGAGCTTAACTTCCAGATCTATGTTTTTTGTAGTTAATGAGTTGTAAATCTAGTAACATTTCCATGAGGATTGAACAAATGACTGGCAGTAGCGATGCTACTATGAATGGATTTTATTTTTGTGAAAAAAATGGAAAAAGAAAATCATTACTAGATTGGTTTGTATGTTAAGTAATTTAGCCATTGCATCAAATTGCATCATTGCATTTGCTCTCTATTATATATATTGGCGATTTTAAATACCTCTAGTGTAGTTTTTTTCTACATTTCCATTCCTGGTTTGTCTTTTCAGTGATTTATTTGATGGAGCAGTAGGTTTTTCCCTGATCTTTTTTAATTTAATAGTAGCTACAACAGCTAAGGTGCTAGAAAAAATGGTATTCATACCAAGGGTCTCTGCAAGAACTGTGAGTAGCATCTTAAAGAAATCATACGCTCTTTTTTGCAAGTTGAGATGATTCTTTTTCTGAACCGATGAAAAGTGTTAAAAACTAAGCTTGTATTTCTCAATGGTGTAGTTATTTGTCAAAAACATGGTCATGTTCCCTGTCTCACAGCACCTCTTTGTGCTGTGAAGTGATAATATTAAGAATAGTTTTCTGTTAAAAACAAATGTACTCACATGTTCTGGAGCTGAAGCTGGATCACCATTAGTTGGCACTGATTAAACTTTCTGTATCCATTTTTTCACATTATACTTGTAATCACAAAGCAGTCTTCAGTGGAATGATTCAATGTATTTTGGTGGTGTGCCGGCAGGTGGCAGTGGCTTTCCTTCAAGAACAAAACATGCCTTTTGTTCTTACCAGTTCAGTGAGTTGGATTTGGAGTGCAGTTCTTTAGAGCTGAGGACAGCACACAGACTTTCGAAGCCATGGCTTCTCACATACTAAATGAGGGTGGATTACTCTTCACGTATGCAACGGCATTCCGATCACACATGATGGGTGGGTTTTTGGTAACAAATCAGCAGGATCCTAAGAACTACTGATGCCAATATTCAGAAATGAGTAACTTTCAGAACTGATCATTTTTAGAAGTCTTTACAGACTTGATGGATATTTTTTAGGCTTTGGTGATTACCTAGAAAACTTAGATGGATTTTGATTCTTATATAGGGGTTGTGTTAGCACATTAATGATCTTTATTTCTGTTCCAACATATTAAAAGCTTGTGATTATAATTTAATAGTCAACACCACCAAGGCCATTTTAATTTTTTTCAGTCACGTGGTTTCTACTTTCCTTTTGCTACAATGGGAATCAATGTATTTTGTATAAGAATTTACACTCTGTACACCCTGCTGTTAATTTTGTTCTTCAGAACGGCTTCAATCCTTTATGGTATAGATTTAACAAGGAACTGGAATTAACCCTCCAAAACTTAGCAAAATTTTTTTAGATCCCATTAACAGAAAAAAAAAGCTGTTTGACAGAATTCACTTTGTTTTGCCAAATCAAACATCAATACACGTCTTCAGAACTGGACAATACACGTCTTTAAATAACTACGAAAATAAATTATACAAAGAAAACTATTATACTTTATAATATATAAAGCTGCTCTTCACTATTTTTATTTACTAATTAAGGTTAGTAGCGGGTTCCCATTTCAGTGGGTGATATAAGGGTTAATATAAGATATACTGCGTGATCATGTGTATATTTGTGTGCAAATTATTATTGATTTCCTCATAAATTACTGTATTTACACACAGTTTTAATGATCTAAACAGTGAATAAAAGTTTAATATGTTTGTTGATACACAATGGTAAAAATTTTCCATTTAAAAAAGGGGGCTATTTATTTGACAGACTGACTGCTGTCCTCACATCGTGAGAAAGATCATTTACGCTGCCAACAATTAAAATCAGAGAGATCCTACTCAAATTCTTGTTTCTAAATTCAAAATAAGTCGTAAATAACATGCTGCATGTAAGAGGGGCATCTGCTACTTGAGGTGGAGCTTTGAAACCATGATGGTTCCATCCTTATCAGGAAGTTTCGTGTGTGCGTGTGCCTCAGTGAATGGCAGCACCCAGGACAGCACGGCGGTGGCTTCATGTTAGCCCAGTGGCAGTAGGCAATGTTACTTCGTCCATATTTTTTTACAGGTTGAATAAATCACTGAGGGTCTCTCTTTTGTGTGTGTGCGTCGTGTTTCATGTGTTGCCTTTTGCATAACTTCATCTGATAAAACAGTGCAGGCACAAGGTAACATAACTGTTTTTCGTTCTTTTCACATCTTTGTCGTATTCAACAGCAAAGCTAGCATGTCCCCAAACCACAGGTTTAAAGGCTGGCGGTGGCTCCCAATATCACTGACTGAGAGAGCTCCACTCTGGCCAGGTTTTGAGAAAAACATGAGAAGTCCCACCCTCCTTTAACTTTACCGCTCGCTGATTGAATATTTACACAAGGAGCAGTTCATTGATTGGACATTTGCTAAGGAAATGTGTTCGGACCAGTAAACAAGAAGTTCGCCAGGCGTTTTGAAAAAATAATACATAGTTAAGTCCTCTATACACTGGTCGGAATAAGGATTCGCACAAATCTTCAGATGCGTCGCAGCAGGTGCTCTTCATCTAAGTCTAGGAAATTTTGATGCAATGATGCTCCCTACTTGAAGATGGTGTTTGTAGTTCAACGGATGTACACCACGCCAAACGGAAAAACAGGAAAGAAGAAGAAGAGTAGAAAGACGATGACAACAATGAAGAAACACAAAAAATATCATGGATGTCGATTAGTGGCTGATCACAGCAGAGCCGGCCTTCCCTATAATGGAATTAAGCAGCTGCTTAGGGCCCCGCCACCGCTAGGGGGCCCCCCCAAACCAATGGGTTTGAGTCATTTCGTTTCAAATCGCACTGCTGTCAATAATAATATAAATGTCCTTTACCTCGCCCGATCGTTCCCACCACCTACTCCTCCCTGGATTAATTTATTTTGTAAATTAAAACTGCAAAAAATAAACGAAAAGCTATCGCTACTGCTGGGTTC